>CM032231.1:6002500-6140000 GCA_019009955.1 Riptortus pedestris | reverse complement strand
ATGACTAGAGGGCTGTTAGCCTCAGCTGTAGCTAGATCTAGCACAGGCTAGAAGGAAGGTGTGCCTGGAGGCTAGCTATGACTAGAGGGCTGTTAGCCTCAGCTGTAGCTAGATCTAGCACAGGCTAGAAGGAAGGTGTGCCTGGAGGCTAGCTATGACTAGAGGGCTGTTAGCCTCAGCTGTAGCTAGATCTAGCACAGGCTAGAAGGAAGGTGTGCCTGGAGGCTAGCTATGACTAGAGGGCTGTTAGCCTCAGCTGTAGCTAGATCTAGCACAGGCTAGAAGGAAGGTGTGCCTGGAGGCTAGCTATGACTAGAGGGCTGTTAGCCTCAGCTGTAGCTAGATCTAGCACAGGCTAGAAGGAAGGTGTGCCTGGAGGCTAGCTATGACTAGAGGGCTGTTAGCCTCAGCTGTAGCTAGATCTAGCACAGGCTAGAAGGAAGGTGTGCCTGGAGGCTAGCTATGACTAGAGGGCTGTTAGCCTCAGCTGTAGCTAGATCTAGCACAGGCTAGAAGGAAGGTGTGCCTGGAGGCTAGCTATGACTAGAGGGCTGTTAGCCTCAGCTGTAGCTAGATCTAGCACAGGCTAGAAGGAAGGTGTGCCTGGAGGCTAGCTATGACTAGAGGGCTGTTAGCCTCAGCTGTAGCTAGATCTAGCACAGGCTAGAAGGAAGGTGTGCCTGGAGGCTAGCTATGACTAGAGGGCTGTTAGCCTCAGCTGTAGCTAGATCTAGCACAGGCTAGAAGGAAGGTGTGCCTGGAGGCTAGCTATGACTAGAGGGCTGTTAGCCTCAGCTGTAGCTAGATCTAGCACAGGCTAGAAGGAAGGTGTGCCTGGAGGCTAGCTATGACTAGAGGGCTGTTAGCCTCAGCTGTAGCTAGATCTAGCACAGGCTAGAAGGAAGGTGTGCCTGGAGGCTAGCTATGACTAGAGGGCTGTTAGCCTCAGCTGTAGCTAGATCTAGCACAGGCTAGGAGGAAGGTGTGCCTGGAGGCTAGCTATGACTAGAGGGCTGTTAGCCTCAGCTGTAGCTAGATCTAGCACAGGCTAGAAGGAAGGTGTGCCTGGAGGCTAGCTATGACTAGAGGGCTGTTAGCCTCAGCTGTAGCTAGATCTAGCACAGGCTAGAAGGAAGGTGTGCCTGGAGGCTAGCTATGACTAGAGGGCTGTTAGCCTCAGCTGTAGCTAGATCTAGCACAGGCTAGGAGGAAGGTGTGCCTGGAGGCTAGCTATGACTAGAGGGCTGTTAGCCTCAGCTGTAGCTAGATCTAGCACAGGCTAGAAGGAAGGTGTGCCTGGAGGCTAGCTATGACTAGAGGGCTGTTAGCCTCAGCTGCAGCTAGATCTAGCACAGGCTAGCTAGGGATTTACATTCAAGGTACCTGTGACATCATAAGCGGTGGTAGTAACCTAAAAGGTACCTATTTGCAGATAATAGATACTTTTTTTTTTGAAGCTTTAGAAAATGATGGGAGGTATCACATGATGAGGTGATAATGATACGAGGGAGGTGTCCATTGCGCCTAGTCGTAAAAGGCCAATTAATGCACCGAGGCAATAATAGGATCGCGCAGTTTATAAGATACTGACTGAGGACTTTTATCGGAGGTTATTTCAACGTTGTGAAATATTCTTGAAGAGTACGAGGGGGTCTTACTACTCCTGAAATCCCTGTAAATTTGGGCGAGGGAAATTCGTCCAGGGTTATAACTATGCTACTGAGGCTACTCGGGATGGGTTATGTACAGACTACCACCTTTTTCTAGCCATGGTGGGGCTAAGGAATTTATTTAATGAGTCCGTCACTAAATATTCCTATTGCCCAGGCGGGAATCGAACTTGCCACTCTACGTTTACCGTATGACATCAAGAACAACTCTCCAACTCACACGGCCAACCTGTGCGTCGGCTACTGATTAAGTCAGAGAGACTCATTCTTGCTTTTATCTTTTCATAGAATTCGGAATATAAAAAATTATGATTCTATGTACGACCTCAATAGCTGATTTCCCTTAAGAGAAATCTGCTAAAACAAAATGAAGAGGATTGCCTGTGTAGAAGAGGAAAATCCCACTTGTTCTGGTTCTTGTACTCCGTCGCAGTTTTGTGCCTATTGTCCAAGGAGAAAAAACAAAAAGTCAAAAAAAGAGTTGCCGAACATGTAGAAAAACAGTGTGTTGAACATTGCTTTGTTATATGTCATTCTTGTGGAGAACAAAATTTTAATTAGTTAGGTGTTTTTTTAAGTTGCTTGTTTCTTCAAAACCTGTACGATAAATTTTGAATTATATCAATATTTTATATTAGTATTTTATGTTTATAATAAATATAATTTTTTTTTTTTTTGAAAAAATTGTATTTATCAACTTTAAGTAGGTGGAGTGAGAAAAATTCTCAGGTGCGAGTTCTCAGGCACCTCATTTTGACGCGAGTTCTAGAGGGTTAACAATACCTAGGCAATGGAAATGTCATAAAATAATAAAATGTTGTTTGCCCTGCTTAAGTAAGCGCAGCTCCTTGCATTAGATGTGGTTAATAATAGATGGTATGTTTAGATAGATGGGGGAATGTGTATAGACTAATCTATATGGGCAGGACACAATCTACAAACAGCCATCTCCCAACATACTGCTACATATGCTCCAACCTAATATCAACAATAGCTCATTACTGTCTAATATAGCACCATCTAAAGGTGGACACGCTACAACCAAAATCACCTAATTCGCTATCCTTTAGTCATATATTGTACCCTATTAGTGAATTTAACTATAATATATACTATAATGTATGGCTGAAGATCAACAAAAGAACGAAAGCTTCAAACGATTATTAAAAGTCAATTTTATTAGCTTCTTCTAACCTAACCTGTCGTTCCTAACCTTACCTTACCTTCATTACCATGTGAGATTTATGCAAATACGTTCTGTTCATCCGCCCCACCCCCCTTCTTTAGTTCTTGGACTACTATAATTTGAGATATTAAAATATAAATTATTCTTACAATTCAGAAACCGTTTCAGTTGGGAATTTATTTTAATTAACTGAAAGATTTCTCATTACCGTTTGTATTTAATGACGGTGGTATTGTGTTACCAGTATGCAGATTTCTCTATTGTAAAACTTCACGTGGGAAATCTGCTTAGTTTACGCGTGTCGGACTTTTTATTTCTCAACTAGTCTCGCGTCCTTATGACGCCTAATTAGGAGAAGCTCTACAAATGGCAACTAAAACTAACGGCTTCATCTTTCTATAGGACCTTCCACTGGCCAAGCAAGTCAGAGATTGCCTTACAAAGTGGCTCAACTCAGTTGATGAATATCGAGACGTCACCAAATAAAAATATATATAATTCACATCTATTATCTCTGTTTTCTTATTGGTCACCTTTTTTTTCTATTAGCAGATTTCCCTTAAGAGAAATCAGCTATTGAGGTCGTAATCATGACACGATTCTCGAAATTTTTCTTCAAATGGCCATCGATCCTACCTAGGTGACGACCAAAATGAGGTCCGTTCAAAATTGTATATATATATATATATATATATATATATATATATATATATACATATATATACTAGCCAGGGTACCTGGCTTCGCTCGGCAAATGATTTGAGATGGAAAGATTTTATTCCAGAGATTTTATTTTGTTTTTGCCAATGCTTCTATGTATACAACTGCTCTTCCCGTCTAGGCGCACTTTTCCCCGTAAGGGTCCCTTGGGCGACTTATGGAAAACAAATTTTAGATTTGAAGAATAAATGAAAGAAAGTCTCTAATCATTCCCTCTCCACTGTTTGACACACCGTGAATAATTCAAATCATAATCATGGATAGCATTTAATATAATTAAATATCATCTATAATGTACGTATTTTGTATATACGATCTAGCTAATATACCCGGCAATGCCTGGGAAATCATCGTTGACTGACTAATGATTGTATTTTTATAGAAAATCGTTAAAAACCAATTGGAATCGGAATATCACAATTTTTCATTTCAGGCCTCCCTCATAACCCCCACTCCCATTTGGACCTAAAAATTTTAATATATCTTATAATCACGGAAGAATTAATGCTAATTCACATTCCGAGTTTTTTTTAAGTTCGGCTAGTGCCCAACAAAATTGTTTGGGCTTTGGTCACTCAACCTCTAATTGGTAGCTATTTGATGTCCTGCTTAGATTGGCGTCTTATTATAGAAAAATCCAAGGGAAAGCGCCTTAGAGTACTCATCAATGCCATGACGGAGTTTTTGTACTCCGGAGCTAACATCTTTACACTACCAATAAATTATACGAGTACAAAACGAGAGCTTTCAACTGACAAATAGTAATAACGATGAACATTTACAATATATATATATATATATATATATATATATATATATATATATATATATATATATATATATATATGTATATATAATATATATATATATATATATATATATATATATCATGGAACTATGTGTAATCGTTAAAATGGTACATGGGTTGTGACATCGTATAAAGTGGTAAACAGTTCATGGCTATATTAATATATACTTACATAGATCCAAACTAGCAGACAACCCATTATGTTCTTGTACATGAGTACCTAACAAACGTACCGACATATTATATACGACTGCATAATTATGGCGGATGAAAGACCCATTTAAATGCAGACAGTGACAAACAAAGTAAAGTATTGGCCTTTGAAGAACATCCTTTATTTCATAAATTCAATAAAGGACTTCGAACGTTCCCTGAGGACGTTTATAAAATCCTGGGAAACTGGAATACTTACTATGGATAATTTTGTATGTGCACATATTATTTTCTAATTTCGTTTTGATTTTTATGTTTTTTTTTTAACTTATTATTTACATCATTCATTATTTAAAAAAAAAATTATTTATTTTAAACCAAGTGTACGTTCTGTATTTAACATAATGAAATTTATGTATTTATATTCCATTTATTATTATATTTTATACTTATTCTTATTATTTAATTTAGAAAAAACTAGAGCAACTGGAGTGGGGGTTAGAAGGGAGGCCTGAAGTTAAAAATAGCTATATTTCGTTTCCTATTGGTTCTTCGGCAAATATGGCCATAACAAAATCTATTTATTTTGCTATGTAGAGTCACTTTTGTTATATACACTTTCGTAGTATACCGAAGTATAAATGCCTTATCGCTAAAAATGATAGCGGGAGTCAACAATTTTATTTGGCCCAAGAGACTCAACTGAACTAAATGAAATTCGGCATGTGTATTATCAATAACGCCTTCATTATAATAAGGCATGCCAAAATTTCTTGGGGCGGGCAGGAGTGGGGGTTCTAAGGGAAGCTTGAATTTAAAAGTAGCGGTATTTCGTTTCCTATTGGTTTTTCTGCAAATATGCACTTGAAAAAGTTATTTATTTTGTAATTTAGAGTAACTTTTGTTATATTCACATTTGTCATATAACAAAGTATAAAGGAGATATACACTAAAAACGTAAGAGGGAGCAAACAATTTTATTGGGTACTAACGATAGAACCGAGAATTAACATTAATTCTTCCACGATTATAGGCTATACTGAAATATAAATACGCGATATTTCATTTTCTATTTGTTTTAAGGCAAACGTGCACATGTCAAAAGTTGTTTACTTTGTTATATAGAGTAACTTTTGTTTTATACATTTTATTCGATAACAATGTATGAAGCAAGTAATTTGCGTAAAAAAAACAAAAAAAACTTTCTTTATGTGCATGTTTGCCGAGATTTTTATTTATGTCTCTATTATAATCTCCACTCCTGTTCGTTCCTAAAAATGAATTAGTAGATTTATCTATTGTTAAACATCACGAAGGTTATCTTCTTAGTTTACATAGAACCTGCGTGACGGACTTTTGTTTGAATAAAACTGTAATGTATAGTTTCCGCTTGAGCATTTATATGATTCACCCTGATTGGAAGAAAGTGTATAAAATTGTCTCAATACTCCGAAGTGCGCAGTTTGGCATTTATTAAGGGAGTTTCGAGGAATAACTGGGATGAAGGGGAAATTATTTTCCTTATACTTTGAAGAAAACTCTGTTCCAAAGATCAACAATTTATTTTGGGGCGGGCAGGAGTGGGGGTTGTAAGGAAGGCCTGAAATTAAAAATAGCGATATTTCGTTTCCTATTGGTTTTTCGGCAAATATGAGCATAATAAAAGTTGATTATTTTGTTATTTAGAGTAACTTTTTTCATATACACTTTTTTCGTATATCGAATCATAAACGTGATATATGCTAAAACCTAGAGCGGAAGTGAACAGTTTATTTGGCACACAGACTCAACCGAACTAAATAAAACTCGGTATGTGTATTAGCACTAACGCGTCATTATTATAAGCCATACCAACATTTCTAGGGACGGGCAGGAAACGGGAAATATGACAATATGGAGGACAGTGAAGTCTTTTCCTTGAATGTTATTATTAACAAATCCACAGCAACGACGGGTATAGACCCTAAACACTGGGGCGGATAAATGTCAAAATGTTGTGCAAAGTAAAGCCATGCTAATAAAATACCTTCACCATTCAGCCTCAAATGAATTCCCGGGCGAAGCCGGGTATCTGAGCTAGTATATATATATATATATATATATATATATATATATATATATATATATATATAAAATTGTAACCTTTGTCTGTACATTGATTTTTTTTGCGAAATTTCACGATAACTTTTCGTTTCACATGCCATAGACACCATAACTGCATTTTGTTTCTTTGGTGTCTGTTTGTTTGTTACCTTTTCACGCATAAACGGCTGAACCGAATTTTATGAAACTTGGTATGTATATTACTACTAACCCAACTTAGACTTTAGGCTTATTATATTAATATCCTCTGAGACGAACAGGAGTGGGGGTTATAAGGGAAGCCTATAATTAAAAATAGCGATATTTCGTTTCCTATTGGCTTTTCGGCAAATATGAACATAACAAAAGTTATTATTTTGTTATTTAAAATAACTCTTGTTATTTACACTTTTTTCGTATACTGGATTATAAACGTTTTTCTGCAAATATGCACATGACAAAAGTAGTTTATTTTTTTATTTGAAGTAATTTTATATTCACTTTTGTCTTATAACAAAGTATAAACGAAATATACGCTAAAACCTATAGCGGAAGTGAACAATTTTATTTGGGACAAAAGAGCCAACCGAAATAAATAAAATTCGGTATGTGTATTACCACTAACGCCTTCCTTATAATCATCCATACTAAGATTTCTAGGGATGGGCAGGAGTGGGGGTTATAAGGGAGGCCTTCAATTAAATATAGTGATATTTCGTTTCCTATTGGGGTTTCGGCAAATATGCACATAACAAAAGTTGTTTATTCTGTTAGTTAGAGAAACTTTTGTTATATACACTATCGTCGTATACCGAAGTATAAAGGCGTTATACACTAAAAATTATAGCGGGAGTCAAAATTTGATTTGGCACAAAAGAATCAACCGAACTAAATAAAACTCGGTACGTGTATTAGGACTAATGCCTTCATTATTACAAGCCATACCAACATTTCTAGGGACGGGCAGGTGTGGGGGTTGTAAGGGAGGTCTGAAATAAAAGCGGTATTTCGTTTTCTATTGGGTTTTCTGCAAATAAGCACATGCCAAAAGTTGTTTATTTTGTTATTTAGAGACATTTTTTCAACAATTCTTTTTAATATGAACTACCGGGTACCTCACCGGGAAAAAATAATTCAAAAGTATGTTAATATTTTGTCCTTAATAATTCAAATCTATGCATAATGCCCAGGAAACGGGAATTATGACAATATGGAGGACAGTGAAGACTTAAATAAAAAAATAATTTTATTATTAACAAATCCACAGAAACGACGGGTACTAACCCTAAACACTAGGACGGGTAAATGTCAAAATATTATGCAAAGTAAAGCCTTGCCAAAAAAATACCATCACCATTCAGGCTCAAATTAATTCCCGAGCGAAGCCGGGTATCTGAGCTAGTAGGTATATATATAAATCTCCATCACGCAGGGGCTGCGTTAACTAAGCAGATTTCCCACGTGAAGGTTTAAAATAGAGAAATTTAAGAAGAGGCGAGAAATCAAGGAAACGGCCGAACGAGCTTTGGCGGGAAAGTCACTTTCGACCGTTATCCGTCGATTTAATAAAAATGCAAATATCTCAGTTAATATTCAAGATAGAGAATAAATGTATAGAACAATATTTATAGTAAATGTAATTGGCAATAAGATTTACTGTATAAGTTTTCGATCCGACGTATAGTAACGGAGATATTTCAAATTTTCGAAAATCCTCCCCTCTAAACCCCCTCCCCTCCCATTAGTCCGATTTCAGCCGTTAACGAACTTGATCTTTCTTTTTACATAAAACGACTAAATATCGAGTTTGGTAACGATTAAACAAACATTGCGACCGCTAGAGCGGTAACAGACAAATATATATATATATATATATATATATATATATATATATATATATATATATATATATATACTAGCTGAGATACCCGGCTTCGCTCGGGAATTCATTTGGGGCTGAATGTTGGTGGTATATTTTTGGCAAGGCTTTACTTTGCACAATATTGTGACATTTACCCCTCCCAGTGTTTAGGGTTAACACCCGTCGTTTAAGTGGATTTGTTAATAATAAAATTATTTTTTTATGCAAGACTTCACGGTTCTGCATATTGTCATATTTCCCGTTCCCTGTGCATTATGCATAGATTTGAATTATTAATGAGAAAATATTGACATACATTTGAATAAATTTTTTCATTTGAGGTACCTGGTAGTTCATATTGAAAAGAAGTGTTGAGAAAATGTCTCTAAATAACAAATTAAACAACTTTTGTTAATTGCATATTTGCCGAAACCCCAATAGGAAATCACTATTTTAATTTCAGGCCTCCCTTACAACCCCCACTCATGCCCATTCCTAGAAATGTTAGAATGGCTTATTATAAGGAAGGCGTTAGTGCTAATTCAAATACCGAGTTTGGTTTAGTTCGGTTGAGTCTTTTGTGCCAAATAAAATTGTGGACTCCCGCTATAGGTTTTAGCGTATAACTCATTTATACTTCCGCATACGGCAAAAGTGCATATAACAAAAGTTACTCTAAATAACAAAACGAATAACTTTTGTTATGTGCATATTTGCTGAAAAAGCAATAGGAAACGAAATATCACTATTTTTAATTTCAGGCCTTCCATATAACCCCCACTCCTGCCCGTCCCTAGAAATGTTAGTATTGCTTATTATAAGGAAGGCGTAAGTACTAATTCAAATACCGAGTTTGGTTTAGTTCGGTTGAGTCTTTTGTGCCAAATAAAATTGTGGACTCCCTCTATAGTTTTTAGAGTATAACTCATTTATACTTCCGTATACGGCAAAAGTGAATATAACAAAAGTTACTCTACATTACACAATAAACAACTTTTGTTATGTTCATATATGCCGAAAAACAAATAAGAAAGGAAATATCGCTATTTTTAATTTCTGGCTTCTCTTATAACCCCCACTCCTGCCCATCCCTAGAAATGTTGGCATGGCTTGTTATAATGAAAGCGTTAGTGCTAATACACATACCGAGTTTTATTTAGTTCGGTTGATTCTTTTGTGCCATATAAAATAGTTCACTTCCTCTATAGGTTTTAGCGTATATCTCGTTTATAACTCGGTATACGACGAAAGTGTATATAACAAATGATACTCTAAATAACAAAATAAACAACTTTTGTTATGAGCATATTTGCCGAAAAACCAATAGGAATCGAAATATCGCTATTTTTAATTTCAGGCCTTCCTCATAACCCCCACTCCTGTTTGTCTTAGAGAATATTAATATAGCCTAAAGTCTAAGTTGGGCTAGTAGTAATATACATACCAAGTTTCATAAAATTCGGTTCAGCCGTTTATGCGTGAAAAGGTAACAAACAAACAAACAAACAAACAAACAAACAAACAAACAAACAAACAAACAAACAAACAAACAAACAAACAAACATACACGAAAGAAACAAAATGCAGTTATGGTGTCTATGACATGTGAAACGAAAAGTTATCGTGAAATTTCGTGAAAAAAATCAATGTACAGACAGAGGTTACAATTTTATATATATATACACAGTTTTGTACGGACCTCATTTTCGTCATCTACTAGGTAGGATCGATGGACATTTGAAGAAAAATTCCGTCATGAGTACAACCTCAATAGCTGATTTCCCTTAAGGGAAATCTGCTAAAATTGTAACTTCTGTTTGTACATTGATTTTTTTCGCGAAATTTCACGATAACTTTTCGTTTCACATGTCATAGACACCATAACTGCATTTTGTTTCTTTCGTGTGTGTTTGTTTGTTTATTTGTTGGTTTGTTTGTTTGTTTGTTACCTTTTCACGCATAAACAGCTGAACCGAATTCTACGAAATTTGGTATGTATATTACTACTAACCGAACTTAGACTTTAGGCTATATTAATATTCTCTGAGATGAACAGGATTTGGGGTTATAAGGGGAGCCTGAAATTAAAAATAGCGATATTTCGTTTCCTATTGGTTTTTCGGCAAATATGAACATAACAAAAGTTGTTTATTTCGTTATTTAGAGTAACTTTTGTTATATACATTTTTTTTGTATGCCGAATAATAAACGAGATATACGCTAAACCCTATAGCGGAAGTGAAGAAGTTTATTTGGCACAAAAGACTCAACCGAACTAATTAAAACTCGTATGATTATTAGCACTAACGCCCTCATAATATTAAGCCATTCCATCATTTCTAGGGACGGGCAGGAGTGGGGGTTGTAAAGGAGTCCTGAATTTAGAAGTAGCGGTATTTCGTTTTCTATTCGTTTTTCTGCAAATATGCACATGACAAAAGTAGTTTATTTTTTTATTTAAAGTAACTTTTGTGATATTCACCTTTGTCTTATAACAAAGTATAAACGAAATATACGCTAAAGCTTTAGCGGAAGCTAACAATTTTATTGGGCACTAACGATTGAACCGAACTTAACAAAACTCGGATTGTCAATTAGCATTAATTCTTCTATGATTATAAGCTATATTAAAATTTTTAGGTTTGAACGGAAGTGGGGGTTATAAGGGAGGCCTGAAATAAAAATTAGCGTTATTTCACTGTCTATTTGTTTATCGACAAACGTGCACATAATAAAAATGGTTTACTTTGTTATTTAGAGTAACTTTTGTTTTAACAATGTATGAAGCAAGTAATTAGCTTAGAAATATTGATATACTCAACAATTCTTACCAATATGAACTACCATGTACCTCACCTGGAAAAATTAATTCAAATCTAAGTATGTAAATATTTTGTCCTTAATCATTCAAATCTATCCTTAATGCACCCTAAACCCTATCTATCCTGTATAGACCCTAAACACTGGGGGGGGGGGATAAATATCAAAATGTTGTGCAAAGTAAAGCCTTGCTAATAAAATACCTTCACCATTCAGCCTCAAATGAATTCTCGGGCGAAGCCGGGTATCTGAGCTAGTATATATATATATATATATAAAATTGTAACCTCTGTCTGTACATTGGGTATCTGAGCTAGTATATATATATATATATATATATATATATATATATAAAATTGTAACCTCTGTCTGTACATTGGGTATCTGAGCTAGTATATATATATATATATATATTTCGAGAATCTTTATTTTCTCTTCTTCACCAACATTGACAAAAACTCCCAAAAGAATAACAACACCATATATATATATATATATATATATATATATATATATATATATATATATATATTTATAGACACACATACACACACACCCATATTGTACATTTCCAAGGGGGTACTGAATTCATAATAAATGATTTTTTGGACATGAGGAGCCTAATAAATTAACCATATTTGAATAATACCACCATATGTGTTAAGCATTAATGTGATTATGATAATCATTGATTAGTAAAAGAAACTAATAAACCTAACAAACCTTAACAAAAAAATGTTCCATAGCAATTAATTTCAATAGACGATAACCTTTCAAAATTAATGTAATCAGAGAAAGCCAAATTATCCTTGTTTAGATAAAAGATAAATAAAACGATAATTCCATTCCAATAAGAGAAGGTAGTTAATGTATTTGGAGTTAATCTCTCTGGATTTAATTGTAAATAGTGCCCTTTAAATAAATTCAGAGTTTAGATTAATTAAGGCAGCTAGGGACGTAGAAAGTGGTTTACGTGGTCTGGGTTTTAGCAGTTAGCTGTCACTCCCAGCCTTGCTCATCTCTCTCTCTCTCTCTCTCTCTCTCTCTCTCTCTCTCTCTCTCTCTCTCTCTCTCTCTCTCTCTCTCTCTCTCTCTCTCTCTCTCTTCCTCTCTCTCTCTCTCTCTCTCTCTCTCTCTCTCTCTCTCTCTCTCTCTCTCTCTCTCTCTCTCTCTCTCTCTCTCTCTCTCTCTCTCTCTCTCTCTCTCTCTCTCTCTCTCTCTCTCTCTCTCTCTCTCTCTATCTCCCTCCCTCCCTCCCTCTCTCCTCCCTGTCTATCTCTATCTCTCTCTCTATCTCTATCTCTATCTCTATCTATCTCTCTCTCTCTCTATCTCTATCTCTATCTCTATCTCTATCTTATCTCTCTCTCTATCTATCTCTATCTTTATTTCTATCGCTCTCTCTCTCTCTCTCTATCTCTCTAAAATTTCCTTTTTTAACATTAAATGAATTTGTGAGCAAGGAAGGTATCAGACACAAGAATGTATCGAACTTTTGTGAACAGCTTGGTTGGGACAGGGTTAGTGAAAGCCGAGGTAAGGCTTTGCTTCTTCTCACATACAACATATTGAAGAATCGGCCACCTAAATATATTTAGGAAGAATTCATTTTGCCAAGCAACTTTGACGACAGATCAACAAGACATTCGAAGTCCTTATCCTATGTAATATCTGGTTCCAGGATAAGTTTGGATCACACATCGGCTAGAGCACGGCCTTAGGAACTATTTAGTGCCATAGATGGGATACAAACTTAAATGCTTTTTCCTGAGAATTGTAAGAGTGACCTTTTAGTCCTAACTGTATCAGGTCATTAATACAATTCTCGCTCACCTTAAACGCCAGGAAGTCCTCTTTCTCATGCTCCCCATTACTTACTCAATACCCCCTCCCATTACTCAATCTCTCTCTAAAATAGCCTCAATAAAAGGCAAGCACTAAGATGGTTTAAATCTGGCCTTTTCAAAATATGAATGGTAACATTAAGATAATTCAAAAAAATAAATGATTAACCACAATATCTTAATTAAATGGCTATCGAATTTATTAATTTTGATTAAAATAATACTATTTATCCTTATTGTCTCACAGCTAAGCGATTGCCAGAAACCGTATTAGTTTCTAGCATTTTTTTTTCTGGAGTTTACGAAATATTTTTGGAACGATTGTAGCCTGAATTAAGCTAGGAGGTATCTCCTCAAGTTCTGCCCCCCTCCCCCGGTCTGGGGGGTGACCTCGCCCTGGGTTTTGAATACCAATTACCTGGCGTAACTCCTTCTTGTCACAGCCAAAAAGAAGAAAAAAACCCGGGCTTGTTATTATTCCACCGTGGTTTTGCGGGACCCTTGTTTTAAAGTTAGCCTCTCACCACTTTCCTAGCTTCCAGGAGTTAAGTCGGCACCACAAGATCCAGCTTTCGGGCCAAACTTCAACGAGGGGTGGGGGTAATGGCCAACTTATACCACAGTTTAGTCAACAATT
Organism: Riptortus pedestris; assembly: GCA_019009955.1. Classification (NCBI taxonomy): domain Eukaryota; kingdom Metazoa; phylum Arthropoda; class Insecta; order Hemiptera; family Alydidae; genus Riptortus; species Riptortus pedestris. The sequence goes on along the minus strand of CM032231.1, from coordinate 6,126,219 downwards.
TTCTTTTCCCAACTTTAAGAATTTTCTTCAGAAAATATTTGTTCATGGTTTTGTAAAAAAATGTTTAACAGAGTGATATTTAATAAAAAATTTGCTCACCCTCGTAGGTTATTGATCTGTTTAACACATTTGACCTTGTGAAGGTGATTCGGTCTGTTAGGCCCCGATGGCTGTTTACGGTCAGTGTTGGCGGACATTATGCGTCATAAACTTGCCTACTCATCCCCACTAATGGCTTCCCTCTGCTGCTATAACTGCGAACCTCAACAGCAGAGCTATAAAAGTTCAGTGATAGCCATTACGTAATATGCGCCGGTGTAATCCATATCAGCTCATAGAAACTCCAGTCGCCAGACAGTGGCAGAGTCAATTCACTGTATTTTACACTTTGTAATTACACATAAAGGCAAAGCTCAAGTAATTGAAGGATTACTGTAAACATGCAAAACAAATTCAAATGTTGGCAACAGGTGTTCAAATACAGCTAATTGGGTTTAAACCTCTCCTCAATGTGGTGCAGCAAGTTTGTTTGTGAGTGGCAGCAAAATTACTCTAATGGTATACCCCTTTAATTTTTATTCAGTATTATATGAACGCCGACGCAATAGCAGTCTTATTATATGTTATGAATTAATTAGACATACATAAAACTGCTGAAATTGTTCTCATTTCGGCCAGTTTGGAAACAGAAACTTTTATTCATGTCTGGTTCGGAATACAGAATACTTTCTATGATTATGAATTATATGGTCCATTATGTTATAAAGAAAGCTACTTGCACAGGAGACGAGAAATATAAAAATAATGTGGATAGTCAACCTTGAATATCATTATTATTATTATTAACATATCTCCAGCAATGCCGGCTACTCTGGTATAAACCCTAAACCCTGAGACGGAGAAATGAAGAAATATCGTGCAATATAAAGCCTTGCCAAAAACAAAACCATCATCATTCAGCCTCAAATGATTTCCTAGGGTATATATATATACACACACACACACAAAGTAGATGTAGGAGCCAACAGATGGAGGACCAGGACCGTTAGCGCCAAAGAATGTTCACGGCGATAATCATCTTGATCTAGGACAGTCTGGGCCATTTATCTTTGATCTTGCCGCCCGTCTATAAAACCTGGCCAGCTCAATCGCCAATTAGTTTCTTCTCAGTTCTCTTTTAGTGAATAACAGTGCGTTTAGTGCAGCTTTAGTGAATAGTGGATTTTAGTTGAAGTGCGGTAAATAGTTTTATGTAAATAACAGTGCAGTGCCGTGTTCTTTGTGAAGATCAGTGCAGTGCCGTGTTTTTTTGAACATTTGTCATCAGGAGTTATTGTAGTGTGCAATAAGGAGTAAAGTTACCTGCGCATGCTGTGAGTAATAGTTAAGAATAACTTACCAAGGGTGTAGTGCATTGCCAAATAAATTGTGCAGTGATAAAAACTCTACAGCTTGTGCGTTTAATTTCGCATTCCAAAAGAACTCTAATAAACAACGTTTATTATTTTTGTAATAAACGTAACAATATATATACCTGTGTGAAGGACTATTTTTAAATAAAAGTGTCCAGATATTTATCAAGATATAAGTATCTAATTTATATTTTATTTTTTGCCCTAAATTGTTGTTACTGCAAGATGATGCATTTGTACGTCCGTCATTTTTAATTACTACATAACTTTCTCTCATACTCTAAAGATTTTCATATCCCTTCCCATACTGAGTTATGGCCAAGGAAGTAACGCGAACATTGACCTCTTGCTCAGGTAGAAATTCCAAATGAAATGTGATTACTGGAAGCCACCTGGATGGCAAGTTTGTATGACATCACCTGGATGGCAAGTTTGTATGACATCACCTGGATGGCAAGTTTGTATGACATCACCTGGATGGCAAGTTTGTATGACATCACCTGGATGGCAAGTTTGTATGACATCACCTGGATGGCAAGTTTGTATGACATCACCTGGATGGCAAGTTTCATTACTATGTTTCAACCAATTTAGAGATTTTAGAAACTGCAAAGAGATAATGTTTGGTAAATGATGACTACCCACTCAGAATAACTAAAACGTTTTGTTTTATACATATAAATTATATATATATATATATATATATATATATATATATATATATATATATATATATATATAAAATCTGTTTATCTTAGTTCAAAGTTGATTACCAGTTTTTATTTTTTCCTTATTCGTCATAGAGTATAAAACGTTAGATGTTAATTTAAATAAATTATGAGCTTATGAAGACTGCTGATATATCTCTTCCCTTTTTAACCGCTGTTAAGCTGTTAAACGTATCACTAAATATTTCTTTAGCCAATATAAAAACATTGATAAAAATATGTTTTAAATACTGGCGAGTTTATAATGGTGATTCATTTTATCTAGAGCGAGAGAGAAGTAAATTATTGAACGGTGTGCTTCACAGTCAACGGCCATACAGCCACTCAACATCATTTTATATCATATTCTCTCTCTCTCCCTCTCCCCCCCCTCTCTCTCTCTCTCTCTCTCTCTCTCTCTCTCTCTCCCTCCTCTCTCTCTCTCTCTCTCTCTCTCTCTCTCTCTCTCTCTCTCTCTCTCTCTCTCTCTCTCTCTCTCTCTCTCTCTCTCTATCTCTCCTCTCTCTCCTCTCTCTCTCTCTCTCTCTCTCTCTCTCCTCTCTCTCTCCTCTCTCTATCTCCTCTCCTCTCTCTCTCTCTATCTCTCTCTCTCTCTCTCTCTCTCTCTCTCTCTCTCTCTCCCTCCCTCTCTCTCTCACTCTCTCTCTCTCTCTCTCTCTCTCTCTCTCTCTCTCTCTCTCTCTCTCCCTCCCTCCCTCTCTCTCTCTCTCTCTCTCTCTCTCTCTCTCCTAACGCTTGGCGTTGAAACGCGGACATTGGAGAATAACATGGTCAGCCGTATCCAACTCACCACAGGAGCACAATGGAGATGCCTTTCTTTTGAAGAAGTGGAGCTTGTTATTGAAGTCCCCGTGACCACTGATAAGTTGGCTGGTGAAGTAATCTGGGACGTACCACGTCAGCTTAGTTCTGGTCCTGACATCTAGGAAAAATTAGTAGGTCATCCTACCTTTGCTGGAGTTGGTCCAGCGACTCTGCCAATTGTCCCAGATGGTTTCTTCAATATGGTCGAGTGTTTCTCTAAGGTCCTGCTGTCCTATTGTGAAGATAGACTCTCCTATCTTGTAAGGCAACTTCCTGACTGCTTGGTATATAGCAAGAAACAGGAATTATAATGTTGTTAATATTGGAACAGGTATTATAATATTGTTGCGGAAACTACGCGGAAAAATTACACAGAGTTAATCACGTATTTAAGAAGTACATACGAAATAATTTGAAGCCACCCATCAGAAACGATGGCGCCAGGAATTTTTTAGGTGACACCAGTCTGTGACCTAAAGCAGTCGGGACCCTTTTTCTTTGAAATCGCCGCCCATCTATATAGCTAGACAGGTAGTTAGTTCTCAGTTATTTTACTCGTTAATAACAGTGTGTTTAGTGAACAGTGCTTTATAGTTTCGAGAACGATTTCTCATTGCCGTTTATATTTACTCACGGTGGTGTTAAGTGTTAGCAGTAATCGGATTTCTCTATTGTAAAACTTCACATAGGAAATCTGCTTAGTTTACGCAGCCCCTGCGTGACGGACTTTTTATTTATCACACAATGCATAGGTCCTTGTTTACTGGGAAATAGATACACATACCCATTGGCGTGTCCTTTGGGAAAATACAATAATATATGGGACTGAGCGATAACAAAAACAACACAATTCATCATAATAAGTCACCATAATTCACCTTTTTCTCCTCGTATCTGCCCCTAATGAATGCAAAACAGCTTGGCAAATATAGAGATATATATTCGCGTGACTCAATCCTTCGTAGGTTTTATTAGGCCAATTTGAAATTCAAATGCCTCATTACGTCATCAAATATCGTGTTGAATCGAAAGCGAAGTACAGTATACATTCACTTAAATTCTCTGTTTATATTCCCCGCAGGACGCACGCATAATTTGACTTTGAAATTCAAATTCAAATCAGACGAAACATTTTTTCCTTTTTTTTGTTCATGTTTTTTTTTTCTTCAATGAGCCGGTGAATGAGGATATATCATGGATGTAAAAATAACATTGTGTGAGCAGATTTTTATCAAAATGGGACTATTGCTTATCAGATATTCTGTCGTTCAACGTCACTTCCGTCGTGAGGTTTTGCAATAGATAAATCTACATTCTCTTACACTTTACAACTCCCTAAATGTCGAATGAACAAATACAAATGACATTGAGGAATCTTTCTGTCAATTTACATTTCAATACCCTCCACAAATGAGAGCGCCTGAATTGAAAACAAACAGGTCAGCCAACCTCTCAGAGTTAAAATATATATATAGAGCGATATATTCTTGATCGGCAAGAAAAAAAATTACTAACATATATCTGAATATAATATATTAATTTCATTGAGAAGTATTTACTATATCTCCTGGTCACTTTATAATGAACATGAATAATTTTCATCAGAATCATTCTAATGTTAGTAATGCAAAACACATGGGACAAAATACGGAAGGGGAGGCGTCATCAGAACAAATTTGTATGCATTTCATCTAGAAGAGATTAGTTAAACACAATATTAATTATCGAGCTTGGTAACGTCAAATCAAAAATTGCGTTAACAGACAAATATATGTATAATATTGAACTTGAATAATTTTCGACATCTTCTGGGTAGGATCGATGGGCAATTGAGGTAATTTTTCAAACATCGCATCATGAGTAAGTAGAACCTCAATAGCTAAACAAAAATGTAAGAAATTGAATCATCGTTGAAGAAGAAGTACAGCTGTTTTGTTAAACCGCAGCCTGTTTAATCATGTTAGTCATTTCTGAAGATTTATATTGGTGATGATGGTAAGAATCAAATTGGATCAAGATGGCAGTGGCAGTAGAATTCCTATAAATGTTGGAGGAGTCAACAGTTGCCATAGGCAATTGATGATCACTTTGGAGATGGAGAGTGAGGGGAAGATGAGTTTTCTAGATTTGGTGCTTTCTAGGAAGGGGCCGTCTCCCAAGAAAATGTTCCCTAGAAAGCGACTCAATATGCTTTAAATGATCCCAAACATCTAACTTTTCCAGATTTATAAAAGATTTGGTGATTTCTAGGTAGGGGCCGTCTCCCAAGAAAATGTTGCTAGAAAGCGACTCAATATAAAGGATCCCAAACATCTAACTTTTCCAGATTTATAAAAGATTTGGTGATTTCTAGGAAGGGGCCGTCTCCCAAGAAAATGTTGCTAGAAAGCGACTCAATATGCTTTAAAGGATCCCAAACATCTAACTTTTCCAGATTTATAAAAGATTTGGTGCTTTCTAGGAAGGGGCCGTCTCCCAAGAAAATGTTGCTAGAAAGCGACTCAATATGCTTTAAATGATCCAAAACATCTAACTTTTCCAGATTTATAAAAGATTTGGTGATTTCTAGGTAGGGGCCGTCTCCCAAGAAAATGTTCCCTAGAAAGCGACTCAATATGCTTTAAATGATCCCAAACATCTAACTTTTCCAGATTTATAAAAGATTTGGTGATTTCTAGGAAGGGGCCGTCTCCCAAGAAAATGTTCCCTAGAAAGCGACTCAATATGCTTTAAATGATCCCAAACATCTAACTTTTCCAGATTTATAAAAGATTTGGTGATTTCTAGGAAGGGGCCGTCTCCCAAGAAAATGTTGCTAGAAAGCGACTCAATATGCTTTAAATGATCCCAAACATTTAACTTTTCCAGATTTATATAAGATTTGGTGATTTCTAGGAAGGGGCCGTCTCCCAAGAAAATGTTGCTAGAAAGCGACTCAATATGCTTTAAATGATCCCAAACATCTAACTTTTCCAGATTTATAAAAGATTTGGTGCATTCTAGAAGCGACTCAATATGCTTTAAAGGATCCCAAATATCTAACTTTTCCAGATTTATAAAAGATTTGGTGATTTCTAGGTAGGGGCCGTCTCCAAGAAAATGTTCCCTAGAAAGCGACTCAATATGCTTTAAATGATCCCAAACATCTAACTTTTCCAGATTTAATAAATGATTTGGTGATTTCTAGGAAGGGGCCGTCTCCCAAGAAAATGTTCCCTAGAAAGCGACTCAATATGCTTTAAATGATCCCAAACATCTAACTTTTCCAGATTTTATAAAAGATTTGGTGATTTCTAGGTAGGGGCCGTCTCCCAAGAAAATGTTCCCTAGAAAGCGACTCAATATGCTTTAAAGGATCCCAAACATCTAACTTTTCCAGATTTATAAAAGATTTGGTGATTTCTAGGTAGGGGCCGTCTCCCAAGAAAATGTTCCCTAGAAAGCGACTCAATATGCTTTAAATGATCCCAAACATCTAACTTTTCCAGATTTATAAAAGATTTGGTGCTTTCTAGGAAGGGGCCGTCTCCCAAGTAAATGTTGCTAGAAAGCGACTCAATATGCTTTAAATGATCCCAAATATCTAACTTTTCCAGATTTATAAAAGATTTGGTGCATTCTAGGTAGGGGCCGTCTCCCAAGAAAATGTTGCTAGAAAGCGACTCAATATGCTTTAAATGATCCCAAATATCTAACTTTTCCAGATTTTATAAAGATTTGGTGATTTCTAGGTAGGGGCCGTCTCCCAAGAAAATGTTGCAAAGCGACTCAATATGCTTTAAATGATCCCAAACATCTAACTTTTCCAGATTTATAAATAATTTGGTGCATTCTAGGAAGGGGCCGTCTCCCAAGAAAATGTTCCCTAGAAAGCGACTCAATATGCTTTAAATGATCCCAAACATCGAACTTTTCCAGATTTATAATAGATTTGGTGCTTTCTAGGAAGGGGCCGTCTCCCAAGAAAATGTTCCCTAGAAAGCGACTCAATATGCTTTAAATGATCCCAAACATCTAACTTTTCCAGATTTATAAAAGATTTGGTGATTTCTAGTAGGGGGCCGTCTCCCAAGAAAATGTTCCCTAGGAAGCGACTCAATATGCTTTAAATGATCCCAAACATCTAACTTTTCCAGATTTATAAAAGATTTGGTGATTTCTAGGAAGGGGCCGTCTCCCAAGAAAATGTTCCCTAGAAAGCGACTCAATATGCTTTAAATGATCCCAAACATCTAACTTTTCCAGATTTATAAAAGATTTGGTGATTTCTAGGTAGGGGCCGTCTCCCAAGAAAATGTTTCCTAGAAAGCGACTCAATATGCTTTAAAGGATCCCAAACATCTAACTTTTCCAGATTTATAAAAGATGTGGTGGTGTGTAGGTAGGGGCCGTCTCCATGCTTTAAATGATCCCAAACATCTAACTTTTCCAGATTTATAAAAGATTTGGTGATTTCTAGGAAGGGGCCGTCTCCCAAGAAAATGTTTCCCTAGAAAGCGACTCAATATGCTTTAAATGATCCCAAACATCTAACTTTTCCAGATTTATAAAAGATTTGGTGATTTCTAGGTAGGGGAAAGCGACTCAATATGCTTTAAATGATCCCAAACATCTAACTTTTCCAGATTTATAAAAGATTTGGTGCTTTCTAGGAAGGGGCCGTCTCCCAAGAAAATGTTCCCTAGAAAGCGACTCAATATGCTTTAAATGATCCCAAACATCTAACTTTTCCAGATTTATAAAAGATTTGGTGATTTCTAGGTAGGGGCCGTCTCCCAAGAAAATGTTCCCTAGAAAGCGACTCAATATGCTTTAAATGATCCCAAACATCTAACTTTTCCAGATTTATAAAAGATTTGGTGATTTCTAGGTAGGGGCCGTCTCCCAAGAAAATGTTTCCTAGAAAGCGACTCAATATGCTTTAAAGGATCCCAAACATCTAACTTTTCCAGATTTATAAAAGATTTGGTGATTTCTAGGAAGGGGCCTTCTACCAAGAAAATGTTTCCTAGAAAGCGACTCAATATGCTTTAAATGATCCCAAACATCTAACTTTTCCAGATTTATAAAAGATTTGGTGATTTCTAGGAAGGGGCCTTCTACCAAGAAAATGTTGCTAGAAAGCGACTCAATATGCTTTAAATGATCCCAAACATCTAACTTTTCCTGATTTATAAAAGATTTGGTGATTTCTAGGAAGGGGCCGTCTCCCAAGAAAATGTTTGTCCATCCACAGTTGTCTGTTCCCTCTTTATCAATTTCCTTTTTAATTTATTATTGCTGTGATTTTAATCTTATGGCCAACACTTTAAAACTTTCAATGGTTCGGACAATTAAGGGCCTATATCATTATATTTTGCCGTCATCGGCAAATCCACTCCATTTGAGATATGGGATTATATTTATATTAATGGAAAGCATTTTGACATGGTCTAAGGAGGATCGATGGACATTTGAAGAAATGTTTCCATATTGGTGGCATGTATAGAACCTCAATATCTATTATTTCCTTACTAGAATCAGAGTAATTTACTAAATATATTACATATCTAGTTATTTATAAATGATATTATATAGCGGCCATCTCGTTTTGGGAGTCCTTCATTAATGTTTCAATTTGTTGATGGTAAAATGCCAGAATCCATTAAGTCCAAGGGAACAAATGCAATAAGTTAGGTCGACCCAAGTTGTGCTCCAACTTAGAACTTACGCACTTGTGTCATTAAAACTCGGGGAACTTATCAAGTTCAAAGTGTTTCCCAAAGTCATTGCCTTTCTTGCAGATTGTTTCCCATAACATACACCCTCCCAATGACTTCTAAAGCTCCCAGTGGGGTCAATATTTCTTTATTATGTTTTCCTTGAAGATTTCCTTTATACAAAAATGAGAAGATTTAGGTCACACTCGTGCTTTAAGTGAATACTTATACTTGAAGAAATTATTCTTTAAACTTTTCTACCAATAGGACAAAAACACACCAAACACACAATTTCCGATGTACAGTTATAACCTACGAGGTAAACTTAATGTCTTCTGTTTTATTCCCTTACATTGAAACTATTGTTAGGCTGCAACTAGCTCGGACGGTCTCTTCTTCTTTACCCATTTACATTGAAACTATTGTTTGGCTGCAACTAGCTCGGACGGTCTCTTCTGCTTTACCCATTTACATTGAAACTATTGTTAGACTGCAACTAGCTCGGACGGTCTCTTCTGCTTTACCCATTTACATTGGAACTATTGTTAGACTGCAACTAGTTCGGACGGTCTCTTCTGCTTTACCCATTTACATTGGAACTATTGTTAGACTGCAACTAGCTCGGACGGTCTCTTCTGCTTTACCCATTTACATTGATACTATTGTTAGGCTGCAACTAGCTCAAATACCTTAATGGTAATCAGAATTATTTTGTCAAAATTGGGAAGCCAGCGTTCGTATTAAAATAAATCTTCTACCAAAATGGAGTAGTTGACTACATATATTTACCAGACCCAATAATATGTGTACCGAATTTAATTTTAAATATTCAGAGTCCTTGCTATAAAAACATTGGCATGCTAAGGCAGAGAGAGAGAGAGAGAGAGAGAGAGAGAGAGAGAGAGAGGGAGAGAGAGAGAGAGAGAGCATAACAGTGAGGAGGAGGAGGGAGGGTGTTATGCAAAATATGTAAACTCCGTACAGGTTATCCAGGCCTTGGTTATAAAAGGCTGCTATACCACTTCCTTATCTTATCGTCTACACTATTAGTTATGGATGGTTTACCCTTCACTCGATCTCACTCCCTCAGTCTCTCACTAAATTTCGCTCTCTCTCTCCCCCCCCCTCTCTCTCTCGCTCTCTCTCTCTCTCTCTCTCTCTCTCTCTCTCTCTCTCTCTCTCTCCCTCTCTCTCTCCCTCTCTCTCCCTCTCTCTCTCTCTCTCTCTCTCTCTCTCTCTCTCTCTCTCTCTCTCTCTCTCACTCTCTCTCTCTCCCCCCCCCCTCCCCCTCTCCCACTCTCTCTCTCTCTCTCTGTCTCTCTCTCTCTCTCTCTCCTCTCCCTCTCTCTCTCTCTCTCTCTCTCTCTCTCTCTCTCTCTCTCTCTCTCTCTCTCTTTCTCTCTCTCTCCCCTCTCGCCCTCCCTCTCCCTCTCTCTCCCTCCCTCTCCCTCTCTCCCTCCCTCCCTTCCTCCCTCCCCCCCTTTTTAATTAATTTTTATACGCTTACTTTCTCTCATCCGTCCCGTAATCGTCTCTCCCGCCCTCTCCCTCCCAGTCTCTCCCTCCCTCTCTCACCATCCTTCCCCTCTCTGAAAGAGAGAGAGAGAGAAAGAGAGAGGGAGGGAGGGAGAGACTGGGAGGTAGAGACTGGGAGGGAGAGGGAGGGAGAGACTGGGAGGGAGAGGGAGGGAGAGACGGGGAGGGAGAGGGAGGGAGAGGGAGGGAGAGGGAGGGGAGAGGGAGGGAGGAGGGAGGGAGGGAGGGAGAGGAGGAGAGGAGAGGGAGGGAGAGGGAGGGAGAGGGAGGGAGAGGGAGGATGGGAGGGAGATGGAGGGAGAGACTGGGAGGGAGAGGGAGGGAGAGACTGGGAGGGAGTGGGAGGGAGAGGGAGGGAGAGACTGGGAGGGAGAGACTGGGAGGGAGAGGGAGGGAGAGACTGGGAGGGAGATGGAGGGTGAGACTGGGAGGGAGAGGGAGGGAGAGGGAGGGAGAGACTGGGAGGGAGAGGGAGGGAGAGACTGGGAGGGAGTGGGAGGGAGAGACGATTCGGGGACGGATGAGAGAAATAAATATAAAAAATAATTAAAAAACAACTGAAAGGAATTTTAAAGGTTTTTAATCGAAACTCATTCACAAAGTGTAATTTATTCGACTTGGATTTGATTTAACCTATTTTCATTCAAATTATATTTAACTTAATTTATTCAGCCTTTCTCTTTCCTGTTTTTTTCACCTTCATTCTATTAGATTTAATTTCAATATGTATTTATCATCCGTCCCGGAATCGTATGAGTTATATATAAATCGATCCTGGCTAGGACCGAAGGACATTTGAGTAGACTATTCGAAAATCGCGTCAGGCGTAAAACCTTAATAGCTTGAAGGGAAATCTGCTAAAATGATTGACGTTCATTTTACACTGCTTTGGTTAATGGGAATGCATATAGAGCGGTCAAGCCTGATCCAGTGCTTATTTCACATACGGGAATCGAACCATACATCTATTTTTAATAAGTGAATCAAGTCGGTAAGTCTTAAGTCGTATGAATGACCTGAGCTCATGGAAATTCAAATGTTTCATTTTGAAAATTGACCTCTCCCATCATTGGCTGTAATTTTTCTTGTATAAAATATGCTGTATATGAGAGTAGAACGTTTAAGATGTATAAGCTGTAGTTACTTTTTTTTTTCTTTTATGTCTTCATTTTATTTCCTGCAACTTTTATTAGCAAAGTAGATAACTTTATCAAAGCAAAGGTCCGCAGGGAGAAATATTTCTCAACTATTTTCTCTCCCTTTACTACCCTTAGTTTCCCAGTGCACTTTGATATAGAAATTCTTAAAGAATTTTCGCAGCAAAGAATATTTCTAAAGATTACTGACAACTTTTAAATCTAACTCAATATGACCAAGAGGACATACATTGTTTTCAAAATGGGCAGAATTATCTTCATTTACAATTATTATTAAAGTTTTCCATAAAAGTGAATTCCACATGAATTATCCTGAAATACATTAGTAATAAGTTATAATAATATATACTTTTAATTTACTTACTTTACAACTTTTAAGTATAAATGAGAAATCTAATATATAGTTGTCAGTAGATTGTCCTTAAGGGAAATCGATTTTCGAAAAATATCCGGTCAAACCAGTATATATATATATATATATATATATATATATATATATATATATATTTGCCAGTTAATGTTCTAGCTGTCACGGTTTTTGTTCAATCTTTACCAAACTCAGAATTTAATCCTCTTATGGGGGCTCAGGTTAGCCATGTGTGCTAAAGCGTTGGCTTTAATCTCACATGGAAGTTCGATTCTTCGATTCCCATGCCAAATGAAATTATTTAGTGACGGAATTCATTAAATAAAATCCATAGTCCCACCCTGGCTAGAAAATGGTGGTGACCTGTAGATAACCCGCCCCGATTGGCCAAAGTTGCAGAAAGTGGACGTTAATAAATAATAATAATCCTCTTATGTAAATTCAAATTTTATATACGATAACGGCTGAAATCCGACAAGTGTAGGGGGGTGGGGATTTCGAAAAATCAAAATATCTCATGATTGGTATATTTCCTTGCAAATTTATACCCTATAAATGTAGATCTAAAGACGTTTCTCGTTGCTCCAATAATAAGCAACATGTGGCCTCATTTTTGTACTGGATGAAATTGGTTAATTAAATAAAATAATTTCAAAATTATAAGTATAACTGCGCTTAGTGATAAAAAATAAATAAATAAACCAAAAAAATAACAGAAGCAATACAAGAAACATATAGGTTAAGTTTATTTTTGTATTGTATCATCAAGTTTGTATTTTTATAGGATGGAATGGTTATTTTATAGGAAAAAATGCAATAAAAACATATAGTTTAAGTTTATATTATATTATAAAGGAAGAACAACAAAAGTGCTTAAATCAGAACCAAATAACATGTAATCCAACGAATTTTGGAGAAATTAGAAACACAAATCCCAGAAATGATCCAACATTATCTCTACATTTACCAGAGTCATTATAATTACTAATAGTAATAACCTAGTAGTTGAATGGTTAACCCCAACTCTAATCTAAACTGAATCCAAATAAAAATTCCTTCTGTGATCTTTTCATCACTGATTTTACAGTATTTTCGTTTCAAATTAGTAACACCAACACCATTTATGTCCATTGCATTTACAACATTTTTAAGGAGTCCTAATTTAATTTGTAGAGGTGGCAAAAGAATATCTTTCGGGTCGTCTAAAGTCTGAAAAAAGACCTTTTGGGATCCAAGGACGAATTCTTTATGCTCTAGACATATTTTTTATCGAGTAATGATTTTCCCTGCCTTTAGCTTCAGCGTATTGCTACCCCACTCGCAGATGAAGCAATAAACATTCATTTAGCTCTCCTAAGGAAACTAGATGTGGTAGAAAGAATCTAAGCTGATTCGGTACGAACTTTTGTTTTTTGTTTTTATTTAATTGATTTATTGTTCTATATTGTTTATAATTATTATATAAGAAATATTATAATGTAATGCTGAAATGTGCGTAGTATCCAATGGATGGAGTACACAACGTTTAAATAAATTCCCACGTTAGAGGGATACTCTGCGTGGAAAACGGGGGGAAACAGTACGGACAATACACTCATGATCGCCAAAAAACGTCTTTAGGATAAAATCTTTATTGAGCAGTGTTACTCAACCTTGAGCCATTCAAACAACTGTGAATGTTTGTATTTTGGGTGTCAAACTGTGTTTTGACGGGCTTTCTTATGGAAAGCATTTCTTTTCTGTCTCTTAAGACATATTCGTTGTTAAAACAAATGCAAATAATATTGTATAAAAATATGGCAAATCGAAAATCGATTTTTTAAAATTGTGTTTATGGTGATGAGATATGGAGAATCCGTATGTTCGGATGTACATGACAGTAGAGGAGTATGAGACCGGCCCGAAATCCTACCGACATCTAAGAGAGGGCTATTGGGTGAAATAGAGACGAGTGTACAGTCTGTCCACTCTAACAGCGCCCATCTTGATTGTAGGAGCTGCTTGAATAGTTCTATACAAGTTGGCAGCCCTTACATTTTGCCGCCCTTACATTTGCCGCCTTTTCACAGTTCCCGCCTAATCACCCCCATTCCCCATTCAGAGCCCGTCCACTTGCCTCCTCTACATACTAGCCTAACGCCACTTTCCTCCGTCTTACTTAACATACTTCGGCTCTTTTATTGAAATTGCCTCGGCCCAAAGTCTCTTTATAAGATTTCCCAGAGAGCCACTAGAAGGAGCCCGTCATCACCGACTGTGTAAAATATTCACATCCCTCACGTGCTGGAATGACTCGCTAATCATATAACACCGCTATACTCTATTAAATTTAACTATTCTATATTTGTCCTAAAGAAACCTGTGAAATTAAAGCAGGACATGTGTGATGGATATGCTATGTATAATTGTACTTTGAGGCTCATCAGTAGTGCAACTTTCATTGGGTCAATCCTTTGATGCAATAGGTATTATCTGCATTTTTGAGAAGAATGACACATGTAGAACATAGTATTCATAATTTGGACTAAATAAATAATAAAATAGACATAAGTGTCAAAAGTTGTTGGAGAAAAAGTACCAAGTATTGGGAGGAAGAGAGGGTGTTATGACAAACCTGGCCACATTATGTCGGTTTTAAATCAAGATTTCCCTACATTCAACTTACTGCCATTTCTTGTTCCGGTTTGGCACATGTAAAAAAAATATATTTTCTCTAAATTGATAATTTTTAGTCTTTTATTTATTGATAAAAAAATGTAAGAAGGTCGCCATGGGCTGCGTAAACTTAGGAGATTTCCCTCTTGAAGTTTAACAGTAGATAAACCTACATACTGCTAGCACAACACTACCGTGAATATTAAGTGAATAAATACAAATGGCAATACGATATCTTTGACGAGCAGCTTACTGAAATGGAAAAACGATTGCCAAACGTCCTTTCTTCTTGGTTTCGCAATTCTTAAGAGAAAATCTCAAAACTTCTGCAACTAAAATGCTTCAACTCCATTATCAAACCAGTACCGGATATACGTCTGATAAACTGGTCCTTCACATTCATCTCGTTTTATGTCATAATTGTTATTAAATCAATATTGCTCGGTATCATTTGTTGTTTATCATCCGTTACTACAACTCAACCACCAAAATTGAAAATTGATATATACAGTCCTTATATAGGAATTAATTGAATTTTTGTATTTAAAATTTTGTTTACCATTAACTGCCCCATTAAAACCCACGTAGTATTTGTTTTAGCTGGTTTCTCTTAATGAATGTAAGCTGTTGATTCAAGATTCGATCACCGATAACTTTGTATGAGTCCACTGGCCCTAATAGTAAAGTTATAAAAATGAGATTCCATAAAATATTAGGGGGGGGGGGAGGGGGCGCCGGAAATTGAATTTTCATTATCCCTCGATCGTTTATTTATTTTAACCGAGATATTTATATTTTCTTTTAATTAGAATTGAAAAAAAAAAAACTCATAATAAAAAGGAAATTTTCAGTTATAATGGAAAGACGGTAAAAAACAATTGCTTTTTTTATTCTCCTTGCATCTCTGTGTGCCTTTAGGAATTGACTTGAAATGGAATTGGGATGGTAGAGAAATAAGTTGGAGACAGATGAATTTTAAAGCTTAAGGGTGAGGGGGGGGGAGGGGGTTGAGTCGTTGCTCTGTTAATCCTTCATATGTCCGCTTAATCCTTAGACTTCCCGGATAGCGCACACATGAGTGACGTCAGGGGAATAGTCGGCAGCACAAATGAAAGTCTAACATCACATTTCTTAGAAATATTACATGATAATCCCAAGGGACAAATTACAGCAAAGGAAATATGAGATAGTAAAAATACTCGTAGTAATTTAGCCAAAACTCTAGACGCAGATTTCTAACTAAGCAGATTTCGCTAACTAAGCAGATTTCGCTAACTAAGCAGATTTCGCTAACTAAGCAGATTTCGCTAACTAAGCAGATTTCGCTAACTAAGCAGATTTCGCTAACTAAGCAGATTTCGCTAACTAAGCAGATTTTGCTAACTAAGCATATTTCGCTAACTAAGCAGATTTCGCTAACTAAGCAGATTTCGCTAACTAAGCAGATTTCGCTAACTAAGCAGATTTTGCTAACTAAGCAGATTTCGCTAACTAAGCAGATTTCGCTAATTAAGCAGATTTTGCTAACTAAGCACATTTCGAAAACTAAGCACATTTTGCTAACTAAGCAGATTTTGCTAACTAAGCAGATTTCTAACGTTCTTGAATGGAATGCTGGTAATCTCATCTCAATATATTACCTATTGAATAAAACAAAAAAATCTTCATGCAGTTTACAATATCTCTGGTTTACAGAATAACTAGATGTTTAAAGCATATTTTTATTTACCAAAGGGCACTGCCTTCCTAGAAGACGTTTACAGCATTTCTCACTAACTGAATATTTCGCTAACTAAGCAGATTTCGCTAACTAAGCAATTTCTCACTTACTGAATAATACTAGATGCCTGCAGATGTTTACAGTATTTCTCACTTACTGAATAATACTAGATGCCTGCAGATGTTTACAGCATTTCTCACTTACTGAATAATACTAGATGCCTGCAAGACGTTTACAGTATTCTCACTTACTGAATAATACTAGATGCCTGCAAGGATGTTTACAGCATTTCTCACTTACTGAATAATACTAGATGCCTGCAAGATGTTTACAGCATTTCTCACTTACTGAATAATACTAGATGCCTGCAGGATGTTTACAGTATTTCTCACTTACTGAATAATACTAGATGCCTGCAAGATGTTTACAGCATTTCTCACTTACTGAATAATACTAGATGCCTGCAAGACGTTTACAGTATTTCTCACTTACTGAATAATACTAGATGCCTGCAGGATGTTTACAGCATTTCTCACTTACTGAATAATACTAGATGCCTGCAAGATGTTTACAGCATTTCTCACTTACTGAATAATACTAGATGCCTGCAAGATGTTTACAGCATTTCTCACTTACTGAATAATACTAGATGCCTGCAAGATATTTACAGCATTTCTCACTTACTGAATAATACTAGATGCCTGCAAGATGTTTACAGTATTTCTCACTTACTGAATAATACTAGATGCCTGCAAGATGTATACAGCATTTCTCACTTACTGAATAATACTAGATGCCTGCAAGATGTTTACAGCATTTCTCACTTACTGAATAATACTAGATGCCTGCAAGATGTTTACAGCATTTCTCACTTACTGAATAATACTAGATGCCTGCAAGATGTTTACAGCATTTCTCACTTACTGAATAATACTAGATGCCTGCAAGATGTTTACAGCATTTCTCACTTACTGAATAATACTAGATGCCTGCAAGATGTTTACAGCATTTCTCACTTACTGAATAATACTAGATGCCTGCAAGATGTTTACAGCATTTCTCACTTACTGAATAATACTAGATGCCTGCAAGATGTTTACAGCATTTCTCACTAAGCTTAGAATGACAAGTTCATGTTATAACAGCTTATTGTTGATATGACAAGAGAAGGAGGGGGGGGGCGGGGGGTTTACAAAACGCTGAAAAATACAAATCCCAAATAGCTGAGATAATATTCATATTAGAGAAAAAATGTATTTAACATCAATTATATATTACTATATTTACAATAGTATTACTTCTATATATTTCGATCCGATCTATATCAAGGGAGTTATTTGTAATTTTTGTAATTATGAGGCGCATAATTTATAATTCTAGAATGAGGCGCTTATATATCGAGTTGGGTAACGATAAAACAATTATTTCGACATGTAACAGACAAATATATATATATATATATATATATATATATATATATACTAACTCAGATACCCGGCTTCGCCCGGGAATTCATTTGAGGCTGAATGGTGATGGTATTTTTGTGGCAAGGCTTTACTTTGCACAACATTTTGACATTTACCCGTCCCACTGTTTAGGGTTAATACCCGTCGTTTCTGTGGATTTGTTACTAATAAAATTATTTTTTTATGTAAAACTTCACTGTCCTCCATATTGTCATATTTCCCGTTCCCTGTGAATTATGCATAGATTTGAATTATTAAGGACGAAATATTAACATACATTTGAATTAATTTTTCCCAGTTAGGTACCTGGTAGTTAATATTGAAAAGAATTGTTGAGCAAATTCCTCTAAATAACAAAATAAACAACTTTTGTTACGTGCATATTTGCCGGAATCCCAATACGAAACGAAATATCACTATTTTTAATAGCGCCCAATAAAATAGTTGACTCCCGCTTAAGTTTATAGTGTATATTTCGTTTATACATTGTTAAAAGACAAAAATGAATATCACAAAAGTTACTCTAAATAACAAAATAAACAACTTTTATTATG
This sequence comes from Riptortus pedestris, assembly GCA_019009955.1. NCBI lineage: Eukaryota > Metazoa > Arthropoda > Insecta > Hemiptera > Alydidae > Riptortus > Riptortus pedestris. Next base: position 6,108,121 of record CM032231.1, on the reverse strand, counting down.
TGCATATTTGCCGAAACCCCAATAGGAAACGAAATATCACTATTTTTAATTTCAGGCCTCCCTTATAACCCCCACTCCTGCCAGTCCCTAGAAATGTTAGTATGGCTTATTATAAGGAAGGCGTTAGTGCTAATACACATACCGAGTGTTTTATTTAGTTCGGTTGAGTCTTTTGTGCCAAATAAAATTGTTGACTCCCGCTATCATTTTTAGCGTATAACACCTTTATACTTCGGTATATGACGGTAGTGTATATTACAAAAGCTTATCTAAATAACAAAATAAACACCTTTTGTTATGTGCATATTTGCCGAAACCCCAATAGGAAACGAAATATCACTATTTTTAATTTCAGGCCTCCCTTATAACCCCCACTCCTGCCCGTCCCTAGAAATGTTAGTATGGCTTATTATAAGGAAGACGTTAGTGCTAATTTACATACCGAGTTTGGTTTAGTTCGGTTTAGTTTTTTGTGCCAAAAAAAATTGTTGACTTCCACAGTAGTTTTTAACGTATAACTCATTTACACTTAGGTATACGAAAAAAGTGTATATAACAAATGTTACTCTAAATAACAAAATAAACAATTTTAGTTATGTACATATTTGCCGATAAACCAATAGGAAACGAAATATCGCTATTTTTAATTTCAGGCTTCCCTTATAACCCCCACACCTGTTCGTCTCAGAGGATATTAATATAGTCTAAAGTCTAAGTTGGGCTAGTAGTAATATTCATACCATGTTTCATAAAATTCGGTTCAGCCGTATATGCGTGAAAAGGTAACAAACAAACAAACAAATAAACAAACACACACGAAAGAAAATAAATGCAGTTATGGTGTCTATGACATGTGAAACGAAAAGTTATCGTCAAAATTCGCGAAAAAAATCAATGTACAGACAGAGGTTACAATTATATATATCTATCTATATATATATATATATATATATATATATATATATATATATATATATATATATATATATATATATAGATATATATATATATATATATATATATATATATATATATAGATATATATAATTTTGAAGGGACCTCATTTTCCTAATCAACTAGGCAGGATCGATGGCCATTTTTCGAAAATCGAGTCATGAGTACAAACTCAATAGAAGATTACCCTTAAGGGACATGTGCTAAAATAAAGTACCAAAATATATCGATCAAAATAATAGTGTACATCAAATATTAAAAAAAAATTATTCTACTGTACGTGTGTATGTCACTGAACTCCTAGAAGGCTGGACCGATTTGAATGAATATTTGTGTACGCGTTTGGGTGACGCCCTGGACGGTTTAGCGTCACAGATCAGCAGGAGTGGGGGTCGTGAGGGACGCCCTGGATGGTTTAGCGTCACAGATCAGCATGAGTGGGGGTCGTGAGGGACGCCCTGGATGGTTTAGCGTCACAGATCAGCAGGAGTGGGGGTCGTGAGGGACGCCCTGGATGGTTTAGCGTCACAGATCAGCATGAGTGGGGGTCGTGAGGGACGCCCTGGATGGTTTAGCGTCACAGATCAGCATGAGTGGGGGTCGTGAGGGACGCCCTGGATGGTTTAGCGTCACAGATCAGCATGAGTGGGGGTCGTGAGGGACGCCCTGGATGGTTTAGCGTCACAGATCAGCAGGAGTGGGGGTCGTGAGGGACGCCCTGGATGGTTTAGCGTCACAGATCAGCAGGAGTGGGGGTCGTGAGGGACGCCCTGGATGGTTTAGCGTCACAGATCAGCATGAGTGGGGGTCGTGAGGGACGCCCTGGATGGTTTAGCGTCACAGATCAGCATGAGTGGGGGTCGTGAGGGACGCCCTGGATGGTTTAGCGTCACAGATCAGCAGGAGTGGGGGTCGTGAGGGACGCCCTGGATGGTTTAGCGTAACAGATCAGCATGAGTGGGGTGTGGGGTCGTGAGGGCGCCCTGGATGGTTTAGCGTCACAGATCAGCAGGAGTGGGGGTCGTGAGGGACGCCCTGGATGGTTTAGCGTCACAGATCAGCAGGAGTGGAGGTCGTGAGGGAGGGGCGCCCTGGATGGTTTAGCGTCACAGATCAGCAGGAGTGGGGGTCGTGAGGGACGCCCTGGATGGTTTAGCGTCATAGATCAGCATGAGTAGGGGTCGTGAGGGACGCCCTGGATGGTTTAGCGTCACAGATCAGCAGGAGTGGGGGTTGTGAGGGGCGCCCTGGATGGTTTAGCGTCACAGATCAGCATGAGTGGGGGTCGTGAGGGGCGCCCTGGATGGTTTAGCGTCACAGATCAGCATGAGTGGGGGTCGTGAGGGACGCCCTGGATGGTTTAGCGTCACAGATCAGCATGAGTGGGGGTCGTCAGGGAGGCCTGAAATTAATAATAACCATATTTCATTTCCTATTGGTTTTTCGGCAAATATGCATAGGTTAAGAATTGTTTATGTTGTCATTTGGAGTACCTTTTTCATATTCACTTCGTGCCACCTCGGTCTCCGGTCGAAGGGCGTAGTTAATGGAAATGTAATGAAATGTTAATATGTTTATCTAATGTATGTCCTTAGAATTTAAGTATGTCATATAAATAAAGCTGCTTGCAGCAGCGAGAGGATTTCACTTTCAGAAACTGTTATTTATTGTCTTAATTTATTTTAATCTGATTTGAATGTCCCAATTTTTATTTCTTTATTTATAATTATGTATTTGCATTTTATTGTTGAGGATTTGATTTATATCAATATTGAACTACAACCATTTGTTTTGTAAAGACGTCTAGTGCGCATTCTACCAGATAATCATAGAACTAAAAGGTCTTCTTTTCCTTTTCTCATTTTTCCTTTTCTTTTTGCGTACCGAGTTTTCGCAATATTTTATTTTCTATTTGTTTTTAGGCAAACGTGCACATAACAAATGTTGTTTTTTGTGTAATTAAAAGTAGCTTTTGTTTTAAACATAATATTATTAAATTTAATATCTTAATCGCTTGTTATATCATGCAGGACAACGTCTGCCGGGTCCGCTAGTATATATATATATATATATATATATACACACATATTTGTCTGTTAACGTTCTAGCGGTTGCAACTTATCTTGTTCGTTACCAAATTCTATATTTGAACGTTTTTTTTGTTAAAATAAAGGTCAAGTTCATTAATGGCTGAAATTGGGCCAGTGGGAGGGGGGGGGGGTAGATGGGAGGAAAAACCAAAATTCGAAATATCTATGTTACTATACGTTGGATCGAAAAATTTAAAATCAATCTTATTGCAAATTAAATTTACTATAAATATTGTTATATATATTTATTCTCTACTTTAAATATTAACCGAGATATTTGTATTTTTTTAAGTGTGTGTGGATAACGGACGAGATGAGATCGTCTAAATTTGGTCCTAGTCCATCAAAAGCTAGTTCGGCCGTTTTCGTAACTGTTTGGCTCTCGTGAAATTTCTCTGTTGTAAAACCTAACGTGAGAAATCTGCTTAGTTTACGCATCCCTTGCGTGACGGACTTTTGGTTGATATGACATGAGTAGGAGGGGGGGGGGTATATACTGTTGGCCACCAACTAAAGTATGGAAATATCTCGAGTAATATTCAATATGGAGGAAACATATACATAACAACATTAATAGCCTTTACGCTTCTAATAAAATGGATTCTATTCAATTTTCCGATCCGACGCGTAATAACGGAGATATTTTGAAATTTCGAAATCCCCCCCCCATACCCCCTTTCTCCTAGTCAGATTTCAGCCGTTAACAAACTTGACATTTATTTTTACATAAAATGTTTTAATATCAAGATTGGTAACGATTAAACAAAAATCTTGACCGCCTGCTTTGACACACACGCACATATATATTAATTTCTTTTTTTTTTTTTTTTTTTTTGAACGGACCTCGTCAATTACTTGGTGGGATTGATGGAGATCAGAGGAGATTTTCCGAAAATCACTAAATGAGTACTACCTCAGTAACTGATATCTCTTCAGGGAAATCTCCTAAAAAATCGGAATCATTAAATTATCTATGGATAATGAGTTTGTGTTTTGAATAGGATGATCCATGACCCGGTTCGTGGACTAATGGTGTTCGGTGAGGTCACGCATTCAGTCTATGTCGATATGTTAACCCTATTATACATATATTACTATCTGAGAGTTATTAATATGCTGCATTGTACTCCATCCATTGATTGGCCTACATGCATATGTCTGATAAGGTCACATTCACGCCGAATCCATAAAAGTCCGTCACGCAAGGGCTGCGTATATTAAGCAGATTTGCCACGTCCTGGATAACACATCAGGTATTTCCTCTCCCAATATATTTTCTATTTCTAAATTAAAATCCGCTACTTAAATAGATGTGGGGATTTACTGAAGGCGGAAAAATAATAAAAGTACAAATATCTCGACTTAATCTACGAAAAAAGTATGGAACAACAATTACAGAGTATCAATAGCTCGCGGATAAATATCTGTAATAGTATAGATAAAACAAACATTTTTCCTGAAGAAAATGCAAAATCATACCTGTATGTGTCACAAGGAGGAAGATTTATGAGGAATTTTTAAGAGGTTGGGGGATTTGGCCACTTATATTGTGCAAAATCATGATTTTTTCTCAATTTCTTAAATGTCTTTGCCACACATTCCAGCTTTCAATCCCTTCTCACCATCCCAACGCCACAAAACACTAAAAATATATAATAACAATATACATTGATAATAACAAAATATATAAATCATAATTGATAGCATCATCAAATTACCTATAGGTATAAACATATATTTGTATTTTAACATTCTAGAGGTAGCACATCGTTGCCAAACTCGATATTTAAACGTTTTAGCAGATTTCCCTCAAGGGAAATCAGCTATTGAGGTCGTACTCATGACGGAATTTTCGAAATATTTCTTCAAATGTCCATCGATCCTACCTAGTAGGTGACGAAAATGAGGTCCTTTAAAAACTGTTTATATCTATCCATCTATCTATCTATTTATCTATCTATCTATCTATCTATCTATCTATATATATATATATATATATATATATAGATAGATAGATAAATAGATATATCTATCTATCTATATATTTGTCTGTTACCGCTCTATCGGTCGCAATTTTTGTTTGATCGTTACCAAACTCGATATTTAGTCGTTTTATGTAATAAAACAAGGTCAAGTTCGTTAACGGCTAAAATCGGACCAGTGGGAGGGGTGGTTTAGAGGGGAGGACTTTCAAAAATTCTAAATATCTCCGTTACTATACGTCGGATCGAAAAATTGTACAGAATCAATCTTAATGCAAATGAAATTTACTATAAATATTGTTATATACATTTATTCACTACCTTGAATATTAACCGAGATATTTGCATTTTTATTAAATCTGGGCGGCTAACGGACGAGATGAGAGGCTGTGACTAAGCTAGTTCGGCCGTTTCCTTGACTGATCGGCTCTCGTGAAATTTCAGTATTTAAAAACTTCACATGGGAAAGCTGCTTAGTTTACGCAGCCCCTGCGTGACGGTCTTTTATGTAAAGATTTATTCCGTCTATTGCTGAAATCCAACCAGTGGGAGGAGAGCTAAGAATCGGACATTTTCGAACATTGTAGAATCCATAGAAAAATTGTATAAAACCAATTTTGTTGCAAGTGCAATATACATTTACATTTTTTCTATTTCTTGAGATATTTACATATTTCAGTTTTTGGCCTTCAGCAAACTAGTGCTAATGCCACGTTAACAATAACGTGTTATATTATGAACCACTTCATTCCAAGGTTAAATACCAAATATTGTTTTCAATGAACTTTAACTTTGTGAGATACATGCCAATATGTAGTGATGAATTCATGAATTAAAATTTTTCCTCACCTACTTACTTATTTGATCCATCCCATACTCGATATATAACCGTTTTAGTTGACACTAAACATAATGTTTTGTATTAACCGGAACTGGAATAATGTGGGCTCAGGGTGAGGGGGAGGAATTCGAAAATTCAAGATATTTCCGTTGTTATAAGTATTCAATCAATCTTCTTTATCTATTGAAGCTCTGCAATTGTCGTCCTGTGCATCTATTCGAAAGTCGAAGTATTAACTGAGTTATTCGTACGTTTTCTACAGTAAGTATATATGTTTCAGGCTACGTCGCTAAGAAATATTTTCATTGTGAGGAGTTCTGCTCCAGCGGTTTGAATTTTTATTGGTTTTAAATTTTCAATGGAAATTCGTCAATCTTCGTCAGGCAGTGTTTTTAACCCTAGAATGGTAGTGATATTATTTCCCGCTTAATGGTATTGATACGTAAATTTTACGTGTGCAACTGGTAATTGGTGAAATTATTCAAAATTTGTTAATGTTTGTGACTATTTTTTTATTTTATTAAAACATACACTTATCTTTAACTTATATCTACGTTAATATCTAATAATGTGCACGGCATTCCTTTCAGGCGCTTTGTTCGAAACACGTTCCGGAGGTTGTGTGCTCCATTCTTACCAAGCACAACCCCACCTTCTACATTTATTGTGACTGATCTGTCAATATTGTGTGGTTGAGAGGTTTTAGGTTTTTTTCCTCTGTGTTTGTTCTCTTTCTTCGATTGCCTTGATGTCTTCTAAAATTTTCTCACTCTCATCGCTATCTAGCCCACTCTGTGTTGCAATTATTATCAGCCTCCTCATCACTTGGAGAATACTCCGGATCATCATCGCTCTCCTGTCCATGTCCATCTATTTCATGATTGTCAGTTCCTCCATCTGACTCATCGGAGAGTTCTTTCAACAAATTTCTGATTTCTTCATCCAATGAATATTTTTTCTCCATTTTTCCGAAACTATAAACAGATTATTTATATTCTTTTTATACATCTTTGACTTTTTTATATTCAAAAATAAAAGTTAAAAACATTAAGAGAAAATAAATTATAATATAAAAAAACAAATGGGAAGAAAATAAATTGAGAATAACATTAACTAAGTTATGGCATAAAAACCGGTTATTAGTAGCGATACGTAAATTTTACGTGCCAGAAAGTTGCGGTTAATGGTATTGATACGTAAATATTATGTGTCGTTTTTATTTCAAAAAATATTATTGGACGAGTGGGAAGGTTCACTTAGCTGCACTTGGCGGAGGTCAAGTCCGAACTGTCTGGAGGGCTCATAGCTGAGGGGTGAGGGTGGTGGGGTCGTTAACGGCCCTTTGATAACAGTTCAAACCAGATCATACGTAATTTTTACGTTCACTACAATTCTAGGGTTAATTATTAATATTATTATTATTTATTAACATCCGCATTTTGCAACTCAGGCTAATTGGGACGGGTTATCTACAGGTTACCACCCTTTTCTAGTCAGGCTGGGACTAAGGATTTTACTTAATGAATTCCGTCACTAAATAAATTCCCAGGCGGGAATCGAACTCGCCACTCTAGGTTTACCATGTGAGATTAAGGTGAACGCTTTAATTCACATGGATAACCTGAGCCCAATTTTTTTTTTTTTTTTTTTTTTTTTTAATTCAGTTTGCTATCTTTATTAAATCATCTATTTTGGATTTTCTTCCACAAGGCAATGAACAACTATTTAATTTTTTCAACTTCATGAACAGCCAAAACCCACAGCTTCACTATGGAGTTAGAAAATAAAGGAAAATTAGCTCTTTTAATAAATAAAGAAGGTAATAATAAATTCAGCCACACTGTTATGTTTGTAACAGCTAGAGGTAGATATCTGAATGTTTCATCCCACCACTACAGTCCAAAAACATGGTATCATCTATATGCTAGTAAACAGAGCTTTTTCATCGTGAAGCAATGAAACAAATTTTAAAAATGAAATAAAAGAAGGACTCCTCTACAATGGCTACAAATAAAGGGAAGCAATAAGAGAATTAAGAAGAAACTTGATATCACCAAGATTCGACAAGGCAATGAAAATACTCAAGTTAAGTCGTTGAACCCTCCAATTCTTCCTTATATAGTATACATATATTCCAAACAAATGGCAAGAATACTCCGGAAATATAATTTACGAACAGTATTTAAACCACACAAAATGAACATTTAAAAAGTCGGAAATACACCAAAGATTTCCAGCATAGTGGACTCTGTATGATACCATGTGATTGTGGTAAAGTATCTGTGACATCAGACAGGAAAGAAAACCAACACAAGAATTAACCCCAATCCTGGCTGATCTGAAACATCAGATGGAAATACGTCCGCCATAGCTAGACACCCAAGTATTTGTTCTCAACAAATTAAATTCCATGAAACAAAAACTTTAGATAGAGAAGACCACCATTTTTTGTGTGTATTTCCTCTACATAGTAACCCTATGTGGAGGGATTTTATTTTTCAGCACATCCCATGCATATTTGCATTATATGTGCATTTTGTCAAAACTTTTAACAATTTTTATATGATTATATATATATATATATATATATATATATATATATATATATATATATTGTATATACATTTTAAAATGGAAATAAGATTATGAAAATTAAACTTGACTAAATAAAACAAAAAAACATTAAATAGAACAATTCAGGAATACAATTAAATAACCCATGATAAATTACATAATATTAATATTATATTATATTTCCCTCGCTCAGCTTAAGAATATCATAGGCTCTTGTTTTTAATAAATTTATGTGTGAAAATAAAATATCGGGACAGATAGGCCAAGCGGGAATATGAGTCTTCAACTATCTTCGTATGTCTTGAGTCAGTCTACATTCATAAATCAGGTGGGTGAATGTCTGTTCAGTGTAACTGTCGCATTTACAAGTATTTGAGCCAGTAAGTTTGAACCTGTATAAGTAAGAGTTTGTATATCCGTGTCCAGATAGTATTTGTGTTAGATAAATTATATGTTGGGATAGTGAGATATTGGTTTTTAAAACAGAGATATATAATTTTAGATGTAATCCTTTATCTGTTTGATTCCATCTCTGTTGCCACAAATTAATACTTTTTTTTTAGCAAAGATTTTAACACCATCTTTGAAGTTCTAGAAGCTCTCGAAATTTGTAAGCGAACAAATACAATAAACGGCGTGGGCGGTGTTACACTCTCCGAAACGTGGAAAGACATAAATAAAAATCTCAAAACAGATGATTTATGTAAAGTACCCAACCAAATTAAAAAGACAGCCTGAAGAAGATGGACGCATTTCCATTGAATATTTGAAAATAAATAAAAAATCAAAGCTTGTTCAACTAATTCTAATCAGTTTCATTTAAAATGTCTTTATCAACAAACATGTCGTCTCCACATTAACGTTCAATTTGTCAACACACAGTCTTCTAATTATGATACAAAAGGAGAATCTCATGAGCGATAAGTTTACACGTGGAAAATTCACTTCAAGTCTGCTTGACATACTTTTAAATAATATTAAGTTTATAAACGACGCTTTTCAGCAAAAATGCCACTGTTTCAAAAACTTCACTTTCTTCAAACCTCCATATGACCTTCCTTTAAAGGAAGTTAGATGGATTTTGGCATAAATTGGATAGAAGTAGTTTGCATAAGGCCGGAATGATGAATGGAATGGTTCTAGACAATGCACCAAAAAAATTGTGAGCTATTCTTGGAATTTTAATTTTCAGAGCCTTTGTAGATCATCTCACTTTAAAAAAACATATTCTTAAGGTAGCTCTAAAATTTTAAAGAAGTTGTATTAAGGTTTTAATTTTAAGAATATTCCGGTGAGAGTTAAAATGGAACAATATATATTTATATATTTTTTTCTCTCAAGCCGTAAAAGCATGACCCAGTTTCTCTGCTAAAATATCAAACAAACTATGTAAATTCATATCCCTCATAATGGCACAGCCTTGTAAAAGCTTTTAAGAAAATACTGTTACAACAATGAAGAACAAACAGAATGAGGTTTTTCTCTCGAAGTTAGAGTTTATGTTAGTAAAACCTTTGAATAGGCAAGGAACGTATTAATCAGTTAAATAACTTAGCAGTTATGAATTTCGTATGTAAATTTAAGCACAACATCTACTACAGAACTTTATAGCCATGTTTTGAAAACTGAAGAACTGCCCCCAATTTCTCAATTTTTAAAGGCGAATTTAAAGCTAACTTTTCTTTATCAAACATCAACAGATTTCTCAATAGTAAAATAAACAGAAAGAGAGTGGTAAGAATTTATTAATTATTTAGACCTACTAAGATAATCTATTACACATTATTTGAAACCATGAAAACAATTTGCATTTTAAAATTATTTTACCACAGTTTCCACAATATTTGGGACTTATATATTCAGCACTACAATCCTTGGAGGGCCAGACCCTCTTGGTCAGTGGGAGACAGTCTCCCCTGGGCAGGCGATCAATGCCTCCTTTTGTAAATTGTTAAACGTAAATTGCGACCTCTAGAGCGGTAACATATATACACTCAACCGCAAAAAAAACCGGACACTTAGATTTAGTCTTATAATTTTGTTAAGTACTTAATATATATGTATATTAATCTTTTTAATTAAAATAATTGGTTAATCTATAGGTTATTTAAACAAAATCTGCCAAAAGTGAATAATTTTTATTGATTATTTACAAAAAAATACAAAATAAAAAAAAATAAAAAGATAAATTAACACATTTAAAAAAAAAAAATTATTCTTCATTTTTATTACAGTGAATGGTAGACTTCGCTACCCCAAGCGTTTCGGCAATGTAACGTAAGCTCCGGCCTTCCATTTAAGTTTGAAAGACCCATTATTCTGGAAATAAATAAAAATAAAACATTAATTAAAGAAAATGCTTGGTTAATAATTAAAGATGTTTAAATGTGCGAAAAACTACTTACAGTTTAGAATAGATCAACTTCACGACAAATAAATCTAATCTGAGTTTTATCTAATTGTTTACTAATCCTGAAGGGATTAGTTCAATGGACTTAGACTCTAAATTCTCTGTAATAACTAGAATACCCACATAAAGAAAACTGCTGAAAATTAGCTTTTAATACGACAAAAATGAAGTGTCCGGTTTTTTTTTGCGGTTGAGTGTATATATATATATATATATATAAACTTTTATTTTCGTCATCTCCTGGTTAGGATCGATGAACATTTGAGAAAATCTTTCGAAAATCGCGTCATGAGTATGACCCCAATAAAGAATTTTTTTAAGAAATATCCTCAAGAGGGCCTGGATTCAACTTAAGGTGTTGCACGGCTTCTCTGGTGGTTTGCAGCTTTTTCGGCTTAATTGGCAATCGGATGACCTGACAGACAGACAGACCTGTCGGGATGTGGGTGGCTGGCTTCAGAAAACGAATATAACCTGTCCTGTAAATGTTTTTCGGTCATTTATCAAAAATCGGTTTATCCTTGACCATAATTCCTATGTACATTTATGACATCGCGTTGTGTGGACAGTTCAAACTTTTAACAATTGTATTGTAATCCTCAGAAACCAATGTCAGTGATATATTTATTTCTTTAAGTAAGAATGGTGGTTATGTTAGTAGTGATGATTTTCATTTTAGCAGATTAAATGAAATCAGCTGAGGTTGTACTCACGACTAGATTTTCGAAACATTTCCTCCATTGTCCAACGATCATACCCAGGAGATGGTGAAAATAAGGACCGTCCCAAATTATATATATATATATATATATATATATATATATATATATATATATGTCTTTTAACGCTCTAGCGTTCACAATTTATGTTTAACCGTTTCCAAACTCGATATTTAATCGTTTTACGTAAAAAGAAAGGTCAAGTTCGTTAGTAGCATAAATCGGAATAAAGGAGGGGAATTTGGGGGGGAGTTCGAAAATTTAAAATATCTTCGTTATTGTACGTCGGATTGAAAAGGTGAATAGGACTAATCTTGTTGGGAATTTAATGTCCAAATGTATGTAAATTTTATTATTATTTATTAACGTCCACTTTTTGCAACTCAGGCTAATTGGGACGGGTTGTCTAAAGGTTACCACCCTTTTCTAGCCAGGGTGGGATTTTAGGATGTTATTTAATGAATTTCGTCACTAAATAATTTCCTTTGCCCAGGCGAGAATCGAACTCGCCACTCTAGGTTTACCATTTGAGATAAAGGTCAACGCTTTAACTCGCATGGCTAACCTGAGCCCCAAATTTTAAGTATCTTCATTAATAATTGAGAAATTTGCATTTTTGAGGTCGTACTCATGACGTGATTTTCGAAATTGTTCTTCAAATATCCACTGATCTTACCTAGTAGACGACGAAAATGAGGTCTGTTCAAAATTGTATGTGTATATATATATATATATATATATATATATATATATATATATATATATATATATATATCTGTTACCGCTCTAGCGGTCGCAATTTACGTTTAATCGTTACCAAACTCGATATTTGATCGTTTTGTGTTAAAGAAAGAGATCAAGTTCGTTAATGGCTGAAATCCGACGAGCCGATGGATATTCGGGGGGAGGGATTTCGAAAATTCATGATATCTCGGTTATTATGCATCGGATCGAAAAAATGAATAGAACCAATTTCGTTACACATATAGCTATTGAATAGAACCAATTTCGTTACACATATAGCAATTGAATAGAACCAATTTCGTTACACATATAGCTATTGAATAGAACCAATTTCGTTACACATATAGCTATTGAATAGAACCAATTTCGTTACACATATAGCTATTGAATAGAACCAATTTCGTTACACATATAGCTATTGAATAGAACCAATTTCGTTACACATATAGCTATTGAATAGAACCAATTTCGTTACACATATAGCTATTGAATAGAACCAATTTCGTTACACATATAGCTATTGAATAGAACCAATTTCGTTACACATATAGCTATTGAATAGAACCAATTTCGTTACACATATAGCTATTGAATAGAACCAATTTTGTTACACATATAGCTATTGAATAGAACTAATTTTGTTACACATATAGCAATTGAATAGAACCAATTTCGTTACACATATAGCTATTGAATAGAACCAATTTCGTTACACATATAGCTATTGAATAGAACCAATTTCGTTACACATATAGCTATTGAATAGAACCAATTTCGTTACACATATAGCTATTGAATAGAACCAATTTCGTTACACATATAGCTATTGAATAGAACCAATTTCGTTACACATATAGCTATTGAATAGAACCAATTTCGTTACACATATAGCTATTGAATAGAACCAATTTCGTTACACATATAGCTATTGAATAGAACCAATTTTGTTACACATATAGCTATTGAATAGAACCAATTTTGTTACACATATAGCTATTGAATAGAACCAATTTTGTTACACATATAGCTATTGAATAGAACCAATTTTGTTCTGTAGCTGCAGCTTTCGTTGCCATGGGAACGTGGTGAGCGTTGCCATGGCAACGGAGCCAGCCAGCGGTGAAGAACAGAAGTTGTGAAGGCTAGTGTTTTCTTCTGCAGTTCATTCAGTGCACATATGTAGCTCCTGCTTTTGATAATCTTCAAATATGTATACGTTGCAAACAAATATAAATTGTGTTGTGTTTAGAATTCATTGTTTTAGTTTTCGGCCATCAGTGAACCGCCACTCCTACTCATGGCATATTAAACAAAAAGCTGTAATATTCTGAAGCACTTTATTTGAAGCCCAAATTCCAAATATTGCTCTCATTGAACATTTACTTTTAGCAGATTTCTCTTAAGGTAAATCAGCTATTGCGGTCGTACTCATGACGGAATTTTCGACACTTTTCTTCAAATGTCCATCGATCCTATCTAGTAGATGACGAAAATTTGGTCCGTTCAAAACTATATATATATATATATATATATATATATATATATATATATATATGTATGTATGTATGTATGTATATGTCTGTTACCGCTCTAGCGGTCGGAATTTATGTTTGATTGTTACCAATCTCGATATTTAGTCGTTTTATGTAAAAGGAAAGATCAAGTTCGTTAACGGCTGAAATCGGACTGGTGGGAGGGGGGTTTAGAGGGGAGGATTTTCGAAAATTCGAAATATTTCCGTTACTATACGTTGGACCGAAAAATTGTATAGAATCAATCATATTGTAAATTAAATTTACAATAAATATTATTATATACATTTATTCTCTATCTTGAATATTAACCGAGATATTTGAATTTTTATTAAATCTGGGTGGAAAACGGATGAGTGAGTTTCCCCACAAAAGCTAGGTCGGCCGTTTCCTTAACTGTTCGGCTCTCGTGAAATTTTTCTATTGTAAAACTTCACGTGGGATATCTGCTTAGTTTACGCACCCCCTGCGTGACGGGCATTTTTTGTAGTTAGCACTTATGGGCGTTTTAGTTTTGAATATAATTATTATTTTTAGATAATATAAATTGATCATTGTTGTATGTAGCCAAGGCATGGCCCCTGAAGAAATGGTCTAAAGGATACGAAACAAGTGAGCCATTTTTCAATAAAGCAATTTAAAAAAGGAGTTTTTGTTGGAGACTCTTAACGTTTAAAAAACAAGAAGTATTTGAAGAGTCATGATTAAAAATTGTATGGATAATATATATAATAACAAAAAAATAGAGTAAGTATTTAATGTTACTTCCCCGTAACACATAGAAATCTTGCTCTCAACGATTAACCAAAATAAACAATAACACCGCACTTCACTAAAACAAGAATTATTTACATTAAGGGCATTGAAACAACAAGAGAGAACAATGTTATTCCATGCCGCGTCAAATGGTGGAAATGAAGTTTTTTGGCGGGTATAGATATCAAGTAAATGCTCCATTGACTTCTTTAACCCTTAACTTTCTAGCACTTCACACTAGTGTTGGAGCCACTTATATTATAATTATATTACCCCGGTCCTCATAATCCAATCAGAACATTTCTACAAAACATTGTTGTGCTTACAAACCTATTCTTACGATTTTTTTTAATAGATGTTTTGAGATTTCCAATTTTTTATCTCATCAGATTCTTAAATTTGCTCATACGAGAATGGTGAACCAAACACACACACACACAAACATATATATATATATATATATATATATATATATATATATATTTATTTATTTTTTAACGTACCTCTCTTTCGTCATTTCCAAGGTACAACTTCTGAACACTTATTTCGACAATTGCGTCATGAATACAACCTCAATTAATTATTTCCGTTAAACGAAATCTGCTTACATAAATTAAGTAAATTTAGCACACACACAAATATATATATATATATATATATATATATATATATATATATAAAGTAACAATGGCGGCACCAGCAGAATTATTAGAGTAATAAGGTGTGTATATCTGCTCTGACAGTTATTCCCAATTAGTTAGGATTTGGGGGAACTTTCTCTCAAACTTTCTTAGATATGAGTAATTGAATCTGGACTCCATTCTCCAGATATCTCTCTTTTCCACTTTATTCTTTCTTTCATGTTTTCCTTTATAAAGCTCACTTTGTCCATTTACTCCCATGACCTTAATCCCTCCATCTATTTCGTTTTTACCTCTTTTTTTTTTAGAAACTGTTATTTCTCCGTTCTACTACAGAAATAGGTTTTATTGAGGCCGTACTCATGACGCGATTTTCGAAAAATGTCTTCAATTGTCCATCAATCCTACCCAGGAGATGACGAAAATGAGGTCCGCTCAAAACTGTATATATATATATATATATACATATATATATATATATATATATATATATATATATATATATATATATATATATATATGTCTGTTACTGCTCTAGCGGTCGCAATTATTGTTTAATCGTTACCAAACTCTACGTGAAGTCCTTTTATGTAAAAAGAAAGATCAAGTTCGTTAACGGCTGAAACCGGACCAGGGGGAGAATTCCAACATAAAATCATTCGTCATAATATGCATTCATTAAACACAATTAATTAACCACTAATAAATTAGAGAATCCCGCTATAGTTTTAGCGTATATCCTGTGTTTAGTTCATTTTACGAAAAAAAGTGAATATAACAAAAGTTGCTTAAAATAAACAACTTTTGTTATGTGCATGTTTGCCTAGAATCTTATAAGAAACGAAATATCACGATTTCTCATTTCAGGCATCCCTCATAACCCCCACTTCTGTTTGGACCTAAAAAATTTAATATAGCTTATAATCATGGAAGAATTAATGCTAATTCACATACCAAGTTTTGTTAAGTTCGGTCCAGTGGTTAGTGCCCAACAAAATTATTGGCTTCCGTTTTAGTTTTTAATGTACATATATCTCTTTTATACTTTGTTATACGGCAAAAGTGAATATAACAAAAGTTACTTTAAATAACAAAATAAACAAATTTTGTCACGCACATATATACAGAGAAACCAGTGGAAAACGAAATAACTGAATTTTTAATTTCAGGCCTCCCTTACAACCCCACTCCTGCCCGTCCCTAGAAATGTTGGTATGTCTTATTATAATGAAGGCAATAGTGCTAATACACATACCGAGTTTTATTTAGTTCGGTTGAGTCTTTTGTGCCAAATAATATTGTTGACTGCCGCTATAATTTTTAGCGTATGACGCATTTACACTTCGGTATACGACGAAAGTATATATAACAAAAGGTACGCTAAATAACAAAATAAACAACTTTTGTTATGTGCATATTTGCCAAATAACCAATAGCAAACGAAATGTTGCTATTTTTAATTTTGCACAACGGGATATACGCTAAACCTATAGCGGGAGTAACCAATTGTACGTATTAGTACAAATTAATGTCTATTTTATAAAGGCGTAGTACCCTTGATGTTATAGAAACAAATATGTAATATCATAACAATTAAACGTTAATGGTAAAGTCATTATGACAAAAAACAATATGCTTTTAAACTCGTTATGATATTTTCAGGGTACCACTATTATTTAATTCCATCCGGTAGATAAATTATTAAAATAATGTTTTGAATCAATAATTTAAGTAGAAGAATGTTGAGGAGTCTCATGCGGGAGCGGATGATGACGGGAGCCTTACCAGTTAATTGAGTTTACTTATTTCCCGTCTGGCATTGATTTCGAGTGAGATTCACTATTACAAATATAATCTTATGGCAAAACTTTGCCTAAACTATGTAGAGGGATAGATTAGGAACACATTTTCATTTATCCTTCAAAAATAAAAGTCCGTCACGCAGGGGCTGCGTAAACTAAGCAGATTTCCCAAGTAAAGTTATACAATAAAGAAATCTCCATACGAGTGCCGCTGAGTTACGGAAACGGCCAAATTACTTAGCTTTCGGCGGGAACCATAGCTTGTCTGTTACACTTAATAAAAATGCAAATATCTGGGTTAATATTCAAGATAGAAAATAAAAGTATATAATAATAATTTTAGTAAATGTAATTTGCTATAACATTAATTTTATACATATTTAGTAAGATTGATTCTATACAATTTTTTCGATCCGACGCATAGTAACGGAGATATTTCGAATTTTCGAAAATCCCCCCTCTAAACTCCCACTGGTCCGATTTTAGCCGTTAACGAACTTGATCTTCCTTTTTACATAAAACAATTAAATACCGAGTTTAGTGACGATTAAACAAAAATTGCGACCGCTAGAGAATATCCGAAAATTCGAAATATTTCCGTTACTATACGTCGGATTGAAAATATGTATAAAATTAATGTTATAGCAAAATTATATTTACTATAAATTTTGCAATATACATTTATTCTCTATCTTGAATATTAACCGAGATATTTGCATTTTTCACTTATCAGCCTCCAGCAAACTTCTACCCATGTTACATAAACAATATTCGGTTATGTGATGTAGCACATTATTCGAAGCTTAAATTCCAAATATTGTTTTCAAGAGACATTTATTACACGAGATGCACGCAAATATGTTCTGGTGCCCCCCCCCCTCTTAAGTTTTTGGACTACTTACATTTTATTGATTGAGATAAAAATTATTCCGATTCATTATAAATTACAGTTCTAGATATAGTAAATAGTTTTGAAACAAATTAATGCGTTATATTCAGATATATTACAGTAATTGTTTTTCTTTCCTGTAAGAATTTGGCAGAACTGTTTGTTTACGTTTCAGATGCTTTGGGTCGAGAGGTTTCTTATTATCGTTTGTATTTATCCACTTAATATTCAGGTTAGCGTTGTGTTACCGGTATATTGATTTATTTATTGTTAAACGTCACTCGGGAAATCTGCTCAGTTTACTCAGCCTCTGCGTGACGGACGTTTTGATGGTCTTTGTTGAAAATAATTTCCGGGGTATATTTTATTTTCTATTGAAAATATAAACATCCAATAGCTATTTACAAGAATAAAACTATAAAATGAAGATTAACTTCTTTAATTTTATAATGATCAACATATATGACGATAGCACAAATATATATCTTTTGTTGTCATCAAAATATGATCTTTTAGGCCTCCCTTTTGCCTAAGGACCTTACCTCCAAATATATTAGTAACTAGCTCAGATACCCGGCTTCGCCCGGGAATTCATTTGAGGCTGAATGGTGATGTTATCTTTTAGCAGGCGTTACATTGCACAATATTTTGACATTTACCCGTCCCAGTGTTTAGGATTGATACCCGTCTTTCCCGTGGATATGCTAATAATAGAATTATTTGTTCGATAAGGCTTCACAGTCTTCGATATTTTTATATTTCCCGTCTCTTATACATGTAAATATGGTGAATTTTTATTTCAGGCCTCCCTTATAACCTCCCTCCCGTTCGAACCTAAAAATTTTAATATAACTTATAATCATGGAAGAATTAATGCTAATTGACATACCGAGTTCTGTTAAGTTCGGTTCAGCCGTTAGTGCCCGCTAAAGTTTTAACGTATAACTCATTTATACTTAGGTATACGACAAAAGTGTATATGACAAAAGTGTATTTAACTAAAGTTACTCCAAATAACAAAATAGACAACTTTTGTTAATTTTATATTTGCGGAAAAACCAATAGGAAACGAAATATCGCTATTTTTAATTTCAGGCTTCCCTTATAACCCCCACTCCTGCCCGTCCATAGAAATGTTGGTATGGCTTATTATAATGAAGGCCTCACTGCTAATACACATACCGAGTTTTATTTAGTTCGGTTAAGTCTTTTTTGGCAAATAATATTGTTGACTCCCGCTATAATGTTTAGCGTATAACGCATTTAAACTTTGGTATACCACAAAAGTGTATATAACAAAAGTTACTCTAAATAACAAAATAAACAACTTTTGTTATGTGCACATTTGCCAAAAAACCAATAGAAAACGAAATATCGCTATTTTTAATTTCAGGCTTCCCTTATAACCCCCACTCCTGTTCGTCTCAGAGAAAATTAATATAGCCTAAAGTCTAAAGCGGCCCTTACACGGTCATTAATAATGACATTACTTTATCAGAATGACATTAATACTGATCGTGTAACGTCGACAAAGTTGGAATGACGAGGGGGAATGATGCGAATCCGGATTTTCTGATCTCGGCACATCATTACTGTTGACGGGAGGGGATACTGTCATTAATAATGATAGTGTAAGGTGTGCGGCATCATTACTCAGTCTACCACACGAAATTGCGAAGACATGTCGGCTCCGGAGAGTGATTGTGTAGAAACCAGTGATGTTTTGCAATCTTTTATATCAATGTACGAGGAATTACCAGCATTATGGAATCCTTCAGATTCAAATTATAAAAATAAAAGGAATGCCGTACTCGTGAAACTGCTGTCAGTCTACGAAAAATGCAAACCTAGAGCCACGATATCTGACGTCAGACGTAAAATTAATACTCTCAGATGTAACTACCGAAAAGAGTTAAAAAAAAGTCCGTCACGCAAGGGGCTGCGTAAACTAAGCAGATTTCCCACAAGTTTTACAATAGAGAAATCTGCCTAATAACAACTGTAGTAGTAGTAAGAAACCTCTAAACCTAAAACATTATTTAGGGCGTAATAACCCAGTAGTTTCTAGCCCCAAAAAAACAGTTAACCTAACCTCTAAACCTATTCACGAGGGACGAATAGTTATAGAAACGGCCGCCAGAGCTCTCGGCGGAAAGTCCGAACAGCCTACTGGTGACCACACGCAGAATACAAATACAAATATCTCGGTTAATATTCAAGATACAGTATAAATGTATAGAACAATATTTATAGTACATTTAATTTGCAATAATATTTATTCTATATAATTTTTCGATTTGATGCATAATAACGGAGATATATTGAATTTTCAAAAATCCTCCCCCTCTAAACCCCCCCTCCCACTGGTCCGATTTCAGCCATTAACGAACTTGATCTTCCTTTTTACATAAAACGATTAAATTCCGAGTTTTGGTAAAGATCAAACTAGATCAGGGGCTGGCGCCGACGATGTATCTTCTCCGCCCTCGTGGGTTTTACACGCATTGCAATTTATTAACAATTTTGAGCAACCTTGTGAACTTGGGAACTCAAAAGTAAGTAAAATGCTTTTAAATTATGTTGTTTTATTTTTCGGTGTCTCTAATTTCATTCAATAACAAAATATGAGAATACTGTTCACGTTTTTTTAACCACTCCTTCATCCAACGTTTATGTTTTACTCGCCGTTTTGTAGCTAAAGCCAAAATTATAGTAATACAAGCGGTTTTGTGTGGTTCCATTTTATTTTATACGTCTTGCTTTGACAGAGACCACCACTGTACTGAAGGAAAGTAATGACATTAAAAATGATTGTGTAAGGTTTTTACAGTAATGATAATCTGGAATGAAGTGCGTTCGCAAAAAATGTCATTACTGGTAATGTCATTATTAATGACCGTGTAAGGGCCGCTTAAGTTGGGTTAGTAGTAATATACATACAAAATTTAATAAAATTCGGTTCAGCCGTTTATGCGTGAAAAGGTAACAAACAAACAAACAAACATACACGAAAGAAACAAAATGCAGATATGGTGTCTATGACATGTGAAACGAAAAGTTTTCGTGAAATTTCGCGAAAAAAATCAATGTACAGACAGAGGTTACAATTTTATATATATATATAGATGAAGTCCTTGTGGCTTGTGATAAGCCCAAAAAGTTTCACTTGGCCTTGATAAGTCTTTTCCTCTCACTTACCTCATTTAGAACTTCCATGTTGGATTTATTTTTAGTCCAACTTGTTCTATTGATTCTACGCCAGATCCACATTCCCATTGCTTCCTAACTATTGTATTCCGTTTTTTTGGAGAGTCTAACTTTCGCTCCGTAAAGCAGTACACTCCATACAAAAGACTTAGAAAATACCTTTTTGGTAAGCTCATATGCTAATAAGTTAAATAAAACAATTCTTATTAGTAAAAAGCTTTAGAGGTCTTGTTTAGCAAGTGCTATTCTTCTATCGACTTCAGTTCTACTATCATTGTGTTCAGGGATGATCCTCCCTAGCTAGCAAAACTCCTTCACTTATTCAAGCACAATATTCCAAATTCTAATATTTATTATTTCTTGACTATCTTTCTTATCTATAACCAAAACTTCTGTTTTTTGTGCGTTTTTATTATAGTGTGAACTGAACTAGAGCGTCCTTGAGGCCTTACAAAATTCTATTCATCTCTACTTGAGACTTTGCCAGCAGTGCAATATCATCTGCAAATCTGATGCAATGAATGGGATTCACCGTTAACCGGTATGCCTTCGGTTTTTTTTCCCTTTCATTATTGTCTCATCAATAAACATATTGAAGACATAAGGTGAAAGAGGGCATCCTTGTCTTACACTTTTCTTAGTTCTAGATTCCCTTTTAATTAATAATGATTTGTGTAAAGTGGTTTTTGTAAATATTCCTATTTAACTTTCTGATTATATATATATATATATATATATATATATATATATATATATATATATATATATATATATAATAGCTCAGATACCCGGCTTCGCCTGGGAATTCATTTAAAGCTGAATGGTGATGGTATTTTTTTGACAAGGCTTTACTTTGCACAATATTTTGACATTTCCCCGTCCCAGTGTTTAGGGTTTATACCCGCCGTTTCTGTGGATTTGTTAATAATAAAATTAATTTTTTATGCAAGACTTCAGTGTCTCCATATTGTCATATTTCCCGTCTCCTGTGCATTATTCATAGATTCGAATTATTAAGAACAAAATATTAACATATATTTGAATTACTTTTTCCAGGCGAGGTACCTGGTAGTTCATATTGGAAAGAATTGTCGATGTTGTCAATATTTCAACGCAAATAACTTGCTTCGTACATTGTTCCCAAAAAAATGTATAAAACAAAAGTTGCTATAAATAACAAAGTAAACAATTTTTGTTATGCGCACGTTTGTCGAAAAACAAATAGACAATGAAATATCGCGAATTTTTATTTCAGGTTTCCCTTATAACCCCCACTCCCGTTCGAACCTAAAAATGTTAATATAGATTATAAACATAATGAATAAAAGCAAATTCACACACAGAGTTTCGCTTCAATCGTTAGTGCCCAATAAAATTGTTGGCTCCCGCTAAAGCTTTAGTCTATATCTCGTTTATACATTGTAGACAATAGTGAATATCACGAATCTGCCTGCAATCAGCATCTCCCTGCAATCAGCATATTTCTTGTTCAACGGCAATTTCTACCAACAAATGGATGGAGCTAGCATGGGGTCGCCATTAAGTCCAAATGCAGCCGATGCTTACATGGAGAAATTTGAAAAGAAGGCACTTGAAACGGCAAGACTAAAACCGAAAAAATGGTTTAGATATGTGGATGACACGTTCGTCATATGGCCACATGGAGAGAAGACTTTAGAAGAATTTCTGCGGCATCTTAATTCAATACACCCCAACATTGAGTTCACGATGGAGATCGAACGTGAGAGGAAGATACCATTTCTGGATGTTCTGGTGGAAAGGAAACCAAACGGACAGCTGGGGCATGCGGTTTACAGAAAACCAACACATACCAACAGATACCTACACGCTGGATCTCATCACCATCCAGCACAGAAGAATGGGATAATTCGTACATTGGTCACTAGAGCTGAGAGAATTTCAGAGCCACAGAACCGCCCAAAGGAAGATCGACACTTGATGACTGCTCTGCTACGGAAAAGAGGAAATCAGAAATCAATTCAAAAAGAAAAAAGAAAAGAAGACAAGAACAAATGAAGAGGAACTCCGGAAAACAGCCGTAATACCTTTTGTTAAAGGTACAACAGAAAAGATCTCTAGGATACTCAAGAAGCAAGGCATAGAAACAGCATTTGGCACTGACAGGAAAATAGCTCAGATGTTACCCAGCTGCAAAGATAAACTCCACACAAAAATCCCGGGGATATACAGCATACCATGTTCCTGCGGCTCAGAATACATTGGCCAGACCGGCAGATTGATAAACACCAGGGTCGCCGAGCACATCAAGAGTTTCGGACAGAAGAATCAGCCATAGCGGAACATTTCTGGGAAACCAACCACAACATTAAATTCGATGAAGTCAAGGTACTGGCAAAGGTGGACCGATACCAAGAAAGACTGGTTCGAGAAGCTATAGAAATAGCGAAATGCCCTAACAACTTCAATAGAGAGGATGGATACAGACTCAGCAAACTCTGGAAGCCGGTAATTCCACAGAAACCTCAAATAAGAAACGAAAACGACGGTATAGGCGATGAACGACCACCGGACCAAGTATCCGTAGACACCTGGAAGGGAAGACTCCGCCCAAGGAAACTGGATAAGATTCGAATATATACCAGAGATGAACTGATAACTCTTCAGTCTCAGAGATAGCCCTGAGGAGGCTAGAAGCATGTCTAGCGAAACGTTGGCAACCAATATGAAGAAACGGTCAAGACCCAAAGACCTTAATAGTATTGAATACCTTTTTTAATGTGCATATTTGCAGAAAAACGAATAGAAAACAGCTATTTTTAATTTCAGGCCTCCTTTACAACCCCCACTCCTGTCCGTCCCTGGAAATGTTGGTATGGCTTATTAAAGTGAAGGCGTTAGTGCTAATGCACATGCCGATCTTTATTTAGTTCGGTTGAGTCTTGTGCCAAAAAAAAATTGTTCACTTCCGCTGTAGGGTTTAGCGTATATCTCGTTTATAAATCGGTATACGAAAAAAGTCTACATAACAAAAGTTACTCTAAATAACAAAATAAACCACTTTTGTCATGTGCATGTTTGCCGAAAAAGCAATAGGAAACGAAATATCGCTATTTTCAATTTCAAGCTTCCCTTATAACCCCCACTCCTGTTGGTCTCAGAGAATATTAATATAGCCTAAAGTCTAAGGTGGGTTAGTAGTAACATACATACCAAGTTTCATAAAATTCGGTTCAGCCGTTTATGCGTGAAAGGTAACAAACGAACAAACAAGTAAACAAACAAACAAATATACACGAAAGAAACAAATTGCAGATATAGTGTCCATGACATGTGAAACGTAAAGCTATCGTGAAATTTCGCGTAAAAAATCAATGTACAGACAGAGGTTACAATTTTATGTATATATATATATATATATATATATATATATATATAGATATATATATTATGAATTCGATGGTTCCATTCCTTAAGTTATATTTAGTTGTTGGCTGTGTTGTATATATGGTCTTGGTGAGGAGTGTTATTTAACTTCGTTTTCTTCACAGGTTCCGACTGATTTTCCGCCATTGGCGAAAACCCGTTAAAAAGCATTACTAAAAAAAAAAAAAAAAAAAATAAAAAAAAAAAAAAGAAGAAGAAGAAGTAATAATGAGTTGAGGAAATTCCTCTGGAAACGCAGTTTGGAACGCCTACTTGGCGGGCAGGTCGTTTGGAGCGACGCGAACGGGGCAGAAAGAAACTTGTATAATCCCGCTTTTGCCCGCTAAACCCACCGGGACTGGGAAAAAAACTTGAGCCCTCTGGTCGCAATTTGGCGGGGTGTTAACTGTAAAAGTGGGAACTAAGGTGTTTGGGGAAACTTGGTTGTTGGTCCGTACTCGTGAGTTATGACCTCGGCCGGCCTTGCCAACTCGCTCCACCCCCAACACCCACCCCCAACGAACCACCCCCAACAAACCACCCCCAACGAACCACCCCTATAC
Source organism: Riptortus pedestris (assembly GCA_019009955.1). Lineage (NCBI taxonomy): Eukaryota > Metazoa > Arthropoda > Insecta > Hemiptera > Alydidae > Riptortus > Riptortus pedestris. The sequence continues at coordinate 6,083,012 of CM032231.1, read as the reverse complement.
CTTTTATTCAATCATTGCCAACTCTCCTATACACAAGATCTTTTTCACCTCAATTCAACTTTGCCGTCGGATTTTGCTTTAGACTAAACCACTTTGCCGTCAATCACAAGCTCAATAACTTCAATGGGAATGACAATGTGAAAAGGGCGGATTTAGAGAAAAACCAGTGGTTGATATAATAAGGCGTTCCCTCAAATATTGATCTCACAAGTAAATATGTGCGTCACGCAGGGGCTGCGTAACCTCTGCAGATTTCCCAAGAGAAGTTTAACAATAGATAAATCTACATACTTGTAACATTTAACACCACCGTGAATATTAAGTGAACAAATACAAATGATAACTAGAAATCGTTCAGTCAGTTTACATTTTCATAAACTCCACAACGGAAAGCGTCTGATTTGTAACAAAGAGGTCAGCCAACCCCTCAGAGCTTAATAGATACAAATATACTTGATCAGAAAGAAAAACAATTTCTGATATATATATATGATTGCAACGTAATAATTTTATTGAAAACTATATTTGTGCTGCAATTTATAATGGACCAGAATAATTTTCATCTCAATCTCTCTAATTTTAGTAATCCGAGAAAAAAAAGACGGGGGGGGGAGTCATCATAATGTGTATCCATGTATGTCAGCTATAAAGATTTGTTGCAGCCAATGTATGGTATTTCGGCTACTAATGGGTAGCCCAACTGCCTCGCTCAGTGGAGAAGGGTGTGGCTTTATTAGTTAAATTACCTCTCCTTTATAGTAATAGGAGGAAACAAATAAATAAATATATAATGGACTCCACGTTGTTTGGTAACCAACAATAGTTAAATGAATAAAACAATACTCTCCCATGAGAAACATTTTACATATACATATATATATATATATACTAGCTAAGGTACCCAGTTTCGCTCGGGAAATCATAACTGCGTTACTCGCTGAGTCTGAGCAATGATTATAATTTCCTTTGGCTATAGAATGCACAATATTTTTACACTTCCCGTCTCAAGTCTTTACTTTAGTTACTATAGCATACTTATAGAATTTTTTAGTCTCAAAGAATAAATAAAAAAGATAAAGAAAAGATTAGTTACTGATGAATCTCCCTTTGCCCCCTCCCCCTACGTGGGAATAGATGGAAATGAAAAAGCAGATTTAGCAGCCAGAGAAGCCCATCAACTCGACTCCATCACCCCAACAACAATTACACCTGCAGAACTCTACCAACCACTCAAAGAAGAAATTGATAAAAACTGGCAACACATGCGGAACGAAACCATGAACAATAAACTAAAAACCATTAAAACCACCATCCGACTATAGAAATATTCGAAAAGAGACAACAGAAGAGATGAAGTTGTATTAGGAAGACTCCGAATTGAGCCACATGATTTACGCATGGTTATCTTACGACAAAAGATCAACCCCCGATTTGTGAGAAGTGTAACACAGACTTGACTATCTACCACATATTAATGGAATGCCATAAGTATACAGATATTTGAAACAAACGCAATATTTCCAATGATATAGAAGTGGCCCTTGGAGACGACCCGAAAGAACTCGATAAATTGTTTAATTTTGCAAAAAATACGAGTTTATACAAAGAAATTTAAAGTACAATTGTTTGTATCCTCGTTTATATTGTTAAAATGGCGATATGGATGAGGATACCAAGAACGTGAGTTATAGATATTACAGGGTGATGATAACCTGGTAGTTTTTCGCCCGAACACACTACGAAACAAACAAACAATCTCCCTTTCCATTGTTAAAAATACTGTTTACAATATAAATCATAAATAGGAACAGCATTTTTATTATAAACTTTGCAAGAATACAAGTTTACTTTCCCAAGAGTGTCACCTGCCACAACGATTGTATCTATTTTACGTATTTAACCCAGATTCACCTGAATTATTTTTCGTAATTTTTTTTAATTTCTTTATTATATTTGAGTTTGTTGGAGGCCCCTGAGTTCCCCATAAAAGGTCCCGGAAAATTTGACATTTCCGGTTGGCTAAAAAGTCGAGTCCTTGCACAAGGACTTCAGGAGAATAAGACATCAATTGTCCTTTAAACTCAAAACATCTTCTGGTTCGTAAAATTAGGTTGGATAATACTAAAAACAAACAATCTTTTAGCAATAAGTCCAAATTTTATTTAAAATATCATAATACATTAATAATATAATATTTAAATATATATATATATATATATATATATATATATATATATATACATCTCATTTTGTATGATATTTTATAAAACACTCTACGTGTAAACCAACATCACATTTTCACATTTAGTTGCCGTCTTTTTTGAACAAAGACGACATTTAGTTTAGACGAATTTGTTTCTTTTTGCTGCATATTGATTAGTGTACTTCACTAATAGGGTAATGACTTCTTCATCCATGAAATACCGAAAATAGTCTGTTGGTGTCATTTCAGGTGATAAATGACATGAGACTACTTCACAGCTATCTTCTTCAGGTATCGAGAGTTCTTCCTTTTGCCAGTCAAAAATGATTTTTTCGTGCTTCAACAAAGAAATTGAACCCTTCTTCTTCCTAGGTGGAGGAGATGAGGTTCTTACGCTGTGTGTAATTTTCTTAGGAACTTTGGTGTCAGATTGACAGCTTGTCGGTTTTTCCAATTGTTTGGGTTCATCAGTTAGAACAGAACGATCTTCAGGTTCCTTATACAAAACAGTAGGTAATGTTCCAAGTTGATTTTGGCGAATAATAACCTACGACCTCAACTGGCTTCCTGGAAGGTTGTCAATTGAAGGATTTTCTTCACCTCCGGAGTCTTCATCCGTTATGTCCTCATTGCAATTAGTAGGAGGCAACATGCCAATATTTAACCCTCCCTCTGGAATCTCTTCATCATCTGCCGACTCTAAAAAATCTACCAACTCACTAAGAGTCCATTTTTTCCTGAAAAATACCTTTTGATAAAATTATGGTTGATTTTGTTACTATTTTTATGTCTCTTTGTTTCCCAAAAAATGAAAAAATATGACTATCACTATAATAATAATTAGTGAGGTGGTAATAATAAAAATCATTTGAAAAAGGATTATAAATAGCTGATTATATACGTAATTCACACAAGTTTTCAGTAAATATGGATTAAAAGTATTATAAAAAAAACCTCCTTACCCTCTAAAATTGGTGATTACCAAAGCTACATTTAGAAAAATAACTTAGATATTCTAAAATCACCCAAAAAAGGTTTGTCTGAATAGTCAATGATTTAAAAAAATGTAAATGTACCAAATTTTGTTAAAATTTTATTACATAATAATTTTGAACCGACATTCTCCTGAAGTCCTTGTGCAAGGACCAGCGATTTTGCGGCCATGTTGAACCCAGGGTTACAGTGTTAGAAACAAAGTAATTTCTAGAAAGTGTAGCCAATACATTCAAACAAACATATCATGAGACATTACACCAATAACACTAATAATAAATGAATGGTACTTACCCTTCAACAACAATGTCAGTAAGTTCATCCATGGTTGAAATGAAGTCAAATGTTATGCAGGATTCACAAGCTAAAACACTGAAGCTATCCAAACAGAAATAAGTACTGTGAAGCACAGAGCCTACAGATGGGAATACAGGTGCCCCACTCTACAAGAAATACTTTGAAACATCACAATCCCTTTGTTTCTCCCAATATGTCTGAGGTCCTTGCACAAGGACTTCAGGAGAATCTGGGTTAATTACCATTATTAAAAATACTTTTAATTTATATCTAATAAAAGAAACTTTTTACTCAGAGTAGTTCTTACTCATTCTCTATTATGTGTAAAATATTATGGGAGCAATGTTAATGATTAGCAGACACACGGATGCACCTACCTGGCACTAGAGCTGGGCATAATTGTAATTACAATTACAAGTTACAAGTTATAACTACATTAGTTGAAATATAGTTACAATTACCACTACTAATGTAATTAGTTATTGATAATGGGCAACTACATTTTTCAACTAAAGTAATTGTAATTGAAATTTCACAACTACAGTTAGTAGTTGAGAAAATCACTAGTTCAAAAAACAACTGCAGTTAGTAATTGTAACTGTGTTGTAGTAGCAACTACAGTTACTTGGGTAGTTACTTTAAAAAACTGTGTGAAACACTGACTGAAGTAGTTGAGGCTGTTAACAAATAACTACATCCAATGTCTTTATATTCAAAAGTTTATTATATTACATATACTACATTATTATAATAACTGAAAATAATTTTAATGCAAATAAATGATAACTAACGAAAATAATACGTAAATTCCTTTTTATATTTTTCCGAGTCGAATATGTTAAATAATACTTTTAAACTTTAAAATTTAAACAAATTAGCCAGTAAAATTACTCTTAACTCAGAATTTTTGCAGGACAGGCTATATGATTTTGGGACGTTTGCCATCGCGCCAAAAGAAAATAATCGCTCAAGAGGCGATCCCCGCAACAAGAGAGTGTGCTGATAGGAGCATCCACCTTCAGTTATTCTCACATCTTATGATTGACATTTTAAGTGCACCAAATGAACATGGCTCGTCTCAGATGAGCAATTCATCACCAACACGAATGTAAATATTTATATTGAGGCGATCAAAATATATTCGCTCTTTGGAACGTAAAAAAACAGTTGATCTATATGTAGTTGTAGTTATTACTCAATAACTACAATTACAACTACTAATTGTAATTATTTTTATAACTACTTTTTATTTCAACTAGTAGTTGGATTTATGAATACCAACTACAATTACTGCAATTGCGGACCAAGGAAATGCAACATTTTTGTAACTGCAGTTACAATTACATAACTAGTATTTATTAGTTGAAAAAGTAGTTAATTACAAAAGTATTTAATTACTGCCCAACTCTGCCTGGCACTTGCAACCCTCTTTCACATTGATTTGTTTGAATAAACACACCATTTAGTGTTTAGCACTAGTTTAAAGCAAGCGGCATCATTACTTTCAATTATTATGCATCATGACCAGATCAAAGCCGGTCTGCCAGGTACCGACTGTGTTATCTCCTCACAACTTCCGCTCCCGCATTTAGGCCAAATTCAACATTATTTGGTTTACCATATTGTAATATCAGTCATTCTAAATATTAAACCATGGAAATATTTTAATAATTCACTTTTCTGGAGGAAACAAATAACTCTGACTAATATTTTATAACTACAAATTAATTTAAATTCAGTTCGGGGGAGATTTATAAGCTTCACACTAACCCGAGTAATACTTAGAACTATTGCATACTTCTAAAAAAATTATTGTCATTTGACAGAATATGCCATTTTTATTAAAGTTTAGTGATCACTTATAATCGATTTATGCATTCAAGCGAAATATCGTGATTGTTCATTTCAGGCTTCCTATGTCCCGTGTTCCTTCCTAATAATGTTAATATACCTTATAATTAAAGAGATATTAATACTAACCCACTTACCGATTTTTGATTTATTTAAGTTCGGTTCAATCGTTAGTACCTGATAAAATTGTTGGCTCCCGCTTTAGGTTTTAGTGTATATCTCGTTTAAACCTTGTTACACGAAAAAAAAAGAATATAACAAAATTTACTCTAAATAACAACAGAAACATCTTTTGTCGTATGCATATTTGCAGATAAGCAATACGAAACGAAATGTCGCTATTTTTAATTTCAGGCTTCCCTTACACCCCCCCCCCACACCTGCTCGTCCCTAGAAATGATGGTAAAGCTTATTATCATGGAGGAGTTACTGCTAATTCACGTACTGAGTTTTGTTAAGTTCGGTAGTCTTTGGAGCAAAATAAAACGGTTGACTCCCGCAATAGTTTTTACCGTATAAATATTTTATACTAAGGTATATGACAAAAGTGTACTCTAAATAACAAAATAAACAACTTTTCTTATGTACATATCTGCCGAAAAAGCAATAGGAAACAAAACATCGATATTTTTAATTTCAGGCCTCCCTTATAACCCTAATTCCTGGTCGTCTCAGAAAATATTAATATAGCCGAAAGTCTAAGTTGGGTTAGTAGTAATATAAATATATATATTCGTGAAATTCGGTTAAGCCGTTTATGCGTGAAAAGTTAACAAACAAACAAACAGTCTCGAAAGAAACAAATTACAGATAACTTGTCTATGACATGTGAAACGAAAAGTTATCGTGAAATTTCGTGAAAAAAATCAATGTACTTGCAATGTATTTACATATATAAAGATATAAATTAAATTAATTAAATACACAAACTTTAACGATTTTATGACTAAACAATTTATTTGACGATCATTACTTTTATTAAACTTGATTATTGTTTTTCCCTACTAACCTCAATATGTACTGATAACTTGACGTTCTTATTGCACAGTACAAGGTTATCATACAGAAAAATAACTCATGATCACTGGTCAAATCACTGATGTTCGACTAAAAACTAAACAGTCGGTCACGCAGGCGCTGCGTCAACTAAGCAGATTTCCACGTGCTAGTATGATAAACATATTCTCTATTCTATGTAAAACAATCGATGAGTACAAGGCGACGAGGGGGGGGGGTTACCGAAGGCTGAAAACGACAATTGTACATCATCAATAGTTTAACAGGATTGAAGTGGACGTTAAATAAATAAATAAAATAAATAAATTAACAGGATTGGTTCTTTAACATTTTACCACCCCACTCTTAAAAACAGAAATATTTTGAATTTTCGAATTCCCCTCTTTTATACCCCCACCATTGTTATATAATAAAAATTTGATTTTAGTGTCAAATGAAACGTTTAAAAAAGTATGGTATAGATCAAAATATACATTTTCGGTTCAAGAACCTCAAATCATGACTGGTGAAGTTATCGCAACGATTTAGTACATATCTCGCACAATAAAGGTCTCAAGAAAACAATATTTAATATATAGGCGTAGAATGCTATAACAGCTTATTGTAATTATGACATGAGTAATATTCATATTTCAGAAAATATGTATAAAACACAATGAACAGCACAATTAATTTACAATAAGATGGTTTCTATTCTACGTATAATAACGAAGATATTTTGATTTTTTGAATTTGTCCCCTCTCATTTGTCCGATTTTAGCTATTATCAAACTTCACCTTAATTATTGCTTGAATCGGTTATATACCGCGTTTGGTTACGATCAATCAAAAATGCGGCCACTAGAGCGGAGAGACAAGTGAACTGCTCGTGACAAGTGAAATCTGGTCACCCCTTTCATAGTGTTGTGAGAAATGGGCAGAGCTCACACACCCCTTGCGTCACAGACATGAACCAGTGAATCGAGTCGAAGTATCGATGTGCCTTTACGGAAATCGGCCCAACTCTGTTATCGAGATGAAAGGGATTCGGACGGGCAAATATTGAGCCTAAATTGAGGTCAGGAGGATAATATAAAAGGGAGAAGAGAAAGGAGCTATCCTCGCCATTTTGGGGGTAATTCCTATAAAAAGGATTTGCTCTCATACACTGCCAGCTTTATAGTTGTAATAATTCGCTACGCTCCGTAAATTCACAAAACATTTTAAGGGGATTTCTCCAATAGATATTTTCAGGCTTTTTCCACCCTCCCTCAGCCACAGTTCGTTCCATCACTACAATCTTATAAATGTATTGCCATTTTTAGCTTATGTATAAGTCTAAGCAGTTTGTTTTGTAGTTGGTCAATATGTGTGCTCCATTTTAATTCTTCATCACATATTACTCCCAGATATTTTAATGTAGTTACTCTATTTATGATCAGTTGCATACAGTTTTTCCATCGGATAATAACGGAGATATTTCGAATATTCGATATTCCCCCCTCCAACCACCCTTACTTACCCGGTCAGATTTCAGCCTTTATATAACTTCGTCTTGAGTTTTAAGTAAAACGCTCATGTCACGAGTTTGATTGCTCAAAAAGAGCGATCTGTAGAGTGATATCTGACAAGATTATTTTTTATTTCGCTTATTTTAAACGAACCTCATATTTATCATATCCTAGGTAAGATCGATGGAAATTTTGTAACATCAAAATTTGATTATAGTTATAGGAAATCTGCTAAAATGGTCAATCCTAAAATACCGAAGCCAGTTCTTCGGTAATGTGAATGGCTTTTTCGAAAGAGAATAACGTAATATACATCCGAAGGTAAAAAGGTCAGAGAGTCGAGAGATATCAAAGCGCCAACGATAGGGGTTAGTTTGGAAATGGTGAGTGGTTGAGTGTATTGGTCCAGACCATGGGTTAGGGGGTTAACCCATGAAAAATGTAGTCGCAGCATTCCGGCACAGAAACAATCATCAAGATACACCCCGGGTTCTGATTCCCAAGGGATGAAAAGGTTATAAGGGCTGCCGTGAGGGATGGTTCCTTTAATACACAATCCCAGCTACGTCACTCCACATATTTACCCTTGCCTCTCTCCAAACAGCTATTCCACTTTTAATGCAACTACCCTTTTGTTGCTATAGCAGCCTATTTAATGTCTAGTAGCACCACATCATTCCATGTAGAGCATCATTCTATAGCAGAGCAGGTTAGTCTCGAGAACACGTCATAGAATCATTTAATGTCTAGTCGCACCACATCATTCCATGTAGAGCATCGTTCTATAGCAGAGCAGGTTAGTCTCGAGAACACGTCATAGAATCATTTAATGTCTAGTAGCACCACATCATTCCATGTAGAGCATCGTTCTATAGCAGAGCAGGTTAGTCTCGAGAACACGTCATAGAATCATTTAATGTCTAGTCGCACCACATCATTCCATGTAGAGCATCGTTCTATAGCAGAGCAGGTTAGTCTCGAGAACACGTCATAGAATCATTTAATGTCTAGTCGCACCACATCATTCCATGTAGAGCATCGTTCTATAGCAGAGCAGGTTAGTCTCGAGAACACGTCATAGAATCATTTAATGTCTAGTCGCACCACATCATTCCATGTAGAGCATCGTTCTATAGCAGAGCAGGTTAGTCTCGAGAACACGTCATAGAATCATTTAATGTCTAGTCGCACCACATCATTCCATGTAGAGCATCGTTCTATAGCAGAGCAGGTTAGTCTCGAGAACACGTCATAGAATCATTTAATGTCTAGTAGCACCACATCATTCCATGTAGAGCATCGTTCTATAGCAGAGCAGGTTAGTCTCGAGAACACGTCATAGAATCATTTAATGTCTAGTAGCACCACATCATTCCATGTAGAGCATCGTTCTATAGCAGAGCAGGTTAGTCTCGAGAACACGTCATAGAATCATTTAATGTCTAGTAGCACCACATCATTCCATGTAGAGCATCGTTCTATAGCAGAGCAGGTTAGTCTCGAGAACACGTCATAGAATCATTTAATGTCTAGTAGCACCACATCATTCCATGTAGAGCATCGTTCTATAGCAGAGCAGGTTAGTCTCGAGAACACGTCATAGAATCATTTAATGTCTAGTAGCACCACATCATTCCATGTAGAGCATCGTTCTATAGCAGAGCAGGTTAGTCTCGAGAACACGTCATAGAATCATTTAATGTCTAGTCGCACCACATCATTCCATGTAGAGCATCGTTCTATAGCAGAGCAGGTTAGTCTCGAGAACACGTCATAGAATCATTTAATGTCTAGTCGCACCACATCATTCCATGTAGAGCATCGTTCTATAGCAGAGCAGGTTAGTCTCGAGAACACGTCATAGAATCATTTAATGTCTAGTAGCACCACATCATTCCATGTAGAGCATCGTTCTATAGCAGAGCAGGTTAGTCTCGAGAACACGTCATAGAATCATTTAATGTCTAGTAGCACCACATCATTCCATGTAGAGCATCGTTCTATAGCAGAGCAGGTTAGTCTCGAGAACACGTCATAGAATCATTTAATGTCTAGTCGCACCACATCATTCCATGTAGAGCATCGTTCTATAGCAGAGCAGGTTAGTCTCGAGAACACGTCATAGAATCATTTAATGTCTAGTCGCACCACATCATTCCATGTAGAGCATCGTTCTATAGCAGAGCAGGTTAGTCTCGAGAACACGTCATAGAATCATTTAATGTCTAGTCGCACCACATCATTCCATGTAGAGCATCGTTCTATAGCAGAGCAGGTTAGTCTCGAGAACACGTCATAGAATCATTTAATGTCTAGTCGCACCACATCATTCCATGTAGAGCATCGTTCTATAGCAGAGCAGGTTAGTCTCGAGAACACGTCATAGAATCATTTAATGTCTAGTCGCACCACATCATTCCATGTAGAGCATCGTTCTATAGCAGAGCAGGTTAGTCTCGAGAACACGTCATAGAATCATTTAATGTCTAGTAGCACCACATCATTCCATGTAGAGCATCGTTCTATAGCAGAGCAGGTTAGTCTCGAGAACACGTCATAGAATCATTTAATGTCTAGTCGCACCACATCATTCCAATGTAGAGCATCGTTCTATAGCAGAGCAGGTTGGTCTCGAGAACACGTCATAGAATCATTTAATGTCTAGTCGCACCACATCATTCCATGTAGAGCATCGTTCTATAGCAGAGCAGGTTAGTCTCGAGAACACGTCATAGAATCATTTAATGTCTAGTCGCACCACATCATTCCATGTAGAGCATCGTTCTATAGCAGAGCAGGTTAGTCTCGAGAACACGTCATAGAATCATTTAATGTCTAGTCGCACCACATCATTCCATGTAGAGCATCGTTCTATAGCAGAGCAGGTTAGTCTCGAGAACACGTCATAGAATCATTTAATGTCTAGTCGCACCACATCATTCCATGTAGAGCATCGTTCTATAGCAGAGCAGGTTAGTCTCGAGAACACGTCATAGAATCATTTAATGTCTAGTCGCACCACATCATTCCATGTAGAGCATCGTTCTATAGCAGAGCAGGTTAGTCTCGAGAACACGTCATAGAATCATTTAATGTCTAGTCGCACCACATCATTCCATGTAGAGCATCGTTCTATAGCAGAGCAGGTTAGTCTCGAGAACACGTCATAGAATCATTTAATGTCTAGTCGCACCACATCATTCCATGTAGAGCATCGTTCTATAGCAGAGCAGGTTAGTCTCGAGAACACGTCATAGAATCATTTAATGTCTAGTCGCACCACATCATTCCATGTAGAGCATCGTTCTATAGCAGAGCAGGTTAGTCTCGAGAACACGTCATAGAATCATTTAATGTCTAGTCGCACCACATCATTCCATGTAGAGCATCGTTCTATAGCAGAGCAGGTTAGTCTCGAGAACACGTCATAGAATCATTTAATGTCTAGTCGCACCACATCATTCCATGTAGAGCATCGTTCTATGTAGCATCGTTCTAGCAGAGCAGAGTCTCGAGAACACGTCATAGAATCATTTAATGTCTAGTCGCACCACATCATTCCATGTAGAGCATCGTTCTATAGCAGAGCAGGTTAGTCTCGAGAACACGTCATAGAATCATTTAATGTCTAGTCGCACCACATCATTCCATGTAGAGCATCGTTCTATAGCAGAGCAGGTTAGTCTCGAGAACACGTCATAGAATCATTTAATGTCTAGTAGCACCACATCATTCCATGTAGAGCATCGTTCTATAGCAGAGCAGGTTAGTCTCGAGAACACGTCATAGAATCATTTAATGTCTAGTCGCACCACATCATTCCATGTAGAGCATCGTTCTATAGCAGAGCAGGTTAGTCTCGAGAACACGTCATAGAATCATTTAATGTCTAGTCGCACCACATCATTCCATGTAGAGCATCGTTCTATAGCAGAGCAGGTTAGTCTCGAGAACACGTCATAGAATCATTTAATGTCTAGTCGCACCACATCATTCCATGTAGAGCATCGTTCTATAGCAGAGCAGGTTAGTCTCGAGAACACGTCATAGAATCATTTAATGTCTAGTCGCACCACATCATTCCATGTAGAGCATCGTTCTATAGCAGAGCAGGTTAGTCTCGAGAACACGTCATAGAATCATTTAATGTCTAGTAGCACCACATCATTCCATGTAGAGCATCGTTCTATAGCAGAGCAGGTTAGTCTCGAGAACACGTCATAGAATCATTTAATGTCTAGTCGCACCACATCATTCCATGTAGAGCATCGTTCTATAGCAGAGCAGGTTAGTCTCGAGAACACGTCATAGAATCATTTAATGTCTAGTCGCACCACATCATTCCATGTAGAGCATCGTTCTATAGCAGAGCAGGTTAGTCTCGAGAACACGTCATAGAATCATTTAATGTCTAGTCGCACCACATCATTCCATGTAGAGCATCGTTCTATAGCAGAGCAGGTTAGTCTCGAGAACACGTCATAGAATCATTTAATGTCTAGTCGCACCACATCATTCCATGTAGAGCATCGTTCTATAGCAGAGCAGGTTAGTCTCGAGAACACGTCATAGAATCATTTAATGTCTAGTCGCACCACATCATTCCATGTAGAGCATCGTTCTATAGCAGAGCAGGTTAGTCTCGAGAACACGTCATAGAATCATTTAATGTCTAGTCGCACCACATCATTCCATGTAGAGCATCGTTCTATAGCAGAGCAGGTTAGTCTCGAGAACACGTCATAGAATCATTTAATGTCTAGTCGCACCACATCATTCCATGTAGAGCATCGTTCTATAGCAGAGCAGGTTAGTCTCGAGAACACGTCATAGAATCATTTAATGTCTAGTCGCACCACATCATTCCATGTAGAGCATCGTTCTATAGCAGAGCAGGTTAGTCTCGAGAACACGTCATAGAATCATTTAATGTCTAGTCGCACCACATCATTCCATGTAGAGCATCGTTCTATAGCAGAGCAGGTTAGTCTCGAGAACACGTCATAGAATCATTTAATGTCTAGTCGCACCACATCATTCCATGTAGAGCATCGTTCTATAGCAGAGCAGGTTAGTCTCGAGAACACGTCATAGAATCATTTAATGTCTAGTAGCACCACATCATTCCATGTAGAGCATCGTTCTATAGCAGAGCAGGTTAGTCTCGAGAACACGTCATAGAATCATTTAATGTCTAGTCGCACCACATCATTCCATGTAGAGCATCGTTCTATAGCAGAGCAGGTTAGTCTCGAGAACACGTCATAGAATCATTTAATGTCTAGTCGCACCACATCATTCCATGTAGAGCATCGTTCTATAGCAGAGCAGGTTAGTCTCGAGAACACATCATAGAATCATTGAAGCAGAACAAATAGAAATTCTCGTCACGTAGACTGCGTTACTAACCACATTTCCCACGTGCCTTAAGTATTTGCATTTGTCTCAAAAAGTAAATGTTCAATGAGAAATATATTTGGTATTTAGGCTGCAAATAAAGTGCTTATAAACAACTTTTGATAGTTGTATTAAAAAAAAAAAAAAAAACCTGCTAAAACTAATCTGGAACGAATCATGGTGATTTTTCATTTCATACTTTACACCTGCTCGTCCCTAGAATACTGAATGAATTTTCAAAATTAAGTAGAATAGGGTTAAAGTGGTGTGTTGGAGGCTATAGCTTTCGGTGACGTTATTTTAATGAAAAATCCATAACTTCTATATTATTTAACATGGAACAATAATATTTTCATCAAAATGTTCAAAAGAGACTGGAGATTACAGGAAAAATATATTTGGTTAAATATTATTTTTTATTTCTATGTAATACTTTATTACAGACATATATATATATATATATAATTTGGAACGGACGTCATATTCGACATTTCCTACGTAGGATCGATGGATATTTGAGAAATACTACGAAATACTTGGACCTCAATAGCTGATTTCCTCTACGGGAAATCTGCTAATTAGTCAAATATCTGACTACTTGATGTCAATTAGAGAAACCATATGAAAATTGCATATATTTAGGCTAATTAATTACTAATTGGGTTAGTTAAAAGCGTATATGATATTTCATAATCTCTAGTTCAATTCCATTGGTATATTCAACGAGAAATGTGACAAAAGCCAAGGCTATATTTGACAGGGAATGATCAATGAACATTATTTCATTTTTTTCAAAATAATATTTTGGAATAAGTTTGAAGTAGGTATATTTGAGGTAATTATTGAAAATAATTGTTAGTGAAATGCACTGCTATATATTGACATGTAAACCGCTGACATTATCCTTGGCTGCCGGACCAAGCGAGGAGGGAGGGAGGGAGGGAGGGAGGGAGGGAGGGAGAGAGAGAGAGAGAGAGAGAGAGAGAGAGAGAGAGAGAGAGAGAGAGAGAGAGAGAGAGAGAGAGAGAGAGAGAGAGAGAGAGAGAGAGAGAGAGAGAGAGAGAGAGAGAGAGAGAGAGAGAGAGAGAGAGAGAGAGAGAGAGAGAGAGAGAGAGAGAGAGAGAGAGAGAGAGAGAGAGAGAGAGAGAGAGAGAGAGAGAGAGAGAGAGAGAGAGAGAGAGAGAGAGAGAGAGAGAGAGAGAGAGAGATAGGGGTAGAGTGTAAAGCACAAACAGAGAAGACAAACAGCCAAGACCGGACCATATATCGAAAAGGGACCGGCACTTCCCACGATATTTTATACAGCAGCCCCATCTAGCGGCGATAACACACATTGATCCCTAGCATAGCCACCTCTCCCACCTACAGAATTAATTAGAATAAAAGATTATACCCTCAGTACGATCCTACACATAATAACAAGTATTAGCAGATTTCCTTAAGGGAAATCAGCTATTCAGGTTGTACTCATGACGGAATTTTCGAATATTTTCTTCAAATGTCCATCGATCCTACCTAGTAGATGACGAAAATGAGGTCCGTTCAAAACTGTATATATATATCTATATATATATATATATATATATATATATATATATATATATATATATATATATATATATATATATTTGCCTGTTACCGCTCTAGCGGTCGCAATTTTTGTTTGATCGTTACCAAACTCGATATTTAGTCGTTCTATGTCAAAAGAAAGATCAAGTTCGTTAACGGCTGAAATCGGACCACGGGGAGGGGGGGTTTAAAGGGGAGGATTTCCGAAAATTCGAAATATCTCCGTTACTATTCGTCGGATCGAAACATTGTACAGAATCAATCTTATTGCAAATTAAATTTGCTATAAATATTGTTCTATAGATTTATTCTGTATCTTGAATATTAACCGAGATATTTGCATTTGTATTCTGCGTGTGGTACCAGTAGGCTATGTTCGGACTTTCCGCCGAGAGCTCTGGCGGCCTTTTCCATAACTATCCGTCCCTCGTGAATAGGTTTAGAGGTTAGGTTAACTGTTTTTTGGGGCTAGAAACTACTGGGTTATTACGTCCTAAATAATGTTTTAGGTTTAGAGGTTTCTTTCTATTACAGTTGTTATTAGGCAGATTTCTCTATTGTAAAACTTCACGTGGGAAATCTGCTTAGTTTACGCAGCCCCTGCGTGACGGACTTTTTTGAGTTTCCGATTCTATGTCATCATCATTAGTGTTGAGGAAAATGTTCATCACACAATGTACTTGTATCTATCTTCCATAAATTAGGGCGCTTCAAAAGATATGTGCTATGTATCCTTTGAATAATCTGAATACGGGTTTATTAGAGTTTATTGTTAATATGACATGAGTAGGAGTAAAGGTTAACTCATGTCCCAAAACTAAGATATCCATAATATATTAATATATACCTTCATTAATATCGTTAATTTTCATGATATAGAGATTATGTCTATAACAACTATAATTTTTCGATCCGACTTTTCCTAACTCCCCATTCATACCCCCCCCCCTTCACAGTTGTCCGATTTCTGCCTTGAATGATTATTCTTTGGAAAACTTGATTATTCTTTTTATATGATACGATTAAATATTGAGTTTGGTAAAAATCAGACTAAAATTGTTACAGCTAGAGTGTTAACAGACTCACACTCGCATATGTATGTGTACATATATATACACAGGGTGTCCCAACTTCACGGTCCACCTCCCTTAATTAAAATCTCTAATTATTTTAATACATGTCTCAGATTTGGTGTGCCATCAACGGGAGTGGGGGTTATAAGGGAGGCCTGAATAAAAAAATCGCCATATTTCAATTTTTATTTGTTTTCAGTCAAACGTGCACATAACAAAAGTTGTTTTTGTGATATTAAAAGTAGCTATTGTTTTAAACATAATATTATTAAAATTTATATCCTAATCGCTTGAAATATCACACAGGACAACGTCTGTCAGGTCCGCTGATATATATATATATATATATATATATATATATATATATATATATACCATACATATATTTTTAACGGACCTCATTTTCTCAGGATGGACATTTGAAGAAATATTTCGAAAATCGCGTCATGAGTACAACCTCAATAGCTGATTTCCCTGAAGGGAAATCTGCTAAAACACACAAATGCGGCGTTATATGCATGTGTGTGTATGTGCGGTGTTGGGCACATTTTTCCCTATTCATCAGAGGGTAATATTATTATTGGCCATAAGCGGCTTAATATATGTACTTGGATTCTTTATATTATGTTACGAGTAGCTGAGATACTGAGTTCTGTATGATCCGTAATGTTCAAGCTAGCAGTGTTAGAAATAGATCGGAAGTCGTGGGTCGAACTGAAGAGGCGTAGGCGATATGAGAATCGGAGAGAGCGAGAGGAAGCATTCAGTTAGGATAAATGGGGCCTATTTGGGCATCTGGATCATGGGAGAGGCTTTTCCCTCGGATCCCCTCATGGTGCTCCCCTATGGCTAAGGATAAATGGGGCCATGGGAGAGGGCTCATTGACCGGGACTCCAGCCAATATTATTATTGGCCAATAAGCGTTTCCTATTCCTCTCTCAATCCGCAAACCCCCCCCCCCCCCGCCGGTCATATTCCTCGGCGAAATTTTTATATGGGGGACTTCGCACTTGGATTCTAGAGCAAAGTTCCAAGTAAGAGGAAACCCTTATAGAATTCTACGAGATTTCACCATTTGCTGAGATGGCTATATTTTATTTTTCCAAAGGTTTTCGAGATATAAATCTGTATGATCCGTAATGATATATTTAGTTCAAGCTAGCAGTGTTAGCCGTTGGCGGGTTGAAATAGAAGTGGTTTCACTTAGAAATATGAAGTTAGGGTAATCGAAATCATCCCGTCAAATTATTCAACACTACAAACTAGCTTAAGTCGGCAACTGAAGAGAACCCCCCTTAACCCCTTAGCGTAGGCGATGCCTTCGGGATCCCCACACGACGAATCGGGCCTAGCCTTTCCGATTACTCATTTTGAAATATATACTCGTATATTTTTAGATTTGTTATTCTTCTCGCTACATCAATGATTTTAATCGGTAAAAAAATGCTCCCATTCAGTTAGGATAGAATTTATTTCATATGTTATATCATTCAAAAACAAAAGAAGAAATACGCCTATTTGGGCATCTGGACGTTTGGGCGTTGAAAAATGGCGCTTGGAAATGAAAATAGAACCTCATAGTACAGGCGTTTCATGGTGCGCAAAAAAAAAATAATAATATAGTTTCGAGTTCAATCGCCACCGCTATTGAGGTCGTGCTCGAGATGACGAAAATCAGGTCTGTTCAATATTTTTCATATATATATATATATATATATATATATATCGATTTATATACTTGTCTCCTAAGGCTCTAGAGGTCGTAAATATAAAGAACACGTTCTTCAATAGCTGAAGTCATACTGGACAAGGGGGGTTTTAAACGAGGGGGATTTAGAAAATTGGAAATATCTCATTTATTATACTTATGAAAACGTCCTTTGATGTTGCTAAATTTCCTCAAATATCAATCTATCTTACCTAGGCGATGACAAATAATATATAGGTACGTTCAAAATAATATATATACTTGTCTGTTATCACTCTAGAGGTCTAACGTTTTGTGCTACCAAACTCGTGATATAAGAGTTTTATTTAAAACTAATGATGAATTATGTTAATGTCTGAAATCTCACCGGGGAATTTTGAAAATTCGTAATATCTCCGTTACTGTACGTCGGATCGAAAAACTTTATGGAAGTGATCTTATTCAATATTAAATGTTGTTGTATGCGTTGTTTTTTCTCTATCTAGATTATTAACCGAAATAATTGCATTTTTTGTTTCCTGCCTTCACTGAACAATAAGCTGCTGTATCATGTAGCACTTTAAAGCCTAAATATCAAACACTGTTCTCACTGAACTTATACTTTTGGGATAAATGCAAATATACTTTTTATATAGAATAGGATATATAATATCTTCTCTGGCCTTTACTAAATTATTCCTTATATCTTCTGTTTATTCTCAACAAATAAATTTGATACAAACTGGAAACTTTAATTTAAATGTTTAAGTTAAAAAAGTCTTGTACTCTCGCCATTAGTTCCCTTCACGTTGTAAAGGGGGAGTTTCAATAACGAAAAATATCGGTTTTCATATTTTTACACCTTTCCGGTTTCACATTCACAGAACCCAAATTGACCAGTTTCACAGTTTCGTCTACACTTCCAAATGTCAGAAAACTAAAAAAAATCCGTCACGCAGGGGTTGCGCAAACTGAGCAGATTTCCAAGTGAAGTTTTACAATTGTTAAATCTACATACTTTTACATTATTTCTACTTGTTTATTTGGGTTTTAAATACAAATACAAAACCAATAAAACTCACAACAAATTAACAAAATTTCTAAACTATAATATTACAAAACACATCAATTATATGGGGATCCCTAACCCCTTGAAAGTGCCTAATGAACATTATAAAAAAAAGGAGCTAGCACCCATAAAAGAGTTCTTACCCTTCACCTAAAAATAAATAAATTTATTCAACTAACTATAACCAAAAAAATAAATGAAATTAATAAAAAATAAAAATAAAACAAAAAAATAAATAAATCCGAAGCATACATTAATCAGTATAAAAAATACAACATAAGAATAAATATAATGATAAAAAAAACAAATCAACCAAAAAAAAAAAAAAAAACAAGAAAAATAAAAATACAATCCTCCCAGAAATACAAGCTAAGTAATCATATAAATTATAACAACAAACGAAAAGTAATACAAAAAAAGTCCGTCACGCAGGGGTTGTGTAAACTAAGCAGATTTCCCTCGTGATGTTTAACAATAGATAAATCTACATACTGGTAGCACAATAGCGCCGTCAACATCAAGTAAATAAATACAAACGATAATAAGAAACCACAAGACGGGAAGCACCTGAAACGTAGACAAACAGGTGTGCCAACCTCTCACAGGAAAGGAAAACAATTACTGAAATATATGAGAATATAACATATTAATGTTATTGAAAACTATTTACTATATCTAGCACTGTAATTTATATTAGAACAGAATAATTTTTATCTTAATCAATCAAATTTTAGTAGTCCAAGAACTTAAGAAGGGGGGGGGGTTGTCGCCATAACATATTTGAACTTATCCCGTATAATAAAGGTCTCTTGAAAACAATTCATGGTATTTAAGCTTCGAATAATGTGGTTTATTACATAACAGAGTACTGTTTATGTAACATGGGTAGAACTGGGGGTTTGCTGAAGGCTGAAAACTGAAAAATGCAAATATCTCGGTTAATATTAAGATAAAGAATACATGTGTATAACAATATTTATAGTACATTTAATTTGCAATAACATTGGTTCTATACAATTTTTTGATACCACGGATATATATATATATATATATATATATATATATATATATATATATATATATATTTGTCTGTTAACGCTCTAGCGGTCGCAATTTTTGTTTGATCGTTAACAAACTCGAAATTTAATCGTTTTATGTAAAAAGAGAGATCAAGTTCGTTAATGGCTGAAATCGGGTGAGTGGGAGGGGGTGAGAGGGGGATTTTTGAAAATTCGAAATATCTCCGTTATTATGCGTCGGACCGAAAAATTGTATAGAATCAATCTTATTACAAATTAAATTTATTCTGTATCTTGAATATTAACTGAGATATTTGCATTTGAATTTGTGAGTGTGGTCGGTAGAAGTCGGCTATATTGGGGACTTTCCCCCCAGAGAGCTAGTGCGGCCGTTTCCGTAACTGTTCGTCCCTCGTGAATTGGTTTAGAGATGCGTTACTACTACTGTTAGTTGCTAGAATGCAGATTTCTCTATTGTATAACTTCACGTGGGAAATCTGCTTAGTATACGCAGCCCCTGCTTGACGGACTTTTTTTTTATCTGAATCACTCTGAGGGGACAAGAACAAATATAGGGGAGGGGGGGGGTCATCGTAATGTCTTTGAATGTAGTAAAGATTTGTTGAATACAATATTTGGTGTTCCGGCTTGAAATAAGTCGGTCCATGATAGATTGGCTTATTGTTAACGTGCGATGATATAGAAGGGGAGGTTTCTGAAAGGTGAAAACTAATAAATCCCAATATCTAGGTTAATATTCAAGATAGTAAAATATGTATATATCAACAGTTATAGGTACTTTAATGTATAGTAACATTGGTTCTATAAAATACTTCTCCCATAAATTCTCAAAATTACCAGTCTAAACCCCCTCTCCCCCTAGTCAGATGTCAGCCGTTAACGAACTTGGTCTTTAGGTATGCATGAAACGCTTATACATCGTTTTTCGTAACGGCAAGACAACAATTGTCGACCGTTGGAGCGGTAACACACAAGGTGGTGTTGTGTTACAAGTAAGTAGATTTATCTAATATAAAAGTCCGTCACGCAGGGGCTGCGTAAACTAAGCAGATTTCCCACGTGAAGTTATACAATAGAGTCATCTCTATACGAGAGCCGATCTGTTATGGAAACGGCCGAACTACCTTTCGGCGGGAATCATAGCACGTCCGTTAAACTTATTAAAAATGAAAATATCTCGGTTGATATTCAAGATAGAGAATAAATGTATATAACAATATTTATAGTAAATGTAATTTGCAATAACATTGGTTCTATACAATCTTTCGATCCGACTTATAGTAACGGAGATATTTTGAATTTTCGAAATTCTCCACCTCTAAACCACCCTCCCCCTGGTCCGATTTCAGCCGTGAACGAACTTAATCTTTCTTTTTACATAAAACGACTAAATATCGAGTTTGGTAACGATTAAACTGCGACCGATGAAAAATTGCGACCGCTAGAGCGGTAACAGACAAATATATATATATATATATATATATATATATATATATATATATATATATATATAGTTTTGAACGGACCTAATTTTCGTTATCTCCTAGGTAGGATCGATGGACATTTGAAGAAAAAATTCGAAAATTCCGTCATGAGTACAACCTCAATAGCTGATTTCCCTGAAGGGAAATCTGCTAAAACTTCACGTGGATAATCTGCTTAGTTTTCATAGCCCCTGCATGGCGGACTTTTTTTTTAGAGTTATATTTTTAATCACTTATGGATATAAATAAACTCAAATTCAATTGTTGGGCTCAGGTTAGCCATGTGAGTTAATGCGTTGGCTTTAATCTCAAAGGGGTGTTAACCTGCAGATAACCCGTCCCAATTAGCCTTAGTTGCAAAAAGTGGACGTTAATAAATAATAATAATAATAATAATCTCAAATGGTAAACCTAGAGTGGCGAGTTCCATTCCCTGTCTGGGCAAATAGGAATTTATTTAGTGACGAGCTCATAAAATAAAATCTCTAGTCTCACCCGGCATTAGCATACAACAATTAGCCATAGTTGCATAAAGTGGACGTTAATTAATAAATAAATCAAATTCAATCAATTCGATAATTTCCCCCTTATATAAAGAATTGTCTTTGTTAACTGATTAAAGAACTTTAGAGTCGCTCTAGAATAATTTAATGTTTATAATTTCGGACATGGATAGAATCGAGTTGAGTTAGAGAAGGGACTAGCGGGCGGATGATATAAGTTGCAGGAGTGGGCAAGCTAGGTGCTGACGGTAAATAACAAAACTTTGAGTTTGAGCTTCTAAACTAGCTAGCACTCAAAATGATATACCACCCCATAATGCAAACACTGTCTGTGTTCTCTCTTCACAATAGCTCTCCCTTTATATTCACTAACTCTCACTAAATTAACCTCATTACGCTTTCTCCAAACGAACAAAGCTCAATTCACAAGTGACATTAAGAGATTATTGTTTTTCCTATAACAATTTGTTTCCGGTGACGTTGACGTTCTAGATCATAGCCCGTATTCGCTTAAAAAAGTCCGTCACGAAGGGGCTGCGTAAACTAAGCAGATTTCCCACGTGAAGTTTTACAATAGAGAAATCCGCCTAATAACAGCTTTAGTAGGAAGGGATCTCTAAACCTATTCACGAGGGACGAATAGTTCTGGAAACGGCCACCAGAGCTCTCGGCGGAGAGTCCGGAACATGGCGGGGTTCCGTCGTCCTCACACAATACAAATGCAAATATCTCGGTTAATATTCAAGATAAAAAATAAATGTATAGAACAATATTTATAGTACATTTAATTTACAATAAGATTGATTCTATACAATTTTTCGATCCGACGCATAAAACGGAGATATTTTGAATTTTAAAAAATCCTCCCCTCTAACCACCCCTCTCCCACTGGTCCGATTTCAGTCATTAACGAACTTGATCTCTCTTTTTACGTAAAACGCTTAAATATGAAGTTTGGTAACGATCAAACAAAAATTGCGACCGCTAGAGCGTTAACAGACAAATATATATATATACATATATATATATATATATATATATATATATATATATATATATATATATATATATATATAATTTTGAACGGACCTCATTTTCGTCATCTCCTTGGTAGGATCGATGGACATTTGAGGAAATTTTTCAAAACTCGCGTCATGAGTACGACCTCAATAGCTGATTTCCCTTAAGGGAAATCTGCTAAAAGGAAATATGAAACTGTGTGCCATAATAATGTGTACAATCTAGAAAGTCCGTCACGCAGGGGCTGCGTAAACTAAGCAGATTTCCCACGTGAAGTTTTACAATAGAGAAATCTGGCTAATAACAACTGTAGTAGTAAGAAACCTCTAAAGCTAAAACATTATTTAGGGCGTAATAACCCAGTAGTTTCTAGCCCCAAAAAACAGTTAACCTATTCACGAGGGACGAATAGTTATGGAAATGGCCGCCAGAGCTCTCGGCGGAAAGTCCGAACATAGCCTACTGGCGACCACACGCAGAATACAAATGCAAATATCTCGGTTAATTTTCAAGATACAGAACAAATGTATAGATTAATATTTATAGTAAATTTAATTTGCAATAAGATTTACTCTATACAATTTTTCGATCCGACGCAAAATAACAGACATATTTTGAATTTTCAAAAATCCCCCCTCTAAACCCCCCCTCTCACTGGTCGGATTTCAGCCATTAACGAACTTGATCTTCCTTTTTACATAAAACGATTAAATTCTGAGTTTCGTACCGATCAAACAAAAATTGCGCCCGCTAGAGCGTTAACAGACAAATATAGATATATATATATATATATATATATATATATATATATATATATATATATATATATATAACTTTGAACGGATCTTAAGGGAAATCTGCTAAAAAAGTCCGTCACGCAGGGGCTGCGTAAACTAAGCAGATTTCCCACGTGAAGTTATACAGTAGAGAAATCTCCATAAGAGAGCCGAACAGTTACGGCAAAGGGCCGAACTAGCTTTTCGCGGGAAATTCAAAAATCCGTTATCGGCCCAAATTTCATAAAAATGAAAATATCTCGGTTAATATTCAAGATAGGGAATGAATGTATATAACAATATTTATAGTAAATTTAATTTGCAATAAGATTGATTCTGTACAATTTTTCGATCCGACGTATAGTAACGGAGATATTTTGAATTTTCGAAAATCCTCCCCTCTAAACCCCCCTCCCACTGGTCCGATTTCAGCCGTTAACAAACTTGATCTTTCTTTTTACATAAAACGACTAAATATCGAATTTGGTAACGATCAAACAAAAATTGCGACCGCTAGAGCGGTAACAGACAAATTATGTTCCCCTTAAGGGAAATCAGCTATTGAGGTTGTACTCATGACGGAATTTTCGAAATTTTTCTTCAAATGTCCATCGATCCTACCCAGGAGATGACGAAAATGAGGTCCGTTCAAAACTGTATATATATATATATATATATATATATATATATATATATATATATATATTTGTCTGTTACCACTCTAGCGGTCGCAATTTTTGTTTGATCGTTACCAAACTCGATATTTAGTCGTTGTATGTAAAAAGAAAGATCAAGTTCGCTAACGGCTGAAATCGGACCAGTGGGAGGGGGGGTTTAGAAGGGAGGATTTTCGAAAATTCGAAATATCTTCGTTACTATACATCAGATCGAAAAATATTACAGAATTAATCTTATTGCAAATTAAATTTACTATAAATATTGTTTTATACATTTATTCTCTATCTTGAGTATTAACTGAGATATTTGCATTTGTATTCTGCATGTGCTCGGCAGTAGTGGCTATGTTCGCACTTTCCGCCGTGACCTCTGGTGGCCGTTTTTGTAACTATTCGTCCCTCGTGAATATGTTTAGAGGTTAGGTTAACTGTTTTTTGGGGCTAGAAACTACTGGGTTATTACGCCCTAAATAATGTTTTAGGTTTAGATGTTTCTTACTACTACAGTTGTCATTAGGCAGATTTCTCTATTGTAAAACTTCACGTGGGAAATCTGTTTAGTTTACGCAGCCCCTGCGTAACGGACTTTTTTTGTCATCTCCTGGGAAGGATCGATGGACATTTGAAGAAAAATTTCGGAAATCGCATCATGAGTACAACCTCAATAGCTGATTTCCCTTAAGGGAAATCTGCTAAAAGAAAGTGTACTTAATTTTAGCAAATTACCTTTAAAGGAAATCAGCTGTTTAAGTCGTACTCATGACGCGATTTTCAAAATATTTCCACAAATGTCCATCGGATCTACCCAGGAGACGACAAAAATGAGGTCCGTTCGAAACTGTATAAATATATATGTCTGTTAACGCTCTAGTGGTCACAGTTTTTCTTTGATCGTCACCAAACACCGTATTTAAAAGTTTTATATAAAATGAAAGATCAAATTCGTTAATGGCTGAAATCGGACAAGTGGGGGAAGGGGAATTTCAAAAATTTGAAATATATCCGAATCAAAAAAGAGTATAGATTGAACATTTATTTTTCTATAATGGGTGTTGTATATTTATTTCCACTATCTTAATTATTGACAGACAAATTTGCATTTTATTTTTTATTTCAGCCTTCAATAAACCCTGCCTCCTACTCATGTCATATTAAACAGAAGCAGTTATATGCTGGAACGCTTAATTCAGAGCTTAAATACCAAAGATGTTATCCATTTAACTTTTACTTTGTGAGTTACATACAAATACGTTATGAGATGACGTCATCAATTAAGATTTTTTGTTCTTTACTCAATAATGTTAATTTGATTTATACCATACTCGATATTTAACCGTTTCAATCAAAAATAAGATCAAATTTGTTATCCACTGAAATTGGACCCGGAATAGTAGTTCAATGAGGGAGGGGAATTACAAAATTCAAAATATCTTCTTTATTAAAGTCGGATCATAAAATGTTATGGAACCAATCTTGTTAAACATTTCTACAATTGTTGTCCTATGCATTTGTTGGCGATTAAAAAAATAGAGAATATGTGGTGAGTTGAACACACGAGTGTATTGTACCAACACATAGGGAATCTGCTTAGTTCACGCAGCCCTTGCGTGACGGGCTCTTTTTCACTCGGATTAAAAAATTAAATGAGGCAGGTCCTACGTAATGCTACCATATTCCCCACTGGCTGGTCCTACGTACAAAAGACTAAACCGAACTTAACGAAACTCAGTATTTCTGTTGTTAATTCTTCCTTGATTATAATCTACATTAACATTTTAGGGGCTGTAATGGAGACGTGTTAAGCGAAATCGCCATATTTCGTTTCCTATTTGCTTCTCGGCAAGCATGCTCATAACATAAGTTGTTTATTTTGTTTGTCAGAGTAATGTTAGTTGTATTCATTTTTGTCGTATAACCGAAGTATTAACGAAATACACAATAAACCCCAGAGCGGGAGTTACTAACGACTGAACTGATCAAAACCAAACTCGGTATGTGAATTAGCATTAACTCTTCCACGATTATAAGTTATATTTACTTTTTTAGGAACGAACGGGGCTGGGTTAAGAAGGCTTGAGAAATAAAAAATCATAATATTTCATTCCTATGGTTTCTTGTGTTTTTGGCGAATGGTCACATAACAAAATTCGTCAATTTTGTTATTTAGAGTAACTTTTGTTATATACATTTTTGGCGTATAACAATTTATAAAGAAAATTATTTTAAAAGACATTTTGTTAGTGACCAATTCATTCCCTTGAATGGATACATTTAACTTGGTACTGGGGCTCGGGTTGGCCGTGCGAGTTAGGGCGTTGGTCCTAATCTCCCACGGCAGACCTAGAGTGGCGGGTTCGAATCACGCCCTGGGCAGTAGAATTTATTCAATGACGGACTCATTAAATAGACTCCTTGTGCCCACCCTGGCTAGAAAAGGGTGGTAACCTGTAGATAACCAGCCCCTATTAGCCTAGTAGCATAAAGTGGACGTAAAATAAAAGAAAAAATAAACTTGGTACTGCCCTTGCCACCTGGAGTATATCAAATATATTTTTGGATGTCCTTATGTTGGAACTAGGTACGATTAACAACCAGATTTTTCCATCGAAACCAAACAAGATTAGATTTAATTATAATAATAATATTCAAGAGAACTTTTTTTTTCTAAATTGAAGAGCAACTATCCGTCTATAAAGCCCATCTAAGGGCAGATATATATCTAGAAACTCATATATGACATCTATTTTCTATTTCAGGAGAAGCAGAAAGATCAGGAGCAGTCCGGGAAGGCCCTGGACCATTCAGACCATTCTTCGACGACGTGTCCCCCAAGAATGTGACAGCAGTTGTAGGCCAGCCAGCGCTACTCCACTGCAGGGTCAAACATGTTGGAGATAGGACGGTTAGTACCTTAACATTCTAGTCAAGTTTTGTTGCTTAACTCCAAAATAACAGGTATCGTCGAAATAATATGAACGCTTGTAATATATTGATTACCAGGTGCTAAGGGTAGCTAGTACTATATCAGCTTAGCCTTGGAAGGCTAACGTAGAAGTATATAGGTTACCAGGTGCTAGGGGTAGCTAGTACTATATCAGCTTAGCCTTGGAAGGCTAACCTAGAAGTATATAGGTTACCGGGTGCTAGGGGTAGCTAGTACTATATCAGCTTAGCCTTGGAAGGCTAACCTAGAAGTATATAGGTTACCAGGTGCTAGGGGTAGCTAGTACTATATCAGCTTAGCCTTGGAAGGCTAACCTAGAAGTATATTGGTTACCACGTGCTAGGGGTAGCTAGTACTATATCAGCTTAGCCTTGGAAGGCTAACCTAGAAGTATATTGGTTACCACGTGCTAGAGTAGCTAGCCCTTAATTGGACAAGGACATAATTAACTGAGAAAAAAAATTTTTTAACTTGTATTATTTCTTTTTATGGGTTAAATAAGGTAATTAATAAGTTAAAAAATGTGTTGTCATATTTGGGCAACATATGCAAATGATGTATCTTCAAGGATACATTGTCCAATAAGCCGGTATAGAAAGAATGGTGGACGGAAATGAAACTCAATTGAAGTTGTTGTAAAAAAATTCTTTAATATACATTTTAAGATGAAAATATTGTATAATACAATGAACTAACTAACGAATATGAACTGGCAAATGTTCACTTGAAAGAATATCAGCCAAATTCAAGTTTGTTTGTGAAGTGACAGCCATTGGTTCATCTGGCACAACTTCGGAAGCTGCTTCCTTGAGGTCAAGATGTTCTTCAACAAAAACGTCTAAAAATTCGGCCGTTTGTTGAATAATTTCGTTGGCACGAAAAATGTTTTGAATTTCTTCTTCTTTGTCCTCTTCCTCATCACCGGAATCTACGTTTTGCCGAGGGACCAAAGATAATAAATATGCTCCTCATGAGGAAAATCGACTGTCCTAAAATATAACACGCCCAAATCATACAAAAAGTCACACAATGACATAAATTACTGCACACTATTAAATAAAAAACTTGATCAAAAGAACCGGTCGGATCACGGTCATTGCAATCTGCTAAATGGACAGTGTATCTCACAAGATACAATAAATAAAATACCCGTAGAATGTTTGGCGGAAATATCAAGTTAATCGATCAACTTTTTTTTAAATAATAGATTAGATATAATAATACACAATAACCATAATTTATAAATCATGAATTATTGAAAAATTTAATAAATAACTCAATGCAAACTTACCCAATTCGAGCCGGACGCCATATTGAGGTTAAAGTTGAGGTGGTTGTTGTGAAAGGCTATAAGTCGATGTTTATACACTGTGAACCACAGAAAAACCGATGGGGGAACAGGTGGAAGGGCGTAATGGTTTAACGGGAAAAGAGGGGGAGCTGATTGAAGCGCCACAATTCAAACTAAAATTCCTTGAAAACCAAGTATCCTGTAGGATACACTGACCAATTAAGGGCTAGTAGTATATCAGCTTAGCCTTGGAAGGCTAACCGAGAAGTATATTGGTTGCCAGGTGCTAGAGGTAGCAGTTCTATATCAGCTTAGCCTTGGAAGGCTAACCTAGAAGTATATTGGTTACCAGGTGCTAGGGGTAGCTAGTACTATATCAGCTTAGCCTTGGAAGGCTAACCTAGAAGTATATTGGTTACCAAGTGCTAGGGGTAGCTAGTACTATATCAGCTTAGCCTTGGAAGGCTAACCTAGAAGTATATTGGTTGCCAGGTGCTAGGGGTAGCTAGTACTATATCAGCTTAGCCTTGGAAGGCTAACCTAGAAGTATATTGGTTACCAAGTGCTAGGGGTAGCTAGTACTATATCAGCTTAGCCTTGGAAGGCTAACCGAGAAGTATATTGGTTACCAAGTGCTAGAGGTAGCAGTTCTATATCAGCTTAGCCTTGGAAGGCTAACCTAGAAGTATATTGGTTACCAGGTGCTAGAGTAGCTAGTAGTATATCAGCTTAGCCTTGGAAGGCTAACCGAGAAGTATATTGGTTACCAAGTGCTAGAGGTAGCAGTTCTATATCAGCTTAGCCTTGGAAGGCTAACCTAGAAGTATATTGGTTACCAGGTGCTAGGGGTAGCTAGTACTATATCAGCTTAGCCTTGGAAGGCTAACCGAGAAGTATATTGGTTGCCAGGTGCTAGAGGTAGCAGTTCTATATCAGCTTAGCCTTGGAAGGCTAACGTAGAAGTATATTGGTTTCCAGGTGCTAGGGGTAGCTAGTACTATATCAGCTTAGCCTTGGAAGGCTAACCTAGAAGTATATTGGTTACCAGGTGCTAGGGGTAGCAGTTCTATATCAGCTTAGCCTTGGAAGGCTAACCTAGAAGTATATTGGTTACCAAGTGCTAGGGGTAGCTAGTTCTATATCAGCTTAGCCTTGGAAGGCTAACGTAGAAGTATATTGGTTTCCAGGTGCTAGGGGTAGCTAGTACTATATCAGCTTAGCCTTGGAAGGCTAACCTAGAAGTATATTGGTTACCAGGTGCTAGGGGTAGCTAGTACTATATCAGCTTAGCCTTGGAAGGCTAACCGAGAAGTATATTGGTTGCCAGGTGCTAGAGGTAGCAGTTCTATATCAGCTTAGCCTTGGAAGGCTAACGTAGAAGTATATTGGTTTCCAGGTGCTAGGGGTAGCTAGTACTATATCAGCTTAGCCTTGGAAGGCTAACCTAGAAGTATATTGGTTACCAGGTGCTAGGGGTAGCAGTTCTATATCAGCTTAGCCTTGGAAGGCTAACGTAGAAGTATATTGGTTTCCAGGTGCTAGGGGTAGCAGTTCTATATCAGCTTAGCCTTGGAAGGCTAACGTAGAAGTATATTGGTTACCAGGTGCTAGGGGTAGCTAGTACTATATCAGCTTAGCCTTGGAAGGCTAACCTAGAAGTATATTGGTTACCAGGTGCTAGGGGTAGCTAGTACTATATCAGCTTAGCCTTGGAAGGCTAACCTAGAAGTATATTGGTTACCAGGTGCTAGGGGTAGCTAGTACTATATCAGCTTAGCCTTGGAAGGCTAACGTAGAAGTATATAGGTTACCAGGTGCTAGGGGTAGCTAGTACTATATCAGCTTAGCCTTGGAAGGCTAACCTAGAAGTATATTGGTTACCAGGTGCTAGAGTAGCTAGTAGTATATCAGCTTAGCCTTGGAAGGCTAACCCAGAAGTATATTGGTTACCAAGTGCTAGGGGTAGCTAGTACTATATCAGCTTAGCCTTGGAAGGCTAACCTAGAAGTATATTGGTTACCAGGTGCTAGGGGTAGCTAGTACTATATCAGCTTAGCCTTGGAAGGCTAACCTAGAAGTATATTGGTTACCAGGTGCTAGGGGTAGCTAGTACTATATCAGCTTAGCCTTGGAAGGCTAACCTAGAAGTATATTGGTTACCAGGTGCTAGAGTAGCTAGTAGTATATCAGCTTAGCCTTGGAAGGCTAACCGAGAAGTATATTGGTTGCCAGGTGCTAGGGGTAGCTAGTACTATATCAGCTTAGCCTTGGAAGGCTAACCTAGAAGTATATTGGTTACCAGGTGCTAGGGGTAGCAGTTCTATATCAGCTTAGCCTTGGAAGGCTAACCTAGAAGTATATTGGTTACCAGGTGCTAGGGGTAGCTAGTACTATATCAGCTTAGCCTTGGAAGGCTAACCTAGAAGTATATAGGTTACCAGGTGCTAGGGGTAGCTAGTACTATATCAGCTTAGCCTTGGAAGGCTAACGTAGAAGTATATAGGTTACCAGGTGCTAGGGGTAGCTAGTACTATATCAGCTTAGCCTTGGAAGGCTAACCTAGA
This sequence comes from Riptortus pedestris, assembly GCA_019009955.1. Taxonomy (NCBI): domain Eukaryota; kingdom Metazoa; phylum Arthropoda; class Insecta; order Hemiptera; family Alydidae; genus Riptortus; species Riptortus pedestris. The sequence continues at coordinate 6,052,066 of CM032231.1, read as the reverse complement.
AGTATATTGGTTACCAGGTGCTAGGGGTAGCTAGTACTATATCAGCTTAGCCTTGGAAGGCTAACCTAGAAGTATATTGGTTACCAGGTGCTAGGGGTAGCTAGTACTATATCAGCTTAGCCTTGGAAAGCTAACCTAGAAGTATATTGGTTACCAGGTGCTAGAGTAGCTAGTAGTATATCAGCTTAGCCTTGGAAGGCTAACCGAGAAGTATATTGGTTGCCAGGTGCTAGGGGTAGCTAGTACTATATCAGCTTAGCCTTGGAAGGCTAACCTAGAAGTATATTGGTTACCAGGTGCTAGGGGTAGCAGTTCTATATCAGCTTAGCCTTGGAAGGCTAACCTAGAAGTATATTGGTTACCAAGTGCTAGGGGTAGCTAGTACTATATCAGCTTAGCCTTGGAAGGCTAACCTAGAAGTATATTGGTTACCAGGTGCTAGGGGTACCTAGTGTAAGCTACTAGTCTATTTACTACCAGGTAACCCTTCAACCGGCTACTCTAGTAAATACCAGCTTACCAGCGGTCCAGTCGTGATCCAGTATTTCTGCAGCAGCCTTGGTATCGTTCCTCTGACGTGGAATTAGCTTTGATTGAACTTTGCGCGTGTCTATATATTCGTCCCTTATTCCCATATTAATGACGTCATTATAATACAAAGCTAATGTATTTACTCTGATTGATTATGTGTGCATTGCAGCTGTTGGCACCGCCGGGTACGTGAGGGTGTGCGTGCCCACATGTGGGCTTGAGTTGCTACACGGGTCTGTGTGCGTGTTGAGAGCCACAACCACAAACTGTGCCTAAGCACTGATCCACTGATTTGTTGCTCTATCTTGCTCGCCTAGTTCAATTATTTTGTGAGGCTCAGCGCCCAGTTTCCACGGCCGACCGTCCATCAAACCTATATTCCTGTATACATGAAAATATATCATCATGTGAGACGACTAGAAGCGAGCTGGTTGTGATTTATTGAAGAGAGGGCTTTGCCTGCTTCATATGCATTAATGTTTGAAATTCAAACCTATGTACATCTGCTACGACTAACAAGTTGCGGAAATGCAGTATACCATGCATCGTCTCTATAGTCTCATTAAATTTGTCCCAATATGCCAGTCTCTCTCAATCGTATATGATTTTACATTTCACACACTTACAGCAATACTATACCAGATTTATTCATTCTGCACAAATATTATATATGTATATATAATTCTTTCAATAATAGGCATATGTTCACAAATTTCAGGTAGTAAAATTAATGTGTTATAAAACATAACGTTAGAGCTGCCTATGATATTGAAAATATACATTAAATATTAGCTATATGTTTTCGGAATATCGAGGTCTTGCCGTTTTCATTCTTAAAACTTTCTGGCTGGATATCTACTGAATATTTTACAGCAGAAGGAGAAGAAAGCCGTATTTACTTTTCCTGGATTATGACAGATTTCTACGTCATGGCCTTTACCCAGAAAGAAAGAAGTTTTATGATCATAAAACAAAATGTAAATTCAATTCTTATTTTGCTTGAATAGCTCATGAGAAGGCATCTTTTTTTTTTACTTTCTAGTAAGACAGACTCATTTTTAGCAGATTTCAATTAACGGAAATCAGCTATTGAACTATCCAACCCAGGAGATGACCGAAATTAAGTCAGTTGACGCTCTAGCGGTCGCAATTTTTGTTTGATCGTTACCGGTTCGAAACAGTGGGAGGCGGGTTTAGTGGAGGGGGGTTACAACAATTTTAAATATCCCCATTACTAAAAGTCGGATCAAAAGTTTATACCTAACCAATCTTATTGCAAACTAAATTACCTATAAACGTTGTTATGTACATTCCTTGTCTCAAATGTTTACGGAGATATTTGCATTTTTTATTTTATTTTCAGCCATCAATAAACCCCTTTCTGAGTCATCACACGTTATGAATAAGCCAATACCATTTGCCGTCTTATTTCGAACTGAAATGCCAAATAGTGTATTCATGCATACATGCAGATACGTTCTGATAACCCCCCCCCCCTTGACTCTTCTTTTGGATTACTGAAATTAGTGTCTTTGAGATGAAAACTATTCTGTTTCATTACAAATTTCAGTACTAAATATAGTAAATAATTTTCAATAAAATGCATATCTTATATTCAGATATATTTCAATAATTGATTTTCTTTCCGGTATAGAACATTTCTATCTACTATTCAGCTTTGCGAGGTTGGCTAACTTGTTTGTTTACAAATCAGATGCTCTCTGTTGTGGAGGTTATTAATTGACTGAAAGATTTACCATTGTCATTTGTATTTGTTCGCTTAATATTCACGGCGGTGTTAAGTTTAAAAGTATGTAGATTTATCTATTGCAAAATTTTACGTGGGAAATCTGCTTACTTTTAAGCGTGCCGGATTTTCTTAGGCATTCAACTCAAAACATTTTTCGCAGGTATAATTTTCTTCTTGTAGAAACACCAGCAACAAATGTTTTCAATCAATGTTCCTGGAGGTAGTTTCATTTCTTGGTCTAGCAAAATTACAGCTTTCTTTTCTTTTAGAATGGACATATCCTTAAAATCTGGATTCAACTCTTTTTCAATAATCATTTTAATTTACAATAATTGCTACCGCTAGAGCATAACAACAAACATATATATATATATATATATATATATATATATATATATATATATATATATATATATAATTTTGAACGGACCTCCATTTCATTATCTCCTATGTAGGATCGATGGACACTTTTCGAGGAAATGTTTCGAAAATGGCGTCATGAGTAGTACCCCAAAAGTACTAATAATAATAAAATGACCATGTTCACTGTTGGTTTTGTAAAAGCAGTAACTATGATTTATAGGCCCGTCATTGGTGATGAGAAGATACAAGGCTTGGATTGTCCAGTGGAAACTGTCTCCACAGACTACTGTTGACATCAAAGGGATGTTACGAGCAGCCCTTACTGATACTGTCGTGTCTCGTTCATAGAACCACTTATGACAATATTGAAAATTAATTGTGCCAAGATCCGAGATAATATCGTTAACATGTCTGCCTCATTTGTGAAGCCGTAGTAAATAAGACAAGAATTCTTCTTATTCTGGACCCAATATTTTTTATATTGGTTATGGTTAATTCTTCACATTTGGTCTCGAACAAAAAACATTTTTTCGGTGCAAACTTTATTGTAACTGCCCTACATGTTTCGTGGCTTATTTGCCACCTATTCAGGGGCTATCCCTTTTAAAAGAAAAAAAAAATATTAATAACATTAATTTAACAAATCCCTTAATAATTCCTTTGCTATATAATGCATTAGTATTATATAGAAAAGGAATAACCCACATTTTTGACGTATTTATTAAATCTAATTATAAATTGCTACTTACATTTTTGAAGTGCGCGTTTCCCTTTTACATTACGTTGCGACTGATCTCACAGAGGAGGTAGATGGTACTGAGAGGTTCCCGAGGTAGGTTAAGTCAACTGACTACAAATCGATCATTTACAAGTCAATCTTGAACTCGATTATTTCGTTTCATAATTTAAAGTCGATTAATTTAAGATAAAATGTAATAGAATATATAATTGAGGTATTTGATTTCTGTTAACTGTCCTTCTTCTATTTTTTATTAACACTTTACCGAAACATGAATTCCGTGACGTAAACCGAATCATCCGGTCGCACAGGCCGGGAAGGTTTAATACTAATTCCCATCAACAAATTCGTTATTTTTATTTATTGTTTGAATAACTTGTATCACATTTAATCTATTATTGTCATGTTTAACTCTATCATTGAAATCACTGTCATCCGTACGATATATAGATGAGGTTTTATTGGTCCATGGCTCGTGGAAGGCTCCATAGCAAATCATATGCTATGTAAAACACACACAAAAAGAATACGAACAAACAGTGTTACAAGCTATAATGAAAGGTACACAACATACGTAAACCGAATTACCCCGTATCTTAGACCAGCAATACGTAGGCTGTTAACCGAAACAAGAGGTACACGAGACCGGAGCAAAACGAGCTATAGCTAGTCAAGATTGAATGCCGTTGACAAACTAATCCAAAACACTTTCTGTGTGTAGAGGAAGGAAAGACTCACAGCTAATGAGGTGGAGAGCCCACCAATATTAGCAGGTCTACCAATACATGAAATATGAAAATCTCTACCGGCCTCTCAGACCGGTCTTTCGGTAAAAGTGTTAACTCAAATATCAAGCGAGTAGTTCGTACTTCCTGGTTTTCTGTCCAAATATGTGTGAGATGAGATCACCAGTGTCTCATTCCAGCAGGTGGGAAATCTGTTTAGTTTACGCAGCCGTTGCGTGACGGACTTTTTTCATCTCTGAGTCAACCCTTTTTCTACGAATTATTGACGCCACTGGCCAATTTGGCGAAACTCCAGATATAATAAAGGATCAAGCGGCAACTCGAATCCGAGGAAGCCGTGACGGGACGGCTTCCTTATTACACAGGCTTTCATTAGTGTGTGCGCGCGTGTTCAATTGTATTTCTGTGCCCGTTATAACTGAAATTCGGATTATAACGATTTTTTTCTGTTTAGAAATCGTTATATTGAGCTCATTAAGATGGGAAACTATTTGGGGGAGAGAGTGGTGCAGAAATGCAAAAGAGAATTTTTATTATTTTTTCGTTTACAAATATTACGGGTTATATTGAGATCAGTAACATGCGAAATTATTTGCTAGAGAGAAAGTGGTTTAGAAATACTCTTTGAAAAATTGAGTTAGACCGTTTTAGTTTGCTATAAGAAATGAAATCCGTCAAATTATGTTTTATTACTATTGTGTGAAGCATGCATAGCAACGAAGTTGGTTATTGCCTTATTGTTTTGCCTCTTAGGTTAGCCTCACTAGGTTAGGAACTGATATGCTGTTTGATTTACTTAGCATTTAGCCATACATTCTCATTTGGGGCTAGAGTAAACAATGTCAGTAAAATGGATGGCACTTAAAGTGGCAGGTTTGGCTCACGCCTGGCCAGTAGGAATATATTTACTGACGAACTCATTTAATAAAATCCTTAGTCCCTCCCGTGCTAGAAATGAGTCGTAACCTGTAGATAACCCGTCCCAGTTAGTCATAGGAGCAAAAAGTAGACGTTAATGTACAGTAATAAAATTACATGAAAATTGCCAATTTACACTGCTAATGGGATTTCACTTGAACGTTTTTTTAATGATATTTTTAAAATGGCTAAAACTCTCATGTCAAAATCTGAAGACCTCACTGAAGTACGTATTGCATTTTTCAATTGGGAACATAAAATATTATATTGGAAATTAGCTAATAAATAAAATCCAGTGAATAAATGGAAGGAATTATATACACATGAGGGGATGCTCAAATTTATGATTCGTAATTCCTGAAATTAAACACACTTATTTTCGCAAATTATCGCAATTAAATACGATGTTTAATTACCCATGAAAAAGCCTCTTGTTGAGCTGACAGTTTGAACCAACTCCGAAAGATGGCGTTATGGTTATTAGCCCCCCCCCTTGAGGAATATATGTGGAGGAACTCGGGAATACTGATGAGTTAGTGTTACATCAAAACTTTGCTGGGTCGATGTGTTTTCGGCAAGAACCCCTATTCTAACTCCCCTCCAACGCCTTAAATCATTCTCATACTTGTAAATCTCGACGCAGGCAAACTTCTCCTCCAAATGCTTCCTCCTTTCGCCAAATCCTACCTAAGAATAGTTTATTGGCGCATTCAAATGCCGGATTACTTATGTCTCTAGTGTCTCATCCATCCTATCATATAAGACCACAACTCCATTCGAGTCATCAAATGTCCTCTACATGTCTAATAAGAAATGAAAAACACCCGAGAGTATGTTTGAGATATACTCTTCATAGAACTCCGTAGCTTTTAAAGCTCAGAAGCACACCTAATGGGTGTTTACTATTAAGAACGACCTATTAAGACACCAGTCTGACTGGATAATGGTCCACAATTAGAAAAGGGTGCCGCGCCAGTCTACGTTGGCAGGGTCATCTCAGGGAGCAGTTTGCAGGATAATGGTCCACAATTAGAAAGGGGTGCCGCGCCAGTCTACGCCGACTGGGTCATCTCAGGGAGCAGTTTGCAGGATAATGGTCCACAATTAGAAAGGAGTGCCGCGCCAGTCTACGGCGACTGGGTCATCTCAGGGAGCAGTTTGCAGGATAATGGTCCACAATTAGAAAGGGGTGCCGCGCCAGTCTACGGCGACTGGGTCATCTCAGGGAGCAGTTTGCAGGATAATGGTCCACAATTAGAAAGGGGTGCCGCGCCAGTCTACGGCGACTGGGTCATCTCAGGGAGCAGTTTGCAGGATAATGGTCCACAATGAGAAAGGGGTGCCGCGCCAGTCTACGGCGACTGGGTCATCTCAGGGAGCAGTTTGCAGGATAATGGTCCACAATTAGAAAGGGGTGCCGCGCCAGTCTACGGCGACTGGGTCATCTCAGGGAGCAGTTTGCAGGATAATGGTCCACAATTAGAAAGGGGTGCCGCGCCAGTCTACGGCGACTGGGTCATCTCAGGGAGCAGTTTGCAGGATAATGGTCCACAATTAGAAAGGGGTGCCGCGCCAGTCTACGGCGACTGGGTCATCTCAGGGAGCAGTTTGCAGGATAATGGTCCACAATTAGAAAGGGGTGCCGCGCCAGTCTACGGCGACTGGGTCATCTCAGGGAGCAGTTTGCAGGATAATGGTCCACAATTAGAAAGGGGTGCCGCGCCAGTCTACGGCGACTGGGTCATCTCAGGGAGCAGTTTGCAGGATAATGGTCCACAATTAGAAAGGGGTGCCGCGCCAGTCTACGGCGACTGGGTCATCTCAGGGAGCAGTTTGCAGGATAATGGTCCACAATTAGAAAGGGGTGCCGCGCCAGTCTACGGCGACTGGGTCATCTCAGGGAGCAGTTTGCAGGATAATGGTCCACAATTAGAAAGGGGTGCCGCGCCAGTCTACGGCGACTGGGTCATCTCAGGGAGCAGTTTGCAGGATAATGGTCCACAATTAGAAAGGGGTGCCGCGCCAGTCTACGGCGACTGGGTCATCTCAGGGAGCAGTTTGCAGGATAATGGTCCACAATTAGAAAGGGGTGCCGCGCCAGTCTACGGCGGCAGGGTCATCTCAGGGAGCAGTTTGCAGGATAATGGTCCACAATTAGAAAGGGGTGCCGCGCCAGTCTACGGCGACTGGGTCATCTCAGGGAGCAGTTTGCAGGATAATGGTCCACAATTAGAAAGGGGTGCCGCGCCAGTCTACGGCGACTGGGTCATCTCAGGGAGCAGTTTGCAGGATAATGGTCCACAATTAGAAAGGGGTGCCGCGCCAGTCTACGGCGACTGGGTCATCTCAGGGAGCAGTTTGCAGGATAATGGTCCACAATTAGAAAGGGGTGCCGCGCCAGTCCTACGCGACTGGGTCATCTCAGGGAGCAGTTTGCAGGATAATGGTCCACAATTAGAAAGGGGTGCCGCGCCAGTCTACGGTGGCAGGGTCATCTCAGGGAGCAGTTTGCAGGATAATGGTCCACAATTAGAAAGGGGTGCCGCGCCAGTCTACGGCGACTGGGTCATCTCAGGGAGCAGTTTGCAGGATAATGGTCCACAATTAGAAAGGGGTGCCGCGCCAGTCTACGGTGGCAGGGTCATCTCAGGGAGCAGTTTGCAGGATAATGGTCCACAATTAGAAAGGGGTGCCGCGCCAGTCTACGGTGGCAGGGTCATCTCAGGGAGCAGTTTGCAGGATAATGGTCCACAATTAGAAAGGGGTGCCGCGCCAGTCTACGGCGACTGGGTCATCTCAGGGAGCAGTTTGCAGGATAATGGTCCACAATTAGAAAGGGGTGCCGCGCCAGTCTACGGCGACTGGGTCATCTCAGGGAGCAGTTTGCAGGATAATGGTCCACAATTAGAAAGGGGTGCCGCGCCAGTCTACGGTGGCAGGGTCATCTCAGGGAGCAGTTTGCAGGATAATGGTCCACAATTAGAAAGGGGTGCCGCGCCAGTCTACGGCGACTGGGTCATCTCAGGGAGCAGTTTGCAGGATAATGGTCCACAATTAGAAAGGGGTGCCGCGCCAGTCTACGGTGGCAGGGTCATCTCAGGGAGCAGTTTGCAGGATAATGGTCCACAATTAGAAAGGGGTGCCGCGCCAGTCTACGGCGACTGGGTCATCTCAGGGAGCAGTTTGCAGGATAATGGTCCACAATTAGAAAGGGGTGCCGCGCCAGTCTACGGTGGCAGGGTCATCTCAGGGAGCAGTTTGCAGGATAATGGTCCACAATTAGAAAGGGGTGCCGCGCCAGTCTACGGTGGCAGGGTCATCTCAGGGAGCAGTTTGCAGGATAATGGTCCACAATTAGAAAGGGGTGCCGCGCCAGTCTACGGTGGCAGGGTCATCTCAGGGAGCAGTTTGCAGGATAATGGTCCACAATTAGAAAGGGGTGCCGCGCCAGTCTACGGCGACTGGGTCATCTCAGGGAGCAGTTTGCAGGATAATGGTCCACAATTAGAAAGGGGTGCCGCGCCAGTCTACGGTGGCAGGGTCATCTCAGGGAGCAGTTTGCAGGATAATGGTCTTCATTTTAAGGGCTCAAGCTGTTCAGCTCACGCATAAATGGTAAAAGCTATAAATGGCGATAGGCCCCTAAAGTTTCAAGGATGCACAGATGATAGAGCATCCACTGTGAAATTCGGATGCACTTGTTCAATAGTCAGTCAATTTAGGTATTACTGACACTATTAATTATATTGTTTATCAATGTATATTAATATTTTAGGTCTAGTCGAGAAGGAATTATTTATATAGTCCCGTGTGGTGATGAAAAGGCCGAGAGCTTGCATGCCAGAGTTGCATATTTATGTTGGAGGTCTGGGCTCACTTGCTGCATATTTAACATAAACCAACCCTTTTTGAATATGGCTTCTACTGGCTCTATCTTTATAATATATGGATTCCCGTTTTTGCTCTATATCGTTGCATCTACTTCCTTCAAGTTATATATTAATTTAATTATTTTTAAATTTGTTTCAACAGAACAATACATCGGATATTGTAGTAATTGGTATCATATACAATTATTAGCCATCTCAAAAGCTATATCATTAATTTCACACGAATTGTTACCGATAAAAAGGAAAATTAATGCACTGTTTATGGTGACCATGTTCTATTGGAACTTCATGGTTTTTGCATATAAATACGAAAATGTTTATAGGATAGTCTGTTGTTAATAACTACGAGCTGCAATTGGACACTGGACATAAAACTTACCACTTAGATAGATAGATAGATAGATTTTATTGGCTAATATGTACATATTTTAGCCTGAGTTTGGCCCATTTAGTGTCAGTAATCTTACAAGTACTTTACAAAAATGTCCGTCACGCAGGGGCTGCGTAAACTAAGCAGATTTCCCACGTGAAGTTTTACAATAGAGAAATCAGCCTAATAACAACAGTAGTAGTAATGAATCACTAAACCTATTCACGAGGGACGATCAGTGACAAAAACGGCCTCCTTAGCTCTCGGCGGAATGTCCCGAACATAGCCCACTCCTGCCGACCACACACACAATACAAATGCAAATATCTCGCTTAATATTCAAGATACAGAATAAATGTATAAAACAATATTTATAGTAAATTGTATTTGCAATAAGATTGACTATATACAATTTGTCGATCCGACGTATAGTAACGGAGATATTTCGAATTTTCGAAAATCCTCTCCTCTAAACTCCCCCTCCCACTGGTCTGATTTCAGCTGTTAACGAACTTGATCTTTCTTTTTACATAAAACGACTAAATATCAAGTTTGGTAACGATCAAACAAAAATTGCGACCGCTAGAGCGGTAACAGACAAATATATAGATAGGTAGATCTATATATATATATATATATATATATATATATATATATATATATATATATATATATTTATATAGATAGTTTTGAATGTACTTTATTTTCGTCATATTCTAGGTAGGATCGATGGACATTTGATGAAAAATTTCGAAAATTCCGTCATGAGTACAACCTCAATAGCTGATTTCCCTTGAGGGAAATCTGCTAAAAGAATATATATATATATATATATATATATATATAAGAACTAATGATATAATATTAACCTATTACAATAAAATAATACATTTTACATTTTTTTATTTTATTTTTTTTAGTAAAAGTTTTCAGGTACTTAAACTTCTAAAATTCTTTATAACTTAATCTGATTAGTTCTATTCAACATATACGTATTTACTTTTGTTCATTTGTTTACTGTGACGCGCTAATTGACTTCGTTGGACATTTCAAAATTATAGGGTTTAATTTTCCAGATAATGGTATAAACTATGTCGTTGCCTAGTTGTATACTGCTGACAGGAATGAGTTAATCAAGTTCAATTTATAAATGTCCTCAATGTGAAGGATATTTTCCAGTGACATTAAGTCATCACTTGTGGCTATAAACTTCTTCAAGTATTGCTCTCTGTAATAGCTGTATTCTGAGCATTGCAATAATAAATGTTTTAATCCATCAGATATAAATTCCTGGCAGTATTCACAAATTTCTCCGGATTTAATTACTTTCATTTTTTTATTGTGGTACAGCTTCAAGTAGTCGTTATTTGAAATTCTAAGTTGACTGACTGGACATAAAACTTACCACTTGGAAGAAGTAATTCAACAAAGTCAACCTTTATATATTTATAATGTTTCTTGACTGCACGGCTCATTACATGTTTAATTACATTACGAATTGTGTGTAGACATAAATATAATTAAAAATATTTAGTCTTGTATTTTATGGCCAAATAAGGAATGATTAATTGTTTTCTGTTAATAAGATAATAATGTTGTGTATAAAAATATATTAAAGGAATTAACGGAATATCTATAAAGAACGTTCTTCCCCGATAATGCTCCATACAGGATCAGCAAGAAGTCCGTCACGTAGGGGCTGCGTTAACTTAGCAGATTTCCCACGTGTGCCATTTATTTCCATTTACCTCAAAATGTAAAATTTCAATGAGAACAATATTTCGTATTAAGGCTTCAAATAATGTGCTTTATAATGTAACTGCTTATTGTTAATATGACATGAGTAGGAGAGGGGATTTACTGAGGCCAAAAACTAAAACTGCAAATATATTTGTTTATAATTAAGGATAGTGAAAAAACGCTCATAAGAACATTTGGATTTAAACAATTTTTTGATACGACGGATAATGACGGATCTATTAAACATTTTCTAAAGCCACCCCTCTAACCTCCCCCCCCTCTAACCTCCCTCCCCCTCTAACCTCCCTCCCCCTCTAACCTCCCTCCCCCTCTAACCTCCCCCCCTCTAACCTCCCTCCCCCTCTAACCTCCCTCCCCCTCTAACCTCCCTCCCCCTCTAACCTCCCCCCCCCTCTAACCTCCCTCCCCTCTAACCTCCCTCCCAATCTAACCTCCCCCCCTCTAACCTCCCCCCCTCTAACCTCCCACCCCCTCTAACCTCCCCCCCCTCTAACCTCCCCCCCTCTAACCTCCATCCCAATCTAACCTCCCCCCCTCTAACCTCCCCCCGTATTACATCACCCACTCTTTCCGTCCGCCCCCTCTAACCTCCCCCCTCTAACCTCCCCCCCTCTAACCTCCCCACCCCTCTAATCTCCCTCCCCCTCTAACCTCCCCCCTCTAACCTCCCCCCTCTAACCTCCCCCCTCTAACCTCCCCCCTCTAACCTCCCCCCCCTCTAACCTCCCCCCCCTCTAACCTCCCCCCCCTCTAAACCTCCCCCCTCTAATCTCCCCCCCCCCTCTAACCTCCCCCCTCTAACCTCCCCCCCCTAACCTTCCCCCCCTCTAACCTCCCCCCTCTAATCTCCCTCCCCCTCTAATCTCCCTCCCCCTCTAACCTCCCCCTCTCTAACCTCCCCCCTCTAACCTCCCCCCCTCTAACCTCCCCCCTCTAACCTCCCCCCTCTAACCTCCCCCCTCTAATCTCCCTCCCCCTCTAACCTCCCCCCCTCTAACCTCCCCCCTCTCACCCCCCTCCCCCTCTAACCTCCCCCCCTCTAACCTCCCCCCTCTAACCTCCCCCCTCTAACCTCTCCCCCCCTCTAACCTCCCCCCCCCTCTAACCTCCCCCCTCTAACCTCCCCCCCTACTGGTAGGATTGCAGCCATTAACCAACAACGAAAAGTGCGACCACAAGTGCGTTAAATGAGATACCTATATATATATTTTTTTTAATTATTTCCTTCCTGAAGTAACCCTACAGGATGGGAGTTTATTAGCCACACGTCCCGTACAGTAATTAGTACATAACATGTGCTTGATACATTTTTTTTTTTTTTAAAACTATAATAACATAAAATATTTGTACAATAAAATTATTTACAACAAAGAAAAAAAAAACAAATTTTGAATTCAATGCAGAATAATTAATTAATTACCTGTATTTCAGTTTCAAATGATACAGGAAGTCTTACATTTCTTCAGAAAACTGTTTTAATGGTTTATCATGTTTATAAAATAATAGTTTTTCCTCAACAGGTCGAGGTATATATATATAGTTTTGAATGGACCTCATTTTCGTCATCTCCTGGGTGACGACTAAATCAATGACAACTACAACAATAGTTTTAAGGGAATCTGATAAAAGGTGGAACAGTGAAGGAATACTCCAATAATATCGACGTGAAAGTGCAAGGAACCCAGTCGGTCACGTTGTACAGACCCTCCTGAAAAAGGTTTTGCATGTCAAAAACCAAAAAACTTTCCTCAAATTTGGAAATTATTGCAGCCGATCAACAATTACGACTGAAATAATGTATGAAGATGAAAAGGCCAGCCCTTGGAAGCTATGAAAATTGCATATTAAAGGTGGAATCGTGGCCACACCTGATACATATTTAACACAAACCATCCGTATGGCCTCTTCTTGTTTCTTATCAATAATTTATTAATTCTCTTAGCTACGCGCTCTCAGTTTCTCTCTGATAATTCCATACTAGGAGTTAAGTAATACTCCTGCAATCACTCAGAAAAAAAATATCGTAATTTGCAAAAACAGATGGAATATCCGATTTGATGAAATTACATGGGAATCCTGAATAATTTTTATATTTTAAAATAATTAGATACATAATTTATTTATTGGCCGAAAAAGAGAAATTTAAATCATTTGGCATTAGGCTATTATGAATTACACAGAGTGATTCGATTTTTATGCTATCAACGTAATCACCAAGTATGTATACTATCAGGGACATCATGAAGCCAGTTTTCTGTAATGTTGTGCAAAACGCTGTCTTCGCTCCTCACGATAGATACCCAGCTATCAAGGTTAACACCAAGTATCTATACTATACTATCAGGGACATAATGAAGCCAGTTTTCTGTAATGTTGTGCAAAACGCTGTCTTTGCTCCTCACGATAGATACCCAGCTATCAAGGTTAACACCAAGTATCTATACTATCAGGGACATCATGAAGCCAGTTTTCTGTAATGTTGTGCAAAACGCTGTCTTTGCTCCTCACGATAGATACCCAGCTATCAAGGTTAACACCAAGTATCTATACTATACTATCAGGGACATCATGAAGCCAGTTTTCTGTAATGTTGTGCAAAACGCTGTCTTTGCTCCTCACGATAGATACCCAGCTATCAAGGTTAACACCAAGTATCTATACTATACTATCAGGGACATCATGAAGCCAGTTTTCTGTAATGTTGTGCAAAACGCTGTCTTTGCTCCTCACGATAGATACCCAGCTATCAAGGTTAACACCAAGTATCTATACTATACTATCAGGGACATCATGAAGCCAGTTTTCTGTAATGTTGTGCAAAACGCTGTCTTTGCTCCTCACGATAGATACCCAGCTATCAAGGTTAACACCAAGTTTCTATACTATCAGGGACATCATAAAGCTAGTTTTCTGTAATGTTGTGCAAAACACTGTCTTTGCTCCTCACGATAGATACCCAGCTATCAAGGTTAACACCAAGTATCTATACTATACTATCAGGGACATCATGAAGCCAGTTTTCTGTAATGTTGTGCAAAACGCTGTCTTTGCTCCTCACGATAGATACCCAGCTATCAAGGTTAACACCAAGTATCTATACTATACTATCAGGGACATCATGAAGCCAGTTTTCTGTAATGTTGTGCAAAACGCTGTCTTTGCTCCTCACGATAGATACCCAGCTATCAAGGTTAACACCAAGTATCTATACTATACTATCAGGGACATCATGAAGCCAGTTTTCTGTAATGTTGTGCAAAACGCTGTCTTTGCTCCTCACGATAGATACCCAGCTATCAAGGTTAACACCAAGTATCTATACTATCAGGGACATCATGAAGCCAGTTTTCTGTAATGTTGTGCAAAACGCTGTCTTTGCTCCTCACGATAGATACCCAGCTATCAAGGTTAACACCAAGTATCTATACTATACTATCAGGGACATCATGAAGCCAGTTTTCTGTAATGTTGTGCAAAACGCTGTCTTTGCTCCTCACGATAGATACCCAGCTATCAAGGTTAACACCAAGTACCTATACTATACTATCAGGGACATCATGAAGCCAGTTTTCTGTAATGTTGTGCAAAACGCTGTCTTTGCTCCTCACGATAGATACCCAGCTATCAAGGTTAACACCAAGTATCTATACTATACTATCAGGGACATCATGAAGCCAGTTTTCTGTAATGTTGTGCAAAACGCTGTCTTTGCTCCTCACGATAGATACCCAGCTATCAAGGTTAACACCAAGTATCTATACTATCAGGGACATCATGAAGCCAGTTTTCTGTAATGTTGTGCAAAACACAGTCTTTGCTCCTCACGATAGATACCCAGCTATCAAGGTTAACACCAAGTATCTATACTATACTATCAGGGACATCATGAAGCCAGTTTTCTGTAATGTTGTGCAAAACGCTGTCTTTGCTCCTCACGATAGATACCCAGCTATCAAGGTTAACACCAAGTATCTATACTATACTATCAGGGACATCATGAAGCCAGTTTTCTGTAATGTTGTGCAAAACGCTGTCTTTGCTCCTCACGATAGATACCCAGCTATCAAGGTTAACACCAAGTATCTATACTATACTATCAGGGACATCATGAAGCCAGTTTTCTGTAATGTTGTGCAAAACGCTGTCTTTGCTCCTCACGATAGATACCCAGCTATCAAGGTTAACACCAAGTATCTATACTATCAGGGACATCATGAAGCCAGTTTTCTGTAATGTTGTGCAAAACGCTTTCACTTAGCCGGGCAGGCAGACAGTCACTCACTCACTTAGGCAGGCAGGCAGTCTGTAACTCACTGACTTAGGCAGGCAGGCAGGCAGTCACTCACTCACTTAGGCAGGCAGGCAGGCAGTCACTCACTCACTTAGGCAGGCAGGCAGGCTGTCACTCACTCACTAAGGCAGGCAGTCACTCACTTAGCCAGGCAGGCAGGCAGGCTGTCACTCACTTAGCCAGGCAGGCAGGCAGGCTGTCACTCACTTAGCCAGGCAGGCAGGGAGTCACTCACTCACATTGGCAGGCAGGCAAGCAGTCACTCACTTAGCCAGGCAGGCAGGCAGTCACTCACTTAGCCAGGCAGGCAAGCAGTCACTCACTCACTTAGGCAGGCATGCAGGCAGTCACTCACTCACTTCGGCAGACAGGCAGGCTGTCACTCACTTAGCCAGGCAGGCAAGCAGTCACTCACTTAGCCAGGCAGGCAGGCAGTCACTCACTTAGCCAGGCAAGCAGTCACTCACTTAGCCAGGCAGGCAGGCAGGCTGTCACTCACTTAGCCAGGCAGGCAGGCAGTCACTCACTTAGCCAGGCAGGCAGGCAGTCACTCACTTAGCCAGGCAGGCAGGCAGTCACTCACTTAGCCAGGCAGGCAAGCAGTCACTCACTCACTTAGGCAGGCATGCAGGCAGTCACTCACTCACTTCGGCAGACTGGCAGGCAGTTACTCACTTAGCCAGGCAGGCAGGCAGTCACTCACTTAGCCAGGCAGGCAGGCAGTCACTCACTTAGCCAGGCAGGCAAGCAGTCACTCACTCACTTAGGCAGGCATGCAGGCAGTCACTCACTCACTTCGGCAGACAGGCAGGCAGTTTCTCACTTAGCCAGGCAGGCAGACTGTCATTCACTCACTTCGGCAGACAGGCAGGCAGTCACTCACTCTCTTTGGCAGGCAGGCTGTCACTCACTCACTCAGCCCGCCAGGCAGGCAGTCTGTCACTCACTCACTTAGACAGGCAGGCAGGCAGTCACTCACTCACTTCGGCAGACAGGCAGGCAGTCTGTAACTCACTCACTTAGCCAGGCAGGCAGGCACTCACTCACTCAGCCAAGCAGGCAGGCAGGCAGTCTGTAACTCACTCACTTAGCCAGGCAGGCAGGCAGTCTGTAACTCACTCACTTAGCCAGGCAGGCAGGCAGGCAGTCTGTAACTCACTCACTCAGCCAAGCAGGCAGGCAGGCAGTCTGTAACTCACTCACTCAGCCAAGCAGGCAGGCAGGCAGTCTGTAACTCACTCACTCAGCCAAGCAGGCAGGCAGGCAGTCTGTAACTCACTCACTCAGCCAAGCATGCAGGCAGGCAGTCTGTAACTCACTCACTCAGCCAAGCAGGCAGGCAGGCAGTCTGTAACTCACTCACTTAGCCAGGCAGGCAGGCAGTCACTCACTCAGCCAGGCAGGCAGGCAGGCAGTCTGTAACTCACTCACTCAGCCAAGCAGGCAGGCAGGCAGTCTGTAACTCACTCACTTAGCCAGGCAGGCAGGCAGTCTGTAACCCACTCACTCAGCCAAACAGGCAGGCAGGCAGTCTGTAACTCACTCACTTAGCCAGGCAGGAAGGCAGTCACTCACTCAGCCAGGCAGGCAGGCAGGCAGTCTGTAACTCACTCACTCAGCCAAGCAGGCAGGCAGGCAGTCTGTAACTCACTCACTCAGCCAGGCAGGCAGGCAGTCACTCACTCAGCCAGCCAGGCAGGCAGGCAGTCTGTAACTCACTCACTTAGCCAGGCAGGCAGGCAGTCACTCACTCAGCCAGCCAGGCAGGCAGGCAGTCTGTAACTCACTCACTCAGCCAAGCAGGCAGGCAGGCAGTCTGTAACTCACTCACTTAGCCAGGCAGGCAGGCAGTCTGTAACTCACTCACTTAGCCAAGCAGGCAGGCAGGCAGTCTGTAACTCACTCACTTAGCCAGGCAGGAAGGCCCCCACAAAAAAAAAAAAAAAAGTTTCACTCACTCAGCCAGTGCAGGCAGGCAGGCAGATCTGTAACTCACTTCACTCAGCCAAGCAAGCAGGCAGCGCAGTCTCCGTAACTCACTCACTTAGTCCAAGGCAGCAGCAGTCCTGTAAATCAACTCACTGAGAGCCAAGCAGGCAGGCAGTCTGTAACTCACTCACTCAGCCAAGCAGGCAGGCAGGCAGTCTGTAACTCACTCACTTAGCCAGGCAGGCAGGCAGTCTGTAACTCACTCACTTAGCCAGGCAGGCAGGCAGTCTGTAACTCACTCACTTAGCCAGGCATTCAGTCCGTCACTCACTCACTCAGGCAGTCTGTCAAAATCTGACCAGTGTGTGAGGAGGGGGGGGGGGTTAGAGGTGAAGAATTTTGAAAATCTTAATATCTCTGTTATTGTTCGTCTGATCAAAAAAATTTATAAATCCTATCTTATTGCAAATGTAATTTTCTATAAATGCTTTTATGTACATTTTGTCAATTTCTTGATTATTAACTTATATATTTGATTTTTTTCATTTTTTACGGTCTTTCAAGTAAAGCCCACTCACCCACTCAGGCAGTCTGTCAAAATACTTAACAATATTCAGGAGGGGGGGGGGTTATGTTAGGGTGAAGCACTTTACTTAAAGCCTCTGAATATGCTCAAATTAGTTTGCTCTCATATTGAAGTTTCAAAGTTGAAATTTATAAATCCAAATATCTTATTGCGCACAGTGGGGAAATCTGCTTAATCTAAAACGACAGCCACCTGCCGTTAATAGTACAATTTTATCAATTTCTTAGTTATCACCACATTACACTGTTTGATTTGACGGCCACATAACCTACTCTAGTTATATAATATTGTTGTAACAAAATGATGCTCCATTGCCTTTCACATTTATTTCGTCTACAGCCATCTGAAGATTCTTTTTAGTAAATATAAATCCATTTTCTGGGATTTTAAACCTTTATAACTAGCCTCATATTCCAAGATGAGTTTTCATATTCGAAACTTGTAAAGGCTGTTCGAGTTACTGGAGCTGCTCTACATCTGCACTAGCAGTATGAATCCGGTCGAGTAGGTTAATAAGTAAGGATATGGGCAACACGGAGCAGGAGGTAAGTGACTCCCAAAAGATGCGCACGTGGCTCTGCCAGCGACAGGACATTACACGCCCGCACCCAACCCTCTCTCGCACTCTCACTCGTCCCTCTCTCATCTCTCATTCTACTCGTCTCCTCTCATGCTCTCTCTCTCGATCTACGCTACTCTCTCTCTCACATAACTCTCCTCTTCTCTCTCTCCTACTCGTCTCTCTCCTAAACACTCCGATGCTCTCTCTTCTTCTCTCTCTGCTCTGCTCATCTCAGTCTCCCATCTCTCTTCTCGTCTCCTCTTCCCCCTCAATCGAATCATCTCTCTCTCTCACCTTTCTCTCGTCTCTCTCTCACTCTCTCTCTCTCCATCTCTAAACTCTCTCTCATAACTAGCCTCTCTCGCCGATCTCTTCTCTCTCTCTCACTCCGTCACATTCTCTCTCATCAATCTCTCTCGAGTCTACTGGACTGCTCTTCTACATCTGCTCTCATCTCACTCAATCTCTCTCGACTCCCTTCCTTCGTCTCTCTCCTCTTACCACTCTCTACTTCGGGGTTAACAACACTCTCACTTACTCCTCTCTCTCTCTCATTCTCATCTCTCCACTGCTCCTCATCTCTCTCTCTCTCTCTCTCTCTGGCTCTCTCTCTCAGCAAATCCTCTCTCTCTCTCTCTCTCTTTCTCTCCTCTCTCGTCTCTCTCTCTCTCTCTCTCTCATCATCTCATCTCTCAGTCTCTCTCTCCTCTCTCACAACCTCTCACTCTCCTCTCAATCTCTCTCTACACTCTCTTCATGCACTCTCAGCCATCTCGTCTCTCTCTCTCTCTCTTGGTCGTGCTCTCTCCTCCACCTCTTCTCTCTCTCATCTCCACATACATCTCTCTCTCTCTCTCATCTCTCTCTCTCTCATCTCTCTCTCTCTCCTCTTCTCCCTCTCTCCTCCCTCCTCTCTCTCCATCTCCACTCAATCTTGCTCTCTCTCACTCTCTCGTCCGTCTCTCTCTCTTCACTCACACTCATCACAACCTCTCTCTCTCATCGTCTCTCCTCTCTCTCCTCTCGTCTCTCTCCTTCATCTCATCTCATCTCCTTCTCTCTCTCGTCTCTCTCTCGGTCTCTCCTATCTCTCTCCATCTCTCAACTCCTCTCTCTTCCTCTCATCTCTCACTCTCCTCTCTCTCTCTTCTTCACTCTCTCTCACTCTCTCTCTCTCTCCTACTACTCTAGTCTCACTCTCCTCCTTCAACTCTCTCTCTCTCTCGTCAATCTCGTTCTCACTCTCGCTCTACTCACTCTCTTTCTCATCTCTCTCTCATCTCTCTCTCTATACAATCCTCTCTCATCCTCCTTTCTCTCATCTCCCTACCTATCTCTCTCGTCCACTTCCCCTCTCTCTCCGTACTCTACTCTCTCTCATCCTCGATCTCTCAACGTCTCGCATCTCGACTCTCTCTTCTCGTCATCATCTCTCTCTCTCACTCAACTCTCTCTTCTCCTCTCTCTCACTCTCGTCTCTCCTCTACTCTCTCTCTCTGGCTTCTCTCTACATCTCTCACTCTCATCACACTCTCATCTCTCTCCGCTCTCACTCTCTCTCCTCTACTCTCTGCATCTCTACATCTCTCTCTCCTCCTCGTCTCACATCTCATCTCCTCATCTCTCTCTCATCTACTCATCTTCTCTCTCTCTCCTCTTCCTCATCACTCACTCACTCTCTCACCTCTCTCTCACTCTCTCTCATCTACTCCCCATCTCTCTTCTCTCACTCATCACTCTCTCTCTCTCTCAATCTCTCTCTCTCTCATCTCTCTCATCTCTCACTCACACCTCATCATCCTCGTCACTCATCTCTCAATCTCTCTCTCTCCTCAAACGTCACTCCTCTCTTCTCACCACTCACAAACATCTTCGTCCCTCTCTCGCATTCTCACTCTCTCTCACTCTCCTCTCTCAACGGCTTCACCTCATCATACTACCCCCCCTCCTCCTCTCGCTCAAGATTAGTTACACTCTCTACTCTACATCTCGTCTCTCTCATCTCTCACTCACATCATCTCCTCTCTCTCTCTCTCACCCTCTCCTCTCCTCAATCATCTCATCTCTCACTCTCTCTCTTCTCTCTCCACTCTCTCTCTCTCACTCTCGTCTCACACTCTTCTCTCTACATCTCTCGGTCTACTCTCTCTCTTCTTCTCCTCGGTCCATCTCTCTCTCATCCATCTCAATCTCTCTCTCTCTCTCTCACCCTCTCCTCTCTCCACTCTCACACTCGACACATCTCCTCTCTCGATCTCCATCATCTCTCATCACTCTCCTTCATCGTCTCCGTCCATGCTCCAAGCGTCTCTCACTCTACTCATCACTCTCTCACACTCATCTCTCTCATCTCTTCACTCTCCTCTCATCGTCTCTCTCGTCACTCTCTCTCCTACTCTCTCTCCTCTTTCACTTACTCTCTTTCTCACTCCTCCTCAACAATCTCTCACTCACACTCATCTCTCTCTCATACTCACTACTCACCTCATTCCCCGTCTTCCACTCACACTCATCTCTCAGCTCTCTCACTCGTCTCGTCTATCTCTACTCACATCTGTCACTCTCTCTTCTCTCTCCTCTCACTGCATCTCGTCTCTCACTCTCATCGCTCTCTCCATTCTCCTCTCTCTCTCACTCTCTCCCTCTCTGCTCAATCTTTTCTCACTCTCCATACTCTGTCTCTCTCGACTCTCTCTCCATCTCTCCTTCTCTCTCTTCACTCTCTTCCTCTCTCTCTCCGTCATCACTCTCTCCATCTCAGCGATCCTCTCTTCTCTCTATCTCACCTCTCTCTCTCCCTCTCTCTCTCATCATCTCTCATCCTCTCTCTCTCTCAAATCTCCTCTCTCTCTCTCTCACTCACCTCTCATCTCTCCACTCTCTCTCCATCTCTCTCTCTCTCTCATCTCTCTCTCATCTCTTACGGTCTCACTCTCTCACACTCTCTCTCTCATCCTCTCATCTCTTGTCCTCTCTCACTCTCTTCTCCTCTCTCTCTCACACTCTCTCTCTCACTCTCTCTCTCTCTCTCTCACTCTCGGTCCACACTCTACGTCTCTCTCTCATCACTCACTCATCTCTCTCCTTCTCTCTTCTCATCACTCTCTCTCCATCACTTCTCCTCTCACTCCTCTTCCATCGTCTCTACAACATCTCACTCTCACCTCTGTCACTCTTCTCTCACTCTCCTCACTCCTCCTCTGCTCTCTCTCAACTCTCTCTCTCTCTCTACTACTCTCTCTCTCACACTCTCCCAATCCTCCTCTCTCTACTCACTCTCACACTCTCTCTCTCTCATCTCTCTCTCACTCCTCTCTCACACTCTCTGATCTCACTCACTCTCACTCTCACGCACTTCCGCACTCTCCTCTACACTCATCTCACTCCACACCCTCACCCACGACTCTCACATCTACATACTCACTATCACACACTCCACACTCACTCTCTCACTCTCGTCAATCCACCACTCTTCTTCTCTGCCTCTCTCTCTCTCATCTCACACTCTCTCCCTCTACTCACTCACATCTCACTCTACTCCTGCCACATCTCACTCTCACACATCACACGAACCACTCCACATCTCCTCATCTCTCTACCACTACACTCACACACATCTCACTAGCAAGCTCATCACCCTCTCACACACTCACCATCCTCTACACCAACTCTCACACACTCAACTCACAACATCTCTCACTCCACGGTCAATCTCTCACTACCTCGCTCTCTCCACACTGCACTAGTCTCTCTCATCTCTCTCTCAACTCATCGCACACACTCTCACACAACACTCTCTCTCTCCGCTCTCTCCTACGTGCATCTCTACTCTACTCACTCATCTCTCTCTTCTCCTCTCTCTCTCACTCCACTCTCTCCTCTCTCACTCGATCATCTCTCACACCTACTCACTCTCTCTCACTCTCACCTCTTCATCTCGTCCACACCACACTCCTCTTCTCTCACACTCTCACTCTCAGGCATCCTCACACATCCACATCATCTACACTCACACAGCACTCACACTCTCTCTCACATCTCTACACTCACTACTCACTCCTCTCTCACTAGCACTCACTACGCACTCTCACTCACGACTCACAACACTCACTCTCTCATCGTTTCTCTAACAGCAACACACACACACAAGCCCACACACAACACACACTACCACACCCCACTCACTCACATCACACACACACACTACACACTCTCACAACACACCTAAAACTTCCATCAGGACAGACAGACGAAATTGCCCCCTTCCCCACCCCCCCCAGAGTCTAGTGCCATTACAGGAATCTGCTAGTGCCCCCCCCCCATCAGTCCTCTATGCCCCCTCAATTACAATTATGCCATTCATCCTTTATAAGAAGTTCTGATAGAATGAGATCAAATGCTGTATCGCCATAAGATATACAGATTCAGGTGGGGCAAGTCGTTCAAACTATATCAAAAAATTATTATTTCTAAACAGTTAATTCTACCAAAATGCAGTTAGTTTCATTTGATCCTGTCTGCAAAATTACGAGAAGATTGGAATTAAATGTCATAACTTTATAATATATCCATCCTGGCTATCTTATCCTGTTTATAGATATTATTAACGTATACATTTTGCTACCTGGCTAATTGGGACGGGCTATCTACAGGTTACCACCCTTTTCTACACAGGGTGGGACTAAGGATTTTATTTAATGAGTACGCCACTAAAGAAATTCCTATAGCCCAGGTGGGAATCGAACTCATCACTTTCGTTTATCATGAGAAAGCCGACTCTTTAGCTCACTGGGCTAGCCTGAGCAGAAAGAAAACGCGTTTTTTTCCAAATATTACCAACGTTTTCCGCGATTTAAGCTCATCTATATTTCACAACCAAATCATCCTTCCTGGAGAATCAAACGAAGAGATAGCTATGTGTTTGCCTGCCTTTTAACCCTCCAGCAGGCATTGATTCTATGAACAAGCATGTATTGTTTTATACACATTCATTAACTATTCACACGCGAAACAGTATATTTTGTGCCGAAGTACATTTCGAGGTTATTATGGAAATGTAGGGATTATATATTACGTGAGTTATTTAGACGGGAAAAGACCCTGTTCAAACTCGCATTGTAACAGCAAACAGCTATTGAATTCAAACAATAGTTTTTCCAATCGCGACAGTATATCACTCTAGTTGTAAACTATGTGACATGTGGAATTTATATATTGTTTGGATAAGTGCTTACACACGATATGATATATAATTAACCGATGAAAATTGGCGCTCTTATTTCGTCACATAAGTTTAATCCACATTTACATTTTAACCCTCCGGGCTGACGCGCCTATTTTGAGTTACGTTAGCGGGGCGCAGTGTTATGGATCGCATTTCTTAAGTTGTCTTTTTCTATTTTTAATTAGAAAATAAGCAAAAACTTATTATAATTTATGTTGTTTATTCATTTTTGGCTTTGGGTTTTACCAGTAAATTCTAAAATGCATGAAAATTATACGTTATGAAATTGCTAAGTACAAGGAAACTGGCTTTTTTGTTTTTATAAATAGCTTTTGAAATATAAAAAACAACCTTGGCAATAGAGTAGAAATAATGATTGAGATATTTTAATAATAAAAATTGTATTATTATAAAATTAACCCACCCAACAATAGGATAATTCAGGGACATAGGAAATAGTGGTATAGGAACAACAATTTTATGTTTTATAATATTATTTTTACAGACTAAAAATAAGAGTAGAAATAAATTAATTATTTATGCATAAAAGTTTGATACAAACATTTTGTAATATAAATACAGAGTAATAGTATAATTAGTAATATAATAACAAATAATAAGTTCATTGGTTATAAATGATCAAATTCAGAAAAAATATTCGGTTTCAAAATTTTGCAGAGAAAAAAAAATTAAATTTATTAAATTTAGTAAATTAGAAAAAAATGAACTTTTTTTTATATTAACAGAACAAAAACTCAAACATCTTCTTGTCCTCGTATAAAGCATTTTCCACTGACAATTATTGGCACGGTACTTGGATGGATAGCTGAGATATCGGAATGGGGTGAACACTAAAGGGCGCGCCGCAGTGTTTGGACCGCAGTTACAAATTACTCATGCAAATAAGGCAGAATAGCTACTGAGGTAAGGGGAATGGAGGGGGCATGAGTCCGCTCAACATGTTGATATACAAAAACCTGCAACCCCCAGCCTGCTGAAGTCATTTCTATTCCTAGTATATTGACAGATGTTCAAATTGCGGTCCAAATGCTACAGCGCGCCCGCCGGAGGGTTAGGGTAATTGGGTGTGGTTCTGTAACTAAGAAATGGATCCCCAACGCAGATGCCCGGCGACCACTTTCCCTGTCGTGACATTCTTGAGAGCCTGACATAAATATCCGGCGGTGTCTATAATGTATGTGTTTTGGCGGTAAGAAAGGAGGAAGACACAGCCGATAGAAAGGAGGGACAATGGCAATATGCAGGAAACGCGATCTTGTTAGTCCGCTGGTTAATGACGCGAGGCAAAACCCACGAATTCATTCATGTGTACTACCAGACTCTATATACTCCATGACCAATCGGCTCTTACAAATATATCTACCACTTCCCTCTCTGATTTTATCTCCACCTACTCAGCCTCGGCTATCTTCTTTGATACAGATACATTTTAAAATAGAAGGAAAAGGATGGCAAGTGGTACGTCTTGGGCGATGCTCCAATTTGTTTCTCATTAGTATTATTGTTTTGTGAGGAACTGGAAATGATGTGGCTCGGGAATTCCGGAAAACGGTACAAGATAAAGCTGTAAGGGGATGCAGATAAAACGCAAGGGCTGCGTAAACTAAGTAGATTTCCCACCTGCTGTGATGGCAGGATGGTCACCTAAACTCACTATCTATTTTTTCCGGTCAGTAAGAATTCTATGTTTAAGAGAGTTCAAATATTTTCTTGGCATTAAACCTTTCGTTACTCCTTTTCCCAAAGTGAAAATTAGATGCCTAGAAGTGGTAATATTACTGAAGGTACAAGATCAAAAAAAAAAGAAAAGATAAATATCGATCAATATTCCTTTTATGGAAAAAAAAGTGTTTAGTTCTATAATCGCATAACATTTACATGTTATGAACAAGATTATTTGTAAAATTCTGGTGCAACTCCGATTGTAACCTTTAATACCAAATAATGTTTTCATTTAACTTTTACAGTGGGATGTACATGCATATATATTGTGTGATGATTTTACATTCTGAAAATGTTTATTGATTTTTTTTTAGCAGACTCGATATTTTTGACCCCACAACATGGGAAGTCTGCTTAGGAGATGATAGCCACTTATACCGATAGCAGTTTGGCAGGGCATTGGGCCCTTCAACCAAGGAAAACTAGCTTAACCCTAGAATGGTAGTGATATTATTTCCCACTTAATGGTATTGATACGTAAATTTTACGTGATAAGAAACACAGTGTAGAATAAATGGTGAAATTATTCAAAAATTTGTATAATGTTTTGTTGACTATATTTTTTATTTTAATTAAAACATACACTTATCTTTAACTTATATCTAAGTTAATATCTAATAATGTGCACGGCATTCCTTTCAGGCGCTTTGTTCGAAACACGTTCCGGAGGTTGTGTGCGCCATTCATACCAAGCACAACCCCACCTTCTACATTTATTGTGACTGATCTGTCAATATTGTGTGGTTGAGAGGTTTTAGGTTTTTTTCCTCTGTGTTTGTTCTCTTTCTTCGAGCCCACTCTGTGTTGCAATCATTTCCGAAGGCTCAGCCTCCTCATCACTTGGAGAATACTCCGGATCATCATCGCTCTCCTATCCATATCCATCTATTTCATAATTGTCATTTTCTCCATCTGAGTCATCGGAGAGTTCTTTCAATAAATTTCTGATTTCTTCATCCAATGAATATTTTTTCTCCATTTTTCCGAAACTATAAACAGATTATTTATATTCTTTTTATACATCTTTGTCTTTTTTATATTCAAAAATAAAAGTTAAAAACATTAAGAGAAAATAAATTATAATATAAAAAATAAATTGGAAGAAAATAAATTGAGAATAACATTAACTAAGTTATGGCATAAAAACCGGTTATTAGTAGCGATACGTAAATTTTACGTGCCAAAAAGTTGCGGTTAATAGTATTGATACGTAAATATTACGTGTCGTTTTTATTTCAAAAAATAGTATTGGATGAGTGTGAAGGTTCACTTAGCTGCACTTGGCGGAGGTCAAGTCCGAACTGTCTGGAGGGCACATAGCTGAGGGGTGAGGGTGGTGGGGTCGTTAACGGCCCTTTGATAACAGTTCAAACCAGATCATACGTAATTTTTACGTTCACTACCATTCTATGGTTAAATTTAAGGAAATTTACGTAACGGTGGTTACTTTATCAATTCTTACCACTGACAGCTTCACTGATTCGAGAGAAGATCAGCCATAGTGTCTAGTATAATGGATTATAAAAAAAAACCTGATGAAAGCGAATTGACGATTTAGTTGCAGTAGTACTCTCACCAACTGTATGTGCTTCTAATCATTTGATATCTTATTGCAGATTGAAGGCATGATACGAATTTTAATTCTCGCTAATCCGACATTGCTTTCATTCGACTGATACTACGTGGGATATATAGGAATATGTTCGTGGTGGTATCATAAATTGTTATTTAACGGCCTTGACCCCTTAAATTGTATTTCTTCAGTATCATACTCCATATTAAGTTTCATGGAAAACTAAAGATAATATTTGTTAATGGTTTAACTCGAACCAGAAAGTATTTATGATTTGAATCAGGATTTTACAAATAATCTTGTTCATCATGTTAATGTTGTATTAATTAGATT
This sequence comes from Riptortus pedestris, assembly GCA_019009955.1. Taxonomy (NCBI): domain Eukaryota; kingdom Metazoa; phylum Arthropoda; class Insecta; order Hemiptera; family Alydidae; genus Riptortus; species Riptortus pedestris. Next base: position 6,024,757 of record CM032231.1, on the reverse strand, counting down.
TTTGTATCAATTAGAAATAGAGCAGGTATGAGATGAGATCACTATGTTATACTAACACGTTGGAATCCTGCTTAGTTTACGTGACGGGCTTTTATAGTAGCAGATAATTGGATTGTGTTCCTACTCATGACGTCATTTTGAAAAATTACCTCAAATGTCCATCTATCCTGCATGACTAAAATGAGGTCCGTTAAATATATATATATATATGTATATATATATATATATGTATATATATATATATATATATATATGAGACCACAAACCTCAACAACACCAGATATATATATATATATATATATATATATATATATATATATATATATATATATATATATATATATATATATATATATATATATATATATATATAAAATTGTAACCTCTGTCTGTACATTGATTTTTTTTCGCGAAATTTCACGATAACTTTTCGTTTCACATGTCATAGACACCATATCTGCATTTTGTTTCTTTCGTGTATGTTTGTTTGTTTGTTACCTTTTCACGCATAAACGGCTGAACCGAATTTTATGAAACTTGGTATGTATATTACTACTAACCCAACTTAGACTTTAGGCTATATTAATTTTCTCTGAGACGAACAGGTGTGGGGTTATAAGGAGGCCTGAAATAAAAAATAGCAATATTTCGTTTTCTATTGGTTTTTCGTTAAATGTGTACATAACAAAAATTGTTCATTTTGTTATTTAGAGTAACTTTTGTTATATACATTTTTGTCGTATACCCAAGTTTAAATGCGTTATACGCTAAAAATTATAGCGGGAGCCAACAATATTATTTGCCAAAAAAGACTCAACCGAACTAAATAAAACTCGGTATGTGTATTAGCAGTGAGGTCTACATTATAATAAGCCATACCAACATTTCTATGGACGGGCAGGAGTGGGGGTTATAAGGGAAGCCTGAAATTAAAAATAGCGATATTTCGTTTCCTATTGGTTTTTCCGCAAATATAAACATAACAAAAGTTGTTTATTTTGTTATTTGGACTAACCTTTGTTATATACACTTATGTCGTATACCTAAGTATAAATGAGTTATACGTTAAAACTTTAGCGGGCACTAACGGCTGAACCGAACTTAACAAAACTCGGCATGTCAATTAGCATTAATTCTTCCATGATTATAAATTATATTAAAATTTTTAGGTTCGAACGGGAGGGGGGTTAAAAGGGAGGCCTGAAATAAAAATTCACCACATTTACATGTATAAGAGACGGGAAATATAAAAATATCGAAAACTGTGAAGCCTTATCGAACAAATAATTCTATTATTAGCAAATCCACGGCATAGACGGGTATCAATCCTAAACACTGGGACGGGTAAATGTCGAAATATTGTGCAATGTAAAGTATGCTAAAAAATACCATCACCATTCAGTCTCAAATGAATTCCCGGGCGAAGCCGGGTATCTGAGCTAGTATATATGTATATATGCTTGTCTGTTACCGCTCTAGCGCTGGCAATTCTTGTTTGGTCGTAACCAAACTCGATACATAAGCGTTTTATGCCAAACTAAAGGTCATGTACGTTAATGGCTGATATCAACCAGTGGGATAGATGGGGTAATTTAGAAATATCTCCGTTATACGTCGGGTCGGAAAAATGTATAACATCAATTTTATGGCTCATAAATTGCACTATAAATAATTATCCTCTATATTTATATTTTTTTATATTTCACTCTTCAGTAACCTCTCCCTCCCACCACCCATTTACTCATCGTTTTATTTTTTTAGTAAGAAAAAGAGAATATGTGGCGAGAAGAGATCACAAGTGTGTTATACCTTACATCTGGGAAATCTGCTTAGTTTACACACCCCCTGCGTGACGGACTGTTTAATATTGTGGTACATAAAGTTCTGGAAAAGTCAGCTGGAACTAATAAAGCAAAGAGTTTAGCAAAATTAACGAAGCGCTTTTATAAAGTTAATTTTCTAGCCATTGTCTTGTGTATGAGCGTATAAATAGCGGTTATTTTGGACGGAACCAAATATTTGCTGGTCATGTTTGTTCATGGCAAACAAACCATTTCCATTCTAGCTCAATCATAAACCCCTAAATGTATTCTAACTCCAACACAACGAGACCTTTAATTTTGTGAATAAACCTATTCAAAATTAAGTTTAATGCGTCATTTAGGACCTTATTTATGCTATGTTCCGCTCAATCATTTACATGATTTGTATTAAGTAAATGAATTTATTAATATCACTGAAATGAACACTGAGAAATAACTGATGCTCCTGCATATATTAGCATATTTCCCTTAGAGGAAATCAGCTATTGAGGTTCGAATCATGATGGGATTTGCGAAACAGTCCTCAATTGCCCATCGATCCTACCGAGATGATTAGGTAGATATTTCGGTTCATTCGTTACCAAACTCGGTGCTTAAACTATTTATGTAAAAATGAATATCATGTTCCTCAACAGCTAAAATCATACCAGTGGTTGGGGCGGAGGTTTAGAAAGCGAGAATTTCAAAGCTTCAAAATATCTCCGATTTTATGCCGTAAAATTGTATAAAGAAAATGGCATATTAACTAAAGCAGTTATATCATGAACCACTTCATACCGAAGTTAAATGCCAAATATGGTTTTCATTGAACTATTACATTGTGATAGGTACATATGCAAATGCGCCATGTGATGACGTCATCAATTAAGATTATTCTTAATAATCATTAGATTATTATATCAATAATAGCTATAAAAGCAAATGATATGGGCAAGTGCTCACTTGGGAAATATACTTGTATATGCTTGTTTATAGTTTAGCATTGCAATGAAATATCATATGAACTAATTGTTCAGTCTTTCTAGCACGTTTTCTTTAATGGAAATCAGCTATTGAGGTTGTACTCATGAAGCGATTTTCATAAAATGTTATAGAACCAATCTTGTTAAACTATGCATGGTCTATAATTTTTGATTTATTTATTTTTTCTCGAATACTAGTCGTGTTATTCGTACTTGCTTGTTGTCAGCCATCAGTACCTCCCCCCCTCTCTTCTACTCCTGGGTTTATTTTACATAGAAATAGTGAATATGGTGGGATGAGGAGACAATAATACTATTCTAGGACTTGGAAATTATGCTTTGCTTACTCATTCTACGCAGGCTTGGAGGACTTTTTGAATTTATCTTCATCTTTCTGTCAGAAGTTAACTATTGCAGATTCACACAACACCTCTCTTCTTGTTTTCTTTTTATGCTCAAAGTTGGTGATTGTTTTAGTAAGTTGATTTTCAACTATTCTTGGTATTAGTATACTTATTATGCAGCGTCCACAATGACTAAGTGCTAAAGAATGTAGCAAAGCACTGCGGCTGGAAAATAAATAAATAAAATATGAAATGATGCCACAACTAAATGTGATTCCGCTGTATAATAATAATATGAAAGGTGAAGATCTGCATGACATTGGCATTTCTGACAATAGGGTGAGAGGAAAGAAAATATGGTAGACCCTCTTTACCAATTCCGTTGATGACGTGTCTAAGAATGGAAGTTTCATACATTATAAAAATATGGGCCATCTAGAATTTCCATCATTCATAGTCCAGATGCTTTTAAAAAGACGGAAGGAACAACATGGTACTGAAATACCCAGCTCAGATGATGCAACGTTACAGCTACCTCTAGAAAAGTATTGTACGATATGGGCGCCGAATATGCTTAAAATTAAGCTATTATAAATTCTGCGGCATTACACAATGGATAAAAGTTACATGGAAAGGCGATGCAGTTACTGTAAAACTCAAACAATTCCCATTTGCAAGAAGTGTGATTTGCCTTCACATGCAGATTGCTTCTAACAATGTTGTAAAAAAAATATATTTTGTTTAAATTTTGAGTATAGTATTGTGTTTATTTTCTTGAAACTATTAACAAATTATTTGCTTAGTATAAAAATGAATTATGTTTCTGCATGACACGTCCCCCCCCCCCCTCAAGAGGTGCGTATGAACATCATCCCATTAACAGGCTTCCATTTAAGAAACCTTTTTTTCAAATTTACTAAATATATATTTCAGACCTTCACTAACATACCAATAAAGAAAAACAAACAAAACTCAAATTATTTCTATTCTTAGGGAAAAATGGGTTAATGGCTTTATTTTTAATTGCAATAATTAAGCCATTTTATTGGCAGGTTAGACAGAAGAGAAAGAAACTTATTTTTTTACGACGCCTTTCGTGGGCAATTTAGGCTAACTTTTCGGGAAATACATTTAAATAATCACAAATAGCATTGCTATTATTTATAATTACCTATATTAATAATTCCACATTCGAAAAGACGGGAATTTAATTAGGAACAGTTTAATTTTATTATTATTTAATGTATACTTAAAAATGTCACCTTCATTTGCTGAGAGCTATAAAAGGAAATGATAAGGGCAAGTGCTCACTTGGGAAATATACTTGTATATGCATGTTTATAGTTTAGCATTGCAATGAAATATCATATGAACTAATTGTTCACTCTTTCTAGCACGGTTCCCTTAATTGGAAATCAGCTATTGAGGTTGTACTCATGAAGCGATTTTCATAAAATTTCTTCAAATGTCCATTGACCGTACCGAAAATTTGAAATATCTCCGTTACAATACGTCAGACCGAAAAAAAAAATTTAAAATCAAAGAAATGAAATATTATTATATTGATTTATTTGATATATTTGGATATTTTAATTTTCAGCCTTCAGTAAACCCCCCCTCTTACTCATGTCACATAAACTATACTCTGATATATAATGAACCATTTCATTTGAAGCTTATATACCTACTATTGTTTTTAACAAATATTTTCTAGATGAGGCACTTGCAAATACATTGTGTCATGGCATCATAATTTATGATAATACATTCTTGTCTGGACAATGTTTGTTCTACACCATAGTCCACATTTAACAGTTTCATTCAAGACTAAAGACCATACTAAGTAATGACTGAAATCGGACCTAGAATAGGGGTGGAGAGTGTTTCTCAAGAGTGGTGGGAGGGGGTGGAATTTAAAATATCTCCCTTATTTCACGTAGAAATAGAGAACATGTGGTGAGATAATATCACAAGCTTGAACCAGCACTTAGGAAATCTGCTTAGTTTACGCAGCTTTAGCGTGTCGGACTTTTAGAAATGTTCCAGATGGTCCGGGTGCCAAGCTCAATATACTCCTTTTAACCCTTAATTGGCCAGGAACTCAAAAAATGACTTGAAATGAAAATTTTTCTTAAAAACACATTATTTGCGTTCCTAATAAATAGAATATATAAGGTTTTACTTATTTTTTTTTTCTGAACAAAAATATTACATGGTGTCTTTAAGTACACCTTGGCCAGTTACCCTAAAACCTTAGTGGTGTCTTTAAGTACACTCTGGCCAATCACCGTAAATCAATGGTGGTGTCTGTAAGTTATGTTAATAAACTGAAATAGTTTCTAAAAATGTAATTAAATAATTTATTATGTAATAAAAGAAACGTGTTGTAAATAAAAAATAAGTACATTGTAAACAAAATATAAATCCGTCAAAAATATCATTAAACCTTCCATTCATTCAAGAAAACAGGGCCTTTTACGGGTGTTACAAAGTTTCACATTACATTTTCAGCATAAAACAACTGTTTGATTTTGGTGACAGAGTCTGCACTTTCCTTTTGTAGTGAATACTTGCCAATGGTGCATCCCATCAAGTCTTGCTGCATCGGCTATGAGAGCTGCAGCAGTTCTTGGCTGCAATTGGTGGTGTCTAGCCCTTTTAGCTCGCCGGTCCAGCAGAATATCCTCTGCAATGTGTATTCGAAATTGTTTTAAATTCATTTTTTTTTAGGGTGTTCCTTTTGTGCAATTATTAGCTGAAAATGTTCATGTAATATTTGTGGGAGCGGTAACCTGTTCTATAAAGTGCAACGAACATGTCACTAAGGTCAACACTTTGTTGTCATACCATTTAATCATGCTGATACACTTTTTGTTATCAACGTATTCTTCATAACATCCTCTTCCCTCTTTCACCCTCAATATTGAAATGTTCCAATATTTCATTCATTTCAATTTGAAAATTTCCTTCATCCATTTTGGGGTATCCGTCTGCATTTTCACCTTCATTGTTGCTTTCTTCTTCATCAGAGGTGATACTAAATATTGGTAGTAAAGAGAAAAATGGTTTCACCTCGACTTTTATACGTTTCTGTTAATTAAAATGGTAAAAGTAAGAAATAATATAAAATCATGCCCCTTGGGCAAATTTGTTGGTATTTGGCCAGGGTGAAATTAAGTACACCATCCTTAAAATCCATGCTAAAACTCTATTTCTCTCCTGAATGGAAAATGAAACACATAGGGACTTAAATACAATCCTTTACAACTAATTCACCCATTTTGGTTCATATTTAAATCGAATAGCGTATATTTTAACGAATTAGAAACTTCGCTGGCAACTAGTGTGAAGTACGGTGGTAAACAATAATGATTTTCTTCAGTATATTGCTAGTAATTAGCTCCAATTACAATAAATGAACTTGTGTCGCATATGTCCATGCTTGGGAGGTTACAGGGGTGTGGACTGTGGCCCAAAAGGGGTAAGAATAGAAGCAGTTGCTCTCTGAAAGGGTTAAATATGAATGGTGTCTTTAAAGACACCTTGGCCAGTTAAGGGTTAGTGATTATTTTCGTAAGTGGCTGAAATTGGATAAGGAAAAAGGAGGGGTGTGGGGGAGTGTGGGGGGGGGGGTTAAAAGCGAGGGGAAATTAAAAATATTTCCTTTATTATTAGTCAAATCGAATAATGTTATAGAACTAGTATTGTTAAACTAAGGATTTCTAAAATTATTGTTCTATACATTTTTTCCCTAACACAAATATTAAGCGAGTTATTCCTGCTTGTTTTCTGCCCTCCGTCCTCTCGTGGATTTTTAAATATAAATAGATAATAGTGGTGAGATGATATTTCAAGCTTTTTATGCCAGTGCATGGGGAATATACTTTGTGTATGCAGCCCCTGCGTGACAGGCTTTTATTTAAATGCTTAAATGTTTCGAGTATATGGTTATAACAGTATTGCGGAAACAGCCAATTATTGCACTACTTATAAGATACGTTTACAATGTGGATCTTGACTTCAGTTGAGAAAGGCGGAAAGTTTGGGAAAGTGGGGCGTGAGGGTGGGTTTTTCCTGGAGAGAGGCATATGGAGAGTTAAGCCCCAGAGCAGTGCATTATATCGCCGGCTAAATCTAAACGCAAGGTGAGCTAAAAGCCAGCTCACTGTGAATAGTAAATACTGTTATTTCCAGGCCGTTAGCTCCTCCCAATGGGATACAGTCCCTTCTCTACATCGGCCTAAGGCCCTTTTCAGGGCCAACGTCTTCCTTATTAACTTCCTACTTCCTTTACTCGTATTATGTCTTCCCCTTCCGCCATATGTAGGCCATACTTCTGATTTCCATTCGGACATTAAACCAACTCCTTTAGGTTTCTATAAACGATACATGTGGTTCTATTCAGTGATATGAAAGCGCCCCCATTTTCGGAGCACATTACTCCGCGGGTATTTTAATTGAATTAGGATTCAATGAGACTGCTGATCCAGGGGAAAAAAAAACAGCTGAAAAACGTGTAATATATAAACGTACAGACGTATTACACGAAGACATTTCAAGACACACAAAACACCTCATCTTACGAGGACAGTGGACGGCCTTCCCCCCACCGATTTGAACGAACCCTTTCCAGTGTGTAGTGCCTAATGAAAAACCAATTCTGTTAAATCGAGAAAAAACAACACTACACACTGAAAACGTTTCGGGCAAATCGGTGGGGGGGGGGGAGGACGTGCACTCCACTTGTTACATGCATGACAAACCTACTGGACCAACACAAATACTTACAGCAAACTACAAAATATTAAGAACACTATTTGCATGTGACCATCAAGCTTCAGAAACTCTAGAAGAGAAGAAGTAGTTTTCTCGAGAATTAGAATCGGCCACACCAAATTAACACACTCATACTTAACATTCCTTGTTAAGAGCAACTTCGTTGCTCAACTTGTAACATTCCCTTGACGATAAGACATAATGCCGACAACACCAGCACTTCCCCTTTCACTTACAACAACTATTGACGGAAGGCAGCCCATACATTAACAACATATCCTCATACCTACACAAAATTCAAATATACCACTAAATCTAACATCCAAATGAAGTCAGTGGTGTACAACTAGATTTCAAATTATATGCATTAATTGTATTATATGCATTTGTATTCGTATATTTATATACAACAGCTATCCTGAAGGAGGATATTACTTCAAACATTACAAAAAGTACCATTTTCAACCATTTATTCTTACTAATCATTAACTAACAACGCTCTTTACTATTTTTTATTTTATTTTTAATATTCTGATTACAATTACTTGAATTTGGTACTATGTTCATTTATAAAATGATTATTTATTTTACATTTGTTATTGTTTTTTGAAACTTTTTGTTATTTCTTATTTTTTTTTTGTTATTTGCCTTTGTATAATATTTTACTAGGGGCAAATCAACTTTGATGGGATGTCCGTAAATAAATAAATCTCAAACCAATTGAATGACTACAATTATTCTAAATGTTAAAGGACTTTTCCATTAAGTGATGAAAATACTGGAATGCTTTGTTCAGCAGCAAAGCAGTTTGAATGTTTATATTTACAAAGGAAACCAACAATATCTGTCTGAATTTTATCAAAAACACGATTTGTGTTTAAAATCCATTTTACGGAAAAAGAACACCATTTAGTTCTATTCATTTCAAAATTTGGACTTCCGCCTTCCGGTCTCTAAATAGTATTAATTAGTGTTCCAAACCAGATTTTTAATCTTAATTAATTTTTTTTTTTTTTTTTTTTTTTTTTGTCGTCTGGAATACGAATATTGTAACACGGTCTTTTTAGCAGATTTCCCTTAAGGGAAATCAGCTATTGAGATTGTAATCATGACTCGATTCTCGAAAAATTTTCCTCCAATGTTCATCAATCCTACATAAGAGATGACGAAAATGAGATCCGTTCAAAATTACAGATATATATACGGTGCCCGGCGATGCCCGAGAAATCATTGTTGACTACTGGTGGTATTTTGATAGCAAGACTTCAATATGTACTATTACACTTCCCTCCACGACATATTGGTTTTCCGAAATATCCAATCCTAAAGCGTAACTTTTGAGGACTAATAGAATAGAAATTTTAGTTTTGAAGAATAAGTGAAAATGTGCTCCTAAGCTATATCTCTCCACATTTTGACTTTCGAATTTTTGAATAATTCAAAGCATAATCATGGATAGCATTTATTACAATTAAATATCATCTATAATTAACATATTTCATGTCAACAACCAATCCGAGCACATATAGTTTAAGGGTAGTTTTGTACGAATATTATATTCGTAATAGTAAATCTCAGTGGAAATCACTTCCAGCATTTCACAGGAAATAATTAAACTCAATTAACTGTTTTAGCCTCTCGTCAACTTCCGCTCAAGTATGAGGGTTATCAACATTGCTTTGCTTAAATTAATGATTCAAAATATTATTTTAATAAGTTATCTACCTGATGGAATTAAATAATAGTACCCTAAAAATAATTTCTGTCGTAATTCTTAACAAACTCGATTTATAAGCTTTTCAGGCAAAACTAAAGGTCGAGTTCGTTAATGGCTGAAATCGAACCAGTGGGAGGGGGTGGGGGGGGGGGGGTTAGAGGGGGAGAATTCCGAAAATTCGAAATATCTCCATTATTATACATTGGATCAAAAAAAATTGCGGAGAACCAATTTTAACGCCAATAAAATGTACTATACATATTGCTATATGCATGTATTCTCTTCCATTAGTATGAACGGAGTTATTTGCATTTTTTAGCTTTAGGCCTTCTCTAAACCCCCCTCGTACTCCTGTCATACTAACAATAAGTTATAATACTATGAAATACTTTATTTGAAGCTCAAAATACAAACAATGCTCTCATTGAACTTTTATGTCTTTGAGATAAATGCTGATACTTTACTTTACTCTTTAGTTAACTGAAGGATCCCTGTCGTGAAGGACTTTTTTTTTGCTGAGGTAATATGTAAACAAATTTTAATTATAAATATCTTGTTGTTGAGACATTTTATTGTTGTAACTTTTATTAAGATTTTTTTATATGTATGAACAGTTATGTACATTAAAATAAAAAAAAAGGTTTTTAAAACAATTTTACCTAACTCCTTATACACTGTGCTTTATTGTTTCTAGCTCTCATGATGGAAATGTAAATTCCTGAAAGCGCTAAGCCTTTTTTAAAAATAAATTTTGAGGAGTTCCAAAATCGTGTTGTGATTAACCTGATTCATCACCATCAGAAAATGAAAATGGATGAATTTTAATCTTGAGCAAAACTTTTCATTTCAGGTCTCCTTTAGATAGATGCATCTTCGCTTCCAACTATAAGTAGGGATACTTATCCTTATCCAGCTATACCTGGAATGTTTATGTTGTTGAACAAGAATGCACACTTCTTTTAAATGTCCTTTTCAAATGTAGTCGAGTCAGCTATTATTCGTAGGATATATTACTGTTACCTCTTAGAAAGGCTTTTTTCCGAGTGTAACTGATACTGAAGTATAGTGGCCCACATGTGGGCTGAATGCTTGTATGTTGTACGGGCAGAATAGGCTACGTGACCTGATTCCAGACTACTGCTCCAACTTCTCTCTTCTAAATCCAGGATTTCATAGTACAGTCTCTCTCTCTCTCTCTCTCTCTCTCTCTCTCTCTCTCTCTCTCTCTCTCTCTCTCTCTCTCTCTCTCTCTCTCTCTCTCTCTCTCTCTCTCTCTCTCTCTCTCTCTCTCTCTCTCTCTCTCTCTCTCTCTCTCTCTCTCTCTCTCTCCCTCTCTCTCAGCTTCTTATTATTTTAAGATTGCACTGTCCTACTCTAACGAGATCAATAGGTTATCATGATGGTTATTATTACCGCCATAATGAGCAAAACAACTGGCCCGTTCTGTGGAGAAGTTTATTATTTAAATTAACACTCCTTTATATTAATTGGAGGAAACAAATAAATAAATATTTAATGGGCGCCACGTGTTTGGTCCCGTGGTAACAACGAAATCAAACCAGTTGTTTTATAGAAGGATCATTTTATTCACAATAACTAAACAAACTAAACTTTTCTCTTTAGAACAAAAATAAATAAATAAAGGAATAAAACAATACTCTCCCATGGGAAACATGTACATACATATAAACAAATAGACCTTTCTTTTTACTATCAATTGTGTATACAGAATAACAATAAATTGGTACCTCCCGACCAATAAGATAATTGGTATAGCCTGCTGCTCCACGAGTATGGTCTCTATTCTTTCTGTTCTGTGAACGTCGCGAGAACAACTTAGAACCAACTTAAAACCAACTAATTGGCCAAAGGCTCAGAAGATCTCGAGTTGGACGCTTCCTTCTATCTGTCTACTCACAATGTGCCAGCGATCGCCTCTCCTGTCTTATATCTCGATCACTCGTCTTCGGTGACGGTCGAAATGGGCTGTAACAATATATATCAGTTTACGATCCAACCAATAGTAACAGACATGCTTTGAATTTCCTCCTTTAAAGACCCACTATTTGGCCCCGATTTCAGCCAACAAAATGAAATTTACTGTAGACTGAAACGGTTACATATGGAGTATAGTATAGATAAAATAAACATTTTCGAATAAAGAACAAAATTCTTAATTGATGACGTCATCACAACATATTTGCATGTTCCTCACAAAGTAAAAGTGCAATGAAAAGTATACTTGCTATTTAATCTTGGAATGAGATGTTTCATGATATAACAGCTTATATGACATAAGTAGGAGTTGGTTTTTACTGAAATTAATTTAGTCCATATATCTCAGTTACTGTTCATGATACAGAAAATGTCTATAAAACCTCATTTATACAACATTAAATTTGCAATAAGATTAGTTTTATACAATTCTTCTATTCTACGACTAATAACAGAAACATTTTGAAATTATCCCCTCTAATCCCCCTCCCACTGGTCCGATTTCAGCCATTAACGAACTTGATCTTTTTTTTTTTAAGCATAAAACGATTAGTTTGGTTACGATAAGAGAAATATGGCGACCACTAGAGCCGTAGCAGACTTATATGTATTTATATATAATTTTGAGCGGACCTCATTTTTGAATATTCGAAGAAATCTTTCGAAAATAGCGCCACGAATAAAACCTCCATAGATGATTTCCCTGAAGTGAAATCTACTAAAATGATACTCGCACCTTAGGGTACCTTAGACGTCTGATAACATATACATAAAATACGGAAAAAAACTTTTTACGTTATAACTACTGTCTTTAACGATTAAAAAAATATCGAGTTATCTAGAGCGATAATACATATATACAGATGTGGTCGAGGGACATTTGATAACATTCTTTTGAACATGGCGTTTTAAGTGCAACTTCAATAGTGTATATTCTAAGAGATAATCTGATAGAAGAGAAGTCCGTCACGGAAAAGCTGAGCAAACTAAGCTGCTTTTCCCTGTGTTCAATACGCTACTAATAATCCGCTACTAATCCGACTCGATCCATTAACACTCCAATACACGCGCGTCATCTCACAGATGACCAGTTCTGTTTTTTCGTCATCAATTTGATGGAGGGAGGAGAGCCTGGTCCCCCGCCCTAGAATTCATCAAGCTCGCCTAGCTCGACAGTTCTGTTGCCGGTGATCGTGCATCCAGTGCAGTTGACGCGTGTTTTGGCCGAGAGAATCTCACAGATGACACGCGTGTTGAAATGTAAGTTCTTCATAATGCCCGATTCCGATGTGGCTGGTATCAACGGCCAAGTCATCAGTCTGGGGAACGGACAAAACGTGCCAACTCGACGACTATTCCTTCTGGAACTGGGGAATGAACTCGTCAGAGATCAGTTGATTATGCGAGTGCAGCTCAGCAATTTGCCACGCACCATGACCTCACGTCTTCGAGAACTCCTTCCCAATGATCAAATACCACCACGAGCTTCAAGCAACTCAGCAGCTACTGATGCTGGTGGACGCCAGCGTTGCGGATTTTGCTTGGAAAATAAAACAATACACCAAATATTCTTGTAAGGAATGTGGCCAATATTTGTCTGCAACACTGTGCCTTTTCTTGTGCTGATGGATGTAACGTGAGTGTGGGTAATGAAAGTGATTCAGAGTGAAATTTAAGTTTAATTTTTTAAAAGCAAAGGTTCTTGGTTTTTTAGCATTTTTTTTTATTGGCCATTTCCATTTGTTTGAGTAACTTTCCAAGTTCTAGAAATGAGCCTCAATGTCAATGTGTTCATACATTTTACATTATTATTATGTTCTCTGAAACTATCTTACAAGACTGATAAGAGTTGTGTTCCTAGGTTTACTAGTTGATTTACCTTTTGCAAGCCAGTAATAAGGAATAAAATTGAAACTAAGCTACCGAGGCAACTGTGTTACAAAAATTTAACATTTTTGAAGATTTATATATAGATAATTTTTTTCAAATACAAATTTATGAGCTTTTTCATATATCTATGCACCATTATTCCTGCAAAATTGCGAAAAAACAATTATATTATTCACTTTTGACAAATAAGTGAACAGTCATCTGACAGATGACACGCGTGTATTTATGTCTCACTAGGGGGCGCGTGTATTGGAGTGTTAACCAGTTTTCCTGCAATAAGAAGCTCTAGTAAACAGGAATCTAAGCTGCGCACGAGGCGAGATAAGAGGATCTCAAGCTAGAAATGATAATCAAATAGTTGGCTTCGAGTGGGACACGAGTCAACGCCTTCTCTACGCCACTTGCTGTCCTTTCGGCAAAAGCTGCAACTCTAAGACTGTTCTCATAACTACGAAGTGCAAAATAAGAACACATCATGCTATAACCATGCATGATTGGCTACTGCTTTCTTCAGGTTCATTATGGATTCGTACAGATAGTTAAAGCCCCTTTACTTCCCCATTCCTAAATCAAGTCTACAACAGTCTCCCAGAGTCAATAACAGGTTCTCGAACAACCCCATCTGAACATGAAACTGGCTTAAAAAACGTTCAATGGCTTTGTGGTGGCGGATTTGAAGGTGAATCAACGAGACAAATGTTTTGTGACATTGAGAGCGCGTCATTGATCGTTGTATAATATTGCTAGGTTTATTACAAGAATATTAAACTGGGGTTGTTCTTCAGCGTTTATATCACTGCACAATTTCTATGAAGAAGCAGTACAAATTTGGTAAATTGTTCTTCACTACTAATCACAATGTGCACTGATAACTTCACTTCTTATTCCACAGTAAAATGATACACGATCACGCGAATCACTCAAATTCACAAAACCCGACACTGCACTGATCTTCACAAAAAACGCAGCACTGTTCGAAACTAAAAGCACTGTACACTAATGCGGAATGAACGCATTGTTATTCACTAGTAAGACACCTGAAAATTTACTGTCGGCCGAGGTGGCCGGATTTTATATAGCTCGGGCACCGGCTAGAAGGATTATGACGTTCTGTCTGCTCTCGAGTCTAGAATATTCTTGACTCGAGTTGACGCACATCCTCACAAAGGACACCTTCATTTCCTTCGTCCTTCTAAACTATACATATGTATTATATATATATATATATATATATATATATATATATATATATATATATATATATATATGTATATATGTGTGTGTGTGTGTGTGTGTGTGTGTGTGTGTGTGTTTGTGTGTAACACTTCTACTCGTGTTACGTAAACACTACTCTGTTACATAATAAACCACATTATTTGAAGCGTAAATACTAAATATTGTTTTCCATAGACCTTTATTATATGTTATTGTGACCCCCCCCCGTCTTAAATTCTTGAACTACTAAAATTTGATTGATTGAGATAAAATTTATTCTGCTTCCTTATTAATTACAGTACTAGATATAGTACATAGTTTTCAATTAAATTAATATAATGTATTCTGATATGTTTCAGTTGTTGTTTTTCTATCCGGTGTCGGAAAGAAAATTAATAACTGAAAGCCGTTCGCAGACCTGTTTGTTTACATTTGAGACGCTTTGCACTGGGAGAGGAAAAATTTCTTATTGCCGTTTGTATTGATTCACTTAATATTCACGGTGGTGTTGTGTTAGCAGTATGTTGGTTTATCTATTATTAAAATTCACGAGGGAAATCTGCTTAGTTTACACAGTCCCTGCGTAACGGACTTGTTCTAGATACATTTTCTACTGAGTGAAAGATTAAGCGGATTAGCAGTACTTTCCTGTTCTTCTGGGAATGAAATTCTCATAATGAATATTGGCCATCATTCCAGACAGACATTCATCAATGAATGATTGATAATTGTGGATTGTTACACAATTGTCTGTAAACATTGATTCAAGGACATTGGTGCCAAGGGAATGTCAACTACCGTGAAGTTTGTCAATATCTTTTGCCATCTAAGACGTGGAGGCTTTATTACAATATAATTTTCACAATTAGCTAATTGTGATGTTGGAATAACAACGTGTGGTTAATTATTCAAGGATGTGTATGTTTTTGCCTGGCAAAGTTGTGAATAATAAAGAGATCTGAAAAGGTGCCTCATTAAGAATATTGTGGCACAGAGTGAGTCAGATAAAGATGGAGGAAATGAGAGAGACCTTGTTTAGAATAGAGAGAGGCAAAACTCATTACTCTAAAACAAAGCTTCGTTTTCAGAGGTCTCTTGCTCGCAAGATCACTCGCTATTATACTCTTTGTTTCTCCAGTATACAAACATATTTTGTACATATAAATAAAACTTTTACAATCCGCAAAGTTTCTGTTGGCATGTGGCTTTAATCGCAAGTGATTCAAGACTTCACTAAAATATCCACTGAACCCATTCAAATTTGATGTTTGAGAAATTGTTGTGCATGTAGGTGATTTTAATACAAAATATCCTGTATTAGACAAAGGCAGAAAATAAACTTCAAATGGGGGGAGGTAATGTCATGCGCGCACGCGTGTGTGTACGATTTTTCTCTTTCTATTGGCCAGTTAAAGAATTGTTTCTTTAGCAATATTCGAGCAATACGTAAATAAAAAGGAGATTTCAGGTAATTTTAAGTAACGAATTTTATTTACGAATTTAAGCTGATATTAAAAATAGGTGCAGGAATAGAGAAATCCATAGGCTCAACGCTCTGGGCGGCTAAAGGGCTCAAAGGTCTCAAATGGTGTATGGTGTGTGTGTGTGTGTGTGTGTGTGTGTGTGTGTGTGTGTGTGTGTGTGTGTGTGTGTGTGTGTGTGTGATGAATAATGCTCTTTCTTTAAACAAGCTTTTTGTATATATAAGACATTTAGATTTTAGCAGATTTCCCTTAAGGGTAGTACTAATTATGGGATTTCTTCAAATGTCCATTGATCTTACCCAGGAGATGGTGAAAATGAGGTCCATTCAAAACTATGTATATATATATATATATATATATATATATATATATATATATATATATATGTGTGTGTGTGTGTGTGTGTGTGTGTGTGTGTGTGTGTGTGTTTTGTGTTTGTTTAATCATAACCCAATTCGATATTAAAACGTTTTATGTAAAAGTGAAGATCAAGTTCGTTAACGGCTGAAATCGGAGCAGGGGGGAGGTTTAGATCGGGAGAATTTCGAGAATTACCAAACATGATTTTGATTGAACTTGTGAGACACATGGAAATGCGTAGTGTGATGATTTCATTTATTAAGTTTTTTCTTTCTTTCGGAAATGTTTATTTGATTTGTACACAGCCGCTGCGTGATGGACCTGTGTAAAGTGATCCCAACCAAACGACAAGTACAGTATTAGTTATTACTTACCATATTCTTTAAATGATATGTTTTAGCAGATTTCCCTTGAGGGAAATCAGCTATTGGGGTTGTACTCATGACGGAGTTTTCGAAATTTTTCTTCAAATGTCCATCGATCTTACCTAGTAGAGGATGAAAATGAAGTCCGTTCAAAACTATATATATATATATATATATATATATATATATATATTTGTCTGTTACCACTCTAGCGGTCGCAATTTTTGTTTGATCGTTACCAAACTCGATATTTAGTCGTTTTATGTAAAAAGAAAGATCAAGTTCGTTAACAGCTTAAATCGGACCAGTGGGAGGGGGGGGGTTTAAAGGGAAGGATAATCGAAAATCTGAAATATCTCCGTTACTATACGTCGGATCGAAAAATTGTACAGAATCAATCTTATTGAAAATTAAATTTACTATAAATAGTGTTATACACATTTATTCTCTATCTTGAATATTAACCGAGATATTTGCATTTTTATGAAATCTGTGATCGGGTATAGTTCGGCCATTTCCGCCAGTACTCGGCTCAGGTGGAAGCTTCTTCTAACCTTACCTGTCGTTTTTAACCTTACCTTACCTTCCTTACTTTGTGAGTTTTATGCAAATACGTTCTGTTCATCCGCCCCCCCCCCTTCTTTAGTTCTTGGACTACTAAAATTTGAGTTATTAAAATATAAATTATTCTTACAATTCAGAAGCCGTTTCAGTTGGGGATTTATTTTAATTAACTGAAAGATTTCTCATCACCGTTTGTATTTAATCACGGTGGTATTGTGTTACCAGTATGCAGATTTCTCTATTGTAAAACGTCACGTGGGAAATCTGCTTAGTTTTCGCAGCCCCTGCGTGACGGACTTTTTTTTTATGCAGGGAAAACAATTTCATTTTCTACTATTAACACACATCAAGTTTCAAACATCAGTCTAAAAAGATCAGCTCTGCATGTAAAAACAGTGAATTGTTCTTTTCAAAAGATGACTAATAACAATAATTAAAATACATATTTCAACATAAAAGCTCTGCTAATATATCTAACAAATTATTTGACTCCGGTGTCTATCATATATCTCATTATCTATTTATAATATAATTCTATAATTTATATAGAAAGATAGTTCAGTAAAAATGAAGAATGTAATTTCAGTCATATTATTATTTATTCACGTCCCATAGTTGCTACAGTAGCTAATTGGGGCGGGTTATCTACAGTTTCCACCCTTTTCTAGCCAGGGTGGGACTACGGATTTTATTTAATTAGTTCGTCTCTAAGTAAATTCCTTTTTATCCCAGCTGGAATGGAACTCGCCACTCTGGGTTTAAGACAGTAATTTGAAAGTGATTAATATTCCATTGCAAACACAAGTTTCATTTAATTTTTATTTTAACCTTGAATTGAAGTCCACTTTATGCTTCTATCGGTAATCATTACTCATGCTTGGATTACCGCCTTTCCCATCAAATTTAAACTTCCAGGACATAGTATTCATGGCATTGATGGAAAGAGATTTAATTTAGTTTATAAGATGTGGAATTAGAAGCAGCACAAATTAATTTTTTTTCAGATTTTATGTTGGTCATAAATACTCTGAATTTGGTTTATCCGGAGGCGATTGTTGTTTCCCCTTTTGAATTATAATACTTTGAGAACATGTTTTGTCTTAAGTTTGGAACAAAACCCTATGATAGAGGAATGGTGACCACAACGCGGCGTCCCTATTGCGGCCTGTTGTCAACCAGTTAGCTGATTTGACATTGACTGAGTAAGCGGTCGTTCTCTGTAAAGATGGCGGGCAAGCAACCTCAACCCTGGTTATAAGGTGCCGCTATTCAAGGTGTTGGTGCAAGCGCTGCACCTGCGTTTCTCTCTAGTTATTTTGGTCGTTTTCTAGTGTCTTAGGAAATCGTGTATGTAGTCACCTGTAAATATCCCACCTTCAAGAAGTAGTTTATATTTTATTTATTTAGAAATATAAGTTAAAAGTTTACCAGAATTTTTTATTTGTATACAACTCCACTAAATATTTTTTTTCGGTTATATACATTAAAAATCGTGATTTTTTTTTTGTTTTGGCCCAATAGATAAACTTTTTCTCTCTGTGTGTCAGTGACTGAATTTTATAAAAGTATCAATTTGATGGTTCCCTTTTAAATATTCCTTTTTAGAGTAGTAGTTAATGCTCGGCGACTTACTTTCTCAACGACCTACACATTCCCATAATACTCCAACAATTAGAAGACATTAACATATACTCACAAATTTAAAAGTGATACATTTTAAAATTGACAATTCTTCTTAAAATAAATATTTTTAACTCCAGCTGAAATTTTTGGCGATATATATATGTGTGTGTGTGTGTGTGTGAGAGAGAGAGAGAGAGAGAGAGAGAGAGAGAGAGAGAGAGAGAGAGAGAG
Organism: Riptortus pedestris; assembly: GCA_019009955.1. Classification (NCBI taxonomy): domain Eukaryota; kingdom Metazoa; phylum Arthropoda; class Insecta; order Hemiptera; family Alydidae; genus Riptortus; species Riptortus pedestris. Next base: position 6,005,408 of record CM032231.1, on the reverse strand, counting down.
AGAGAGAGAGAGAGAGAGAGCATATGATTGTGAATGTAGATGATATCAGAAAATTTAATGTAATCATTTTATTTACGTATATATTCATATTAGTTTTAATTTTAACCATTGAAAATATATAATTGTTTTCGTCATTTCTTAGTCCTTGTAGTTTTGAATTATCTAGATTCTTTATAAGATTTTATTTTAATTTATTGTTTCGTTTTCGTCTTTGTTTATTTTCATTTATTAATTCCTTTTTTTATTTGTTGATTCGTGCTTATTTTGTCTCTTTGGTTGCGTTTTGTTCTTAGTTTATCTTGTTCTAATAGTATTGTTTAGTTTTTTCTGTTACTGTTTTCAGTTTTTATTTTCATTGTTTTTTTGATGAGCAATTTCGCCTCGTAGCGAACGCTCCACATTGTTGAGCCAAATGAATTAAAAATGTTTTGATTAGTGACAGAACCAAGTCTAAGCAATAACTATTTCCATTTGATTGAGCAATCGAATTTTGAATTTGAACGGTTTCACTGAAAAAATATTACTTAAGTTAATGATTCAGTTTCTTTTTATTATAAATTATTAACAATTAAGTATTTATTAAACCGAGCCGTTCCAAAGAAAATATAGCCAAATTTTAGGTCAGATGTCCGAATCCCAAAGCAGCCAAGGAACTGTTTGGTGACGAAGCGTGGAATGGTAGAGTTGGTAGGCGTTGATGAATGATGAGAGCTAGTTGAGGATGTGACAGGAGCTGACTGGCTGATGGTCTCATGGCTGGTGCCTTGTGGAGCAGCGTCTGGTGGAGCTCTACCATCTGATGGCTGAACCCTTCTGGCAGTTGAGGAGTAGGACTGCTGACGATCAGCTTCACCGTCCCAGCCAGTGAAGTGCTGCTGAACGGCTGTCTGCCCCACGACAGCTGGAACAGGAGGCAACCCAGTGCCCACATGTCGGAAGCCTTAGTAGCATCGCCACCCCAGCACAGCTCAGGCGAGTAGTTATCTCAGAAGGGGCAAAATGTATGATTATTACACAAAATAACAGAAATAAAAAAATAATACATATTAGGTTGGCTGCTCACTGGAGAAGTGTCTTTTGTTTTCAAAGAAAATACTTTGAATGTTTTACGACCTAAGAAACAAATAAAACTTAAATAAACAATAAATGGGAGCCACCTACATTTGTATTGCTACAGCTAGAATCCAGGAAATGTAGGAACCTCTCATGGGTATGGCGAGATCTTGGAAAGAAAAAAAAAATTATATATATATATATATATATATATATATATATATATATATATATATATATATAAATTAGAAGCATTTTATTTTTCCGTTTCATTTAATGTTTTTGTTTTGTTTTATATAAGGCTTTAATTTTATTTATAATGATTTTATTATGCAACCCCCTCCCTCTATTATTATTTAAACTATGGCAATAATCCTAATTTTAATAATAGATGCATAGCAGGGATTCACCCTGAGCTGGAACCTATATATATATATATGATAAATTCCTTCTATGCATCTATCTTGAGCATCGTACGTTTGTCATGCGACGGTTTTACGCAAATGATGAATCAGTCACTCAGACTCAGCGAGACTTTCGTGTACATTTACACATTGCACGGCATGGTGCATGGTGCTATCCCTGATAGTAACACGATATTGCCTTGGATACATAATGTTAACACAACTCTGGATCTTTGCTTAAGAAGGACAGAGATATGTTAGCGAAATCCGTAGCAAGTTTTGAAGAACGCCTTCAACACTGTATCCAAGCAGAAGGCGACCACCTTAGAGATGCAATTTTTAAACTCTAAATTGTAAGTAATTTTATTCTGAAATTGCATATTGTGTAGATTGTTTTTCCACTCAGAAATACATTTTTTGCCCTCAATTGCCTTATTTGAAAAACACTCGTTTCTCGGTAATCACCCTGTACAATGCCTGCAATTCTTTACCATTCAAAAACAAAATATAATCATTGTGACTTAATTTTTGATAAGCAAGAAATTGCCTTCTGAATTCCTCCAGTACTAGACATACTCCTATCAAATGAAATGTATTCCCCAAATCATTCATATTTCGTAGAAAGCATAAATGTTCAGCTTTGTACACCGAGTCATTCATGTTCAGATTTTGTCCCCTAGCTTGCATAATCAGGGCTATGTAATGTATGCTGTTCTTGTTACTAATATAGCTATTATTCTATAAAATTAAACTGAAATGGTTGTAGTTACAGTAAAACATAGAATGGCTTGGAATCAACCTATACTGCCTTTTCATTAATCCAGCTTATATTTACACCTATCAATTCTAGGTTTCTAAACTAATTACCCTGTCTTTCAATTACATGCTCAGCGACTATTCTGGACCAACGATAACATGGTTTAATTTTAATTTTAATTCAAATAATTAAAAAAACAATTTAAATATAAAAAAAAACAAAGCGGATAACGTTTAGTTTCTAAAAACAAAATATCATCTGGACAGTTTTTTGCAATGAGAACATTTTTTTAGCAGTGAGAGTATATATATAGCCGCGCTATCTGTCGTCGGAGGGTTGAAATAGAAATGGTTTCATGTGAATTATGAAAATTGAATTCTCAAAATCATCCCATCGCATTCATCAATAACACAAATGAACTGTAAATGTGCAATCATTCATTTGTTTTAACGCAAAATAGAAGCAGTTCGGCGAATTCATGTTTACATTTATCCAACTCTAAGGCAATGCAATTATCCACTGAAGTTTTTTTACATTTTCTTTTTCCTGCCCTTTTAGCAGATTTCCCTTAACCACTGGAGATGACGAAAATGAGGTTTGTTCAAAACTGTAATATATATATATATATATATATATATATATATATATATATAAGGGGGGAGAGAGAGGGAGACAAGAGAGAGGACAGACAGAG
>CM032231.1:5977500-6000000 GCA_019009955.1 Riptortus pedestris | reverse complement strand
AATTTAAAAAAATAATAAAGTAGGTAATGAAAATAGTATTAAGACTTAACCAACTAATTTTTAAATAGCCATATAGCCATAGCTGTCTTCATTCAGTAATAGTAATTTTTTGCAATTTCTTCAAATTTTATCTGAATGGAGTTATTTATTTATTAATACATTAAATCAATAAATACCTCATTTTAAGTTTATATTCTTTACATAAGGCCATACTAAGGTAGAAATGATAATATTAATATGATGTATTCTCGTAGAATCTGCAAGACAGACCAATATAAGACTGTTGTTCCAACTCTTACTTCTTGTTGTTCCAACTTACTAGGGTTTCCTTTGGGGCCACCACTCGATATACTCTCTATTCTCCTTGATAGTCCGAAGTCTGCGAGTTTGAGTATGTTGCCTCGACACACGAGGACGTTCCTGGCGCAGATATCTCTGTGGATGATATCCTTGTCGTGGATGTATTCAACGGCACACACTACCTGCGACCACAGCTCTCTCACTCTCGTCTCGCTTCGATCCGTCATCTGCAATCAAAACATTAGGGTCCATCAAACATTTCGACTTAACTATACATTTTTTTGGCTTAAGTTTGGCTTCATTTAAGTATTACAACTTTACAGGTGGAACAAAAAAGCCCGTCACCCATGGGCTGCGTTAACTCAGCATATTTTCCTCTTGAAGATTAGTAATAGATAAACCTACATACTGCTAACACAATACCAACCTGAATATTAAGTGAATAAATTCAAACGGCCATAAGAAATCTTTCTCATCGGCGGGAAGCGTCTAAAATTTAAACAAACAGGTCTGGCAACGACTCACCGGAAAGAAAAAACAATAACTGAAACATATCAGAACATATTCATTGTATTTAAAACTATGTACAATACCGAGTACTATAATTTATAATGAATCAGAATCATTTTTATCTTAATCAATCAAGTTTTAGTAGTCCAAGAGTTTAATACAGGAAGGGGGGGGGGGAGGGGGGTCACAAGAACATATTTGCATCCATCTCGTATAATAAAGGTCTCTGCAAAACAATATTTGGTGTTTAAGCTTCAAAAAATGTGTTTTATTATACAACAGAGTATTGTTTATGTAACACGAGTAGAAGTGGGGGTTTACTGAGGGCTGAAAACTGAAAAATGCAAATATCTAGGTTAATATTCAAAAAAGAGAATATATATATATATATATATATATATATATATATATATATATATATATATATATACTAGCTAAGGGCTTCGCTCGGGAAATTATTTGAGGCTAAATGATGATGGTATTTATTTTTTTGTCAAGGCTTCAATACTACACTTCCTGTCTGGGCATAATGTTTTCCCGTAAGGGTCAGGCAGGCGGCTTACAGAAAAAAAAAATTGTAATTCAAGAATTAATGAAAATAAGCCCCTAATCATTGTTTCCCGTGAGGGTCAGGCGGGCGACGTATAGATGAGAAATTTTAATTTTGAAGAATAAATAAAAATGTGTTCCTGATCTATCTCTCTCACTTTTTAACTCACCTTTTTGAATACTTCAAACCATAATCGTGGATAGCATTTATTAAAATTAAATATCATCTATAATGAAACTTATTTCCTGTCGAAAACCAATCGAGCTCGTATAGTTTAAGCATAGTTTTGTAATTAGATTATATTAGTAATAGTAGAGCGCAGTGGAAATCATTCCACAGGAAATAGGTTAACTCAATTAACTGTTTAGGCTCCGGCCTCCTTCCGCTCCAGCATCTCCATTGTTTTCCTTAAACTATTGAATCAAAGTATTATTTTAATAATTTATCTACCTGATGTATTAAATAATAGTATTACCATAAAAATAATTTCATTTATATTTAAAAAAAAAAAAGGTATGAGGAAGAGATCGTAGCCCTCCCTGCAAAATAAGTAATACTTTAAATCATATCAAATTTAAATGGATATTGTCTGTTTTCATAATAACGTTACCATAAACGTCTAATTGTTATGATGGTACATATTTGCCTCAATAAGATCAAGATATCGGAAATAAGATAATATATTAGCAGAACCAAAGAGTTTGATCCCTATAACTTCCGCTATCACTCTTTGTGCCAACTCAGCATGACTTTGTTTAAATAATAAATTATATTAATTAAATAACGAAAATGCTCTTATAGTTTACATTTCTATTGGAAATAAATAGCAGTGTTATTTTCTAGGAAAAATAAATAAATGAGAAGAAGCGACGGAAATATATAACCTCACTAATCCGAATCATATTTAGAGTTATCATATGTGACTAAAACAAAATCATTTGTCATAATATGCATTCATTAAAAACATTTAAATAAGCACTAATAAAATTAAGACTCCAGCTATAGCTTTAGCGTATATCCCGTGTTTACTTCATTTTACGAAAACAGTGAATGCAACAAAAGTTACACTAAATAATAAAATAAACAACTTTTATGTGCATGTTTGCCGAATATCTAATAGGAAACGAAATATCATAATTTTTCATTTCAGGCCTTCCTCATAACCCCCACTCCCGTCCGGACGTAAAAATTTTAATATAGCTTATAATCATGGAAGAATTAATGCTAATTCACATACCGAGTCTTGTTAATTTCGGTTCAATCGTTAGTGCACAACAAAATTGTTGGCTCCCGCTTTAGTATTTAGTGTAAATCTCGTTTATACTTTGTTATACGACAAAAGTGAATATAACAAATCTTACATTAAATAACAAAATAAACAACTTTTGTCATGTGCATATCTGCAGAATACCCAATAGAATATGAAATACTGCTATTTTTAATTTCAGGCCTCCCTTATAACCCCAACTCTTGCCCGTCCCTAGAAATGTTGGTATAGCTTATGATAATTAAGGCGTCAGTGCTAATACACATACCGAGTTTTATTTATTTCGGTTGAGTCTTTCGTGTCAAATAATATTGTTGACTCCGCTATAATCATTAGCGTATAACTCATTTAAACTTCGGAATAAGATGAAAGTGTTTATGACAAAAGTTACTCTAAATAACAAAATAAACAACTTTTGTTATGTGCATATTTGCCAAAAAACCAATAGAAAACGAAATATCGCGACTTTTAATTTCAGGCCTCCCTTATAACCCCACCCCTGTTCGTCTCAGAGAAAATTAATATAGCCTAAAGTCTAAGCTGGGTTAGTAGTAATTTACATACATGGTTTCAAAAAATTCGGTTCATCCGTTTATGCGTAAAAAGGTAACAAACAAACAAACAAATAAACAAACAAACAAACACAAACGAAAGAAACAAAATGCAGTTATGATGTATATGACATGTGAAACGAAAAAGTATTGTGAAATTTCGAAAAGAAAAAATAAATGTACAGACAGTGGTTACATTTATATATATGTATATAAATATAAATATAAATATATATATATAAATATATAAAACTTTATTTATAGTAAACGTAATTTGCAATAAGAGTTATTCTATATAGTTTTCCGATCCGACTATATCGGCCGATATTCGGAATTTTCAAATTTCTCCTCCTCTTAACCCCCTATATATATATATATATATATATATATATATATATATATATATATATATATATATATATATGTATATATATATATATATATAGATTCCAAAAATTAGCACACATTTCAGCAGCAAATACATACAGACAGATTTCTACATTACACAATTAGTAACATGACATGGTTCACTAAATTCCTACTACCAACGATTCAACATAAAAGACCTTGACTTTGCTATTGCACAACTCCACAAACATGCCACCACTTAATATACGATTGCAGAGTATTGACTAACGAACGACAAAAACTAAAACAAGACCTTGAACGATAAAAAGGCAAATTTCCAATGAAAGAAGACAATCTATTTTTAAAATATAAAAATGCTTTTCAAATATTTGGAGAACATGCTTTTGATAAAATTAATAAGTTGAATTCTTATTATAGCTGATACAACTAATATACTGAAAATATTTATGGATATTCAATAATTCTTTTCTATTTTTCTTTTTTTAAGACTAATTATCTTCTCCTTATATGTTTTTAATTTATTTAACGTTGATATTGTCAATTCTTTATATTTATATATATATATATATATATATATATATATATATATCACATACATTTGAATATATATCTATATATATATATATATATATATATATATATATATATATATATATATATATATATATATATATATATATATATATATATATATATATGCATATGCATGTGATATGCTAACTTGCATGTGACATGCAGAAACAAATAAACGGCCTTCTTATGGGCTTACTATAGGAATGAAACAAATAAAATAAAAATATACATTTATTTGTATATACAGTTTTGAACAGACCTTATTTTCGTCGTCTACTAGGTAAGATCGATGGACATTTGAAGAAAAATTTCGAAAATCGCGTGATGAGTACGACCTCAATATGTGATTTGCCTTAAGGGAACTCTGCTATAAGGCCGTCACTCATCGGCTGCGTTAAACAAGCAGATTTCGCACCTACCCCAATACCTCACTGAACTCATCATTCAGCACCAATGCAATCATTATCATATCATATTTTTCATTCAATTTTTGATTGATACATAAATTAATTAAATGAAACTATTGCTTAATTTAGAAAAATAAAATGGTGGGAACAAAATGGCAGCACATTATTGGCAATATAGTAGAGCCCTTACTGTTTAACGGCCTTAAATGAAAGAAGGCTCCAACAATTCTTCAAACAATACGAGCTACAAACTAATGATAAAAACAAAATAGCGCCACATTTTCGGTGATACAACCTAGTGGGCCTATCATTTAATTTATGCTCCTCAGAATAACTAACTTTTACTAATCCAATAATTATTTAAATTACTTATTAGATTTTTAAGTAAGTACGAACGAGCATAGTTATCCTCACTAGAACATTCTCGTATTAAGTTTTGCAAAACATTTTCATTCATTATAAACATTTATTTATTATATATAGCTCCGCAGCTACGGCGGCTTGGCTCGTCAAAAGAAAACAAGTAAATAAAAAATAGAACACACGAAATAATATAAAGAACGGTTTGAGGGATACTTATTCCTTGTATTTATCTGCTGAGAGAATAAACTTCAGTCTTATCTTAATCCTCTCGAGCTAGAGAGATTTAAGATATCAGTATCTCAGTCATATTTAACCCGGCTTAAGAGGAAACAGTCAACATTAAACTAGAAATGATATAGCCTGTAGTTGCAACATCTTTAAATTAATTGGGGAAAGGAGTTCATGTGGTTGTTATCGACGCACTATCAATTTGTTTAAAATAGATTTTACTAAGAGATAGCTTAGTGGTGTTAATAAAGGTTTTAAATTTTCCCCAAAACCTAATTATGGTATATTTCATGGTTTCTATCGAAAGTACCATATCGGACCAAGAGGTGCTGAAGGAGTGCAGTTTGGTGATAAATAGCACCCTAAGACAGATAAAATCTAATGCGGGCCCATCCTTAAAAATCGTAAAATATATTATACAAAATGTAATGCTATTGTTACAAAGGCCGATAAAGGTCCTTCATTTGTAATAATGGACAATGAAGAATATGTGAATTAACCATTGTCATTGGTCACTGAGGGAGGTTAGGAGGTAATGAAAAAATATACATCGAACAGTATAATCAAATAGTCAGGGATGCTGTTAAATCTGTTGAATATGTGCTTCCCAAGGACAAAAAAGAATCTATTTTACAAAAAAAAAAATCCCTTACACTCACCACCTAAGGTTCATAAATCAGGCAATCCCATGAGATCAATAGTGTCATTTTGCACAGCACCATCTCAGATGCTATGTAAGGCTGTGCCTTCTATTTGTAAGTCAATGAGAGGTACAATCTACGTAGTCCATGATAAATAATATGAAATTAGTAGAGGATTTAAATGGAAAAAGAATACTCAATGAATGTATGTTTGCATCAGTTTATGTGTCAAAATATGCTAAAGAATACCATTTATCATTTCATGACTGGCTACTTAGGGGAGAGTAGGGTAAAACCGGGTAGCAGCTATGTCACGATTCTCGAAACATGAAAAGTATAATTTTAACTAATTTTGTTTATTTATTTCACTGTAAAAGCATGTATAATAATATGACATGATAAATCTTGCAACTATGAATTTACTTTTTGAAATATATAATTGTTTGAAATAGCTAAAAAGATAAATGTTGTTTATATTGTTACATTATTTTTTTGTATTGGCCACAAAAGGGAGGTTTGCTTAAATGCATCAAACAACATTTTCTATTAAGAAAAAAAACATTAATTTGATTAAAAATCTTTACGTTTTTACTTTCCCATAAGAAAAACATATGTACCCAGTTTTGCCCTACTAGTGGGGTAAAACTGGGCAAAATGATTTTTACAAAAAAAAGTAGGGTAAAACTTCGTTAAAAATTTAGATTTGGTTTTTGAAACTGTAGTTACGTTAACAGATAAGTATGAATAAGATCAGATAAGTGAAATATCAGAATTTTATAATTACAATGATTTCATTTAAAACCATTTAAGGAAGTATAAATTATTATTTTACAAAATTATATGCTTAAGACATGTTTACTATCTATTTAAAAATAAGGTTTTATTTCTTTCGCTAATCTCAGAAAAGGATTATATATTGTTTTATTATATATATATATATATATATATATATATATATATATATATATATATATATATAAAATTTAATTAATTATATATTAATTTATTTACAGATTAATAAGTATTAATTTGTTTTTTTCTTACTTATTTACTTTCCATGTCCGTATATGGATATTCCTCCAAACTGATTTTAAATACATTTTATATAGTACCCGGCTTACATTTTTTTACCCTAATCATCATTAGGGGTTGCTTGGACTAGAAATGATTTATTATTAACTACTAAACACTAACAATACATATATATTTAAAGTTGGGCTGTTCAGATTCAATTTAAGTTGCAGCTTAACAAGTATTACAAGAATATTTCATTACCGGACTCTAATTCCCTGCAACTCTGAAACTTGAACTTGAAAGCACACAATTAAAAAAAACAAATGCCATTCATTGAGATTCTCTTTATGCCTCGTCTTACCGTAGAGATGAACTTATCAAGGTCACCGTTGGGTGCGTACTCCATCACAATGTACAGGTTGTTTCTTAAAACTCCGTGACTAAAGTACCTAATGACGTGCGGATGTCTCAGGGAAGATAACATACCTGCCTCTGAAAAACAAAAAAAAATGTAACATTAATTATCTTTAAAATCTACAAACAAAAACAAGGGTCACATAAATTAAAACTGTTTATTAAAAATTATATCATGTCATCAAATAGTGATTTTTACCTATGGAAATTGAGATTTTTGCATGGCAACAAATATTTTCTTTTGAAAGAAAATCAATAGCGCACGAAAAAAACGGAGCTGTCAAAGTATGATCCAGGTGGCATTCAGAATTACTTTCATTAGAATGTTATTGAATCAAGTCCATTCAAATAAATATCAGTAGTATAAAAAGGGGGTTTCTGGAACACTTCAAAATACCCCAAATCCCCAAAAAAATACGAACGTACTAATTTTACTAATTTTTCAAATAATCACTAAAAATCTATTAAAACATTGATTTTTATCATAATTTGTTTAAGAAATATATATAAAAAGGGGGTTTATAGCGCAATTTGAAAATTGCGCTAGAAGCCCTCTTTCTATTGCAATTTTCAAAAATACCCTCCAAATATTCACGACAAAAATACCCTCCAAATACTAACGACCAAAAATACCCTCCAAATACTAACGTCCAAAAATACCCTCCAAATGCTAACGACCAAAAATACCCTCCAAATGCTAACGACCAAAAATACCCTCCAAATACTAACGACCTAAAATACCCTCCAAATACTAACGACCAAAAATACCCTCCAAATACTAACGACCAAAAATACCCTCCAAATACTAACGACCAAAAATACCCTCCAAATACTAACGACCAAAAATACCCTCCAAATACTAACGACCAAAAATACCCTCCAAATACTAACGACCCAAAATACCCTCCAAATACTCACGACCAAAAATACCCTCTATCTACTAACGGCCAAAAATACCTTCCAAATACTAACGACCTAAAATACCCTCCAAATACTAACGACCAAAAATACCCTCCAAATACTAACGACCTAAAATACCCTCCAAATACTAACGACCAAAAATACCCTCCAAATACTAACGACCTAAAATACCCTCCTAATGCTCACGACCAAAAATACCCTCCTAATGCTCATGACCTAAAATACCCTTCAAATACTAACGACCAAAAATACCCACCAAATACTAACGATCAAAAAATACCCTCCAAATACTAACGCCCAAAAATACCCCCCAAATACTAACGACCAAAAATACCCATACAAATACTAACCACCTAAAATACCCTCCAAATTCTAACGACCTAAAATACCCTCCAAATACTAACGACCAAAAATACCCTCCTAATACTTACGACCTAAAATACCCTCCAAATACTAACGTCCAAAACTACCCTCCAAAAATACCCTCCAAATACTAACGATCAAAAATACCCTAAATCCCCCCCAAAAATGCTAACATGCTAATTTTATTAATTTCCAAATAATTGCTAAAAATCCATAAAATATTGTTTTTTCCATATTTTTTAAAAAATATATATATATATATATATATAAACAAATCTGTGAAAATATATAATAATTACTACAATTTTATGATCTATTTATTTTAAACCTATATAAAAATAACTAAAATTGTATTATCTATTTATCTTAAACCTAAGAACGAAGTTTGTTAGATACTGCAAAAATTTCTATGGGTATCGAATCGATACCCTTCAATCTTTTTAACAATCCTGAAAATTTGTCAGTAGTAGCGTTTCACGAGTACCAAATGTTTTTAGATCCTACAAATTTAAAAGACAGCTAATCGGAATATTCCCAAGGCAATCTTTCAAAATTGTTATCAAAACTATTAGAAGTTCTATATTTTCTTCTATTTATATTCTTTAATTTTAATCCACTACCAGTATTTTAATCTTCTTTATAACATTCGTTAATGGAATTAATAATTTTTTTCTTATATTCTAATCTTACATCTTTATCAAGATCTTTTAACTCTATAAATTTATCTTCTTCTGGATCGTATACAGTAATATAAATACAACCATTTTTAAGTAATAATACATCTAAATATTCTGCTTCTTATTCTTCGTCTAGTAAACTATTTAACATTTCTCTAATTCTTTGGTAATACGATTTATTAGTATAAAGTATTACTGAAGTACTTTTGTTAAATTCTTCTTTATTATCCATTTATTATGTTAAAAAGTTTATATATGTTGTTGCATATTATTAAAATTAAAAGTGTGGAATTTTTGTTGGTATGTAAAAAGTTTGTTTCTAATAAATAGATGGACTTCGAAAAGATAAACTAAGTTAGAAGTTCGAAAGTTAAACTATGTTAAATGTTAGAAAAGTTAAACTAAGTTAAACCGAGTTTAACTTTAGAGGATTTAGGGTATTTTGGTGGTTAGTATTTTTTGGAGGATTTAGGGTATTTTGGTGGTTAACATTTTTTGGAGGATTTAGGGTATTTTGGGGGTTAGCGTTTTTTGGAGGATTTAGGGTATTTTGGTCGTTAGCATTTTTGGAGGATTTAGGGTATTTTTGGTCGTTAGCATTTTAGGATTTAGGGTATTTTGGTCGTTAGCATTTTTGGAGGATTTAGGGTATTTTTGGTCGTTAGCATTTTTGGAGGATTTAGGGTATTTTGGTCGTTAGCATTTTTGGAGGATTTAGGGTGTTTTGGTCGTTAGCATTTTTGGAGGATTTAGGGTATTTTGGTCGTTAGCATTTTTTGGAGTATTTAGGGTATTTTGGTAGTTAGCATTTTTTGGAGTATTTAGGGTATTTTGGTCGTTAGCATTTTTTGGAGTATTTAGGGTATTTTGGTAGTTAGCATTTTTGGAGGATTTAGGGTATTTTTGGTCGTTAGCATTTTTGGAGGATTTAGGGTATTTTGGTAGTTAGCATTTTTTGAAGATTTAGGGTATTTTGGTCGTTAGCATTTTTTGGAGGATTTAGGGTATTTTGGTCGTTAGCATTTTTTGGAGGATTTAGGGTATTTTGGTCGTTAGCATTTTTTGGAGGATTTAGGGTATTTTGGTCGTTAGCATTTTTTGGAGGATTTAGGGTATTTTGGTCGTTAGCATTTTTGGAGAGTATTATGAAAATTAAAATAGAAAGAGGGCTTCTAGCGCAATTTGAAAATTGCGCTAGAAACCCCCTTTTTATATATATTTTTTAAACAATTATGAAAAAAATCAACGTTTTAATGGATTTTTAGTGATTATTTGAAAAATTAGTAAAATTAGTACTTTCGTATTTTTTGGGGGATTTGGGGTATTTTGAAAAGTGCGCCAGAAACCCCCTTTTTATACTACTAATATCTATTAAGAACATTTTATTTTCTAAAAACAATATGGCTAAGCTAAAATTTATTTAAAAGGACTTATTTTGAGAGATATACTTTAATGAATTTGTTATAACTGTAAGGCGAATGCGTGGTATCAACACCTAGACCCAGATCAAGTTTGTGTTTATTTCGACCATTCTAAATGGGTTTAACAACATTACCAAAAAATCTTTTATATATATAAGAGTGTATATAATATAGTTACACACACACACACTACACACACACACTAGTTGCGTGTCACATCCTTGACCAGCGAATATGAACAATGGGCAACATTTTTATGACAAATATCCAAACAGTCATTTATTTAATATGCCCTTTAAACAAATATTATTGATTAGACGAATATTTACGAGTTTATATTCATAATAGTTGTTAACGATGGCTTGATAAAGGGTTTCTGTCAAATTACAATGATTTAATAAAGAGTAAACAATCCTTTCATCTTCATCACATAACGATTCCATTAGCCAAGAATTCAATTAGAACAAGAAACTGCCTCACGCAGGGGCTGCGTAAACTAAGCAGATTTTCACCACGTGAAGTTTTACAATAGAGAAATTTCACGAGAGCCGAGCCAGTCAAAGAAACGGCCGAACTAGCTTTTGGCGGGAAAGTAACTCTCGTCCGTTAGGCTCCGAGATTACTATAGAATCAAACCAATATCAATTTTCCAACATAAATACCACAGAATATCCATTATTTGTAAGACTTAATACTGCTGTGAATATTAAGTAAACAAATAAAGGACAAGTCAAATGGTAAGAACCTTGCTGATAACAAACAGTGGGTGATCTAAACAATCAGGTTCGCACATATTTGGGCTGAAATAAAACCAATTACGGAAATATATTTGAATATAAGTTATAAATTTTACTCACTTAACTCGTTGAGCTAGAACTGTAATAAATGCATAGAGGAACAATTGTGTAAAGGCGGGGAAGCATTCCAAATTTAAGAATCCGGGAAGAATATAGAGAGGGGGGGGGCAAAATACGATTCAGACGGTTATGAAATTATTTCTATTTTTATGGAACAAGCAGATGAGCCAGCGAAGGTTTACAATAGATAACACATACAGGTAACACTTCCGTGAATATTTGAGTTCTCATGCGGCAATGAGAAATCAAGCTGAATTTTGAATATAATTTAATAGTCTCTTAAACGTAATAAGTCTGGATTGGAAAAGAACAGGTTATCCATCCTTGTAGTGCAGTATCGATAGATAGACCGGAAAAGCAAACATGTAATACACTATATAGATACATAGATAGATAGATATTTTATTGGCTTCTGTTTACAACATGTTGCCAAGAGTCTGGCCAATTAGTGTTAGTATGGTTATTAATATATTATACTTCTTAAAGTATGTGTAAATAAAATAATAATAATTCCTAGAATTACAACTGAACACCATATACATTGGCACGTAATACAATATTAATATTAATCTAAATAATTATAATACTGAATTCAATAGGTTATAATTTAATTTAAATGTAGATTAATTCATTCTTTTTTAATGTCTAAATAAAAATCAGTTTTCTAACATATCAGGTTGAACAAGACTATTAACAAGGATAACTATAACTCTATAATAATAATTATAGCGGCAAGCCAATAATATATATCAATAGCCGATTATTATTGAATAAGCACCCCCATAAAAAAATAATACAATTCTTTCTTCTATATTGCTAACTTTCACAAACTTTTGATAAGAAACAAAAAATATCATTTACTTTACTTTCATTGTTGTAATCCAGAATGTTTACCAATGATCGGCATTCTCTTTGAGGTCCTCTATATGTGTCAAGGAATTTTACTCTGTTTAATGTAATTGCGTGATAATGCTAGCTTTATGAGTAAATAGGTTCCTGCGGAAACATATACCTTCTTGGCACCAAGTGGAGTCTTCTTCCGTTGTCATAATTTGAGTCCTGTGTTCCCTATAAGATAATTCTGTCTTCTAGCTGGTTGCGGTGATCCTTATATGACTGATAAGTTTGCTTTTATTTATGTTTGTGTGGAACGTTAAATAATTTTCAGGGAGAGAATGGTTAAAACTACAAAGACTGACTGTATACTTGGCTGTATACTTGGGTTAAGAACTCTATCCACGTCTACTGAATGGGTCCGCTTGATAACTATTGTTTCAATGATTGCCTTCTTGAGCTAGCAACGTTTGTTGGTCTAAAGATTCGAAAAAATATTCTTCAACATGATTATTTCCTGCTATCAATTTTACTTGTGACACCCAATTATATTTTATGTCGCTTTTCCTATTGTGCAAACTAAGCAGCTTAAGAAAACATTTTTTCGGAAGTCGGTGGTCAGGCATTGAGAGCAGTTTAACACAGAAATTAATAATTTTCTTAAATATAACTACATTTAAGTGCGCTCGCCCCGTTTCCAAACGGACTATGTAATTCGGGGTACTTCTTGGCCAAGAATACAAATACTTCCAGAACCTCAGCTGTACCGATTCCACAAGGTCCAGGTAATTTGGAGCCCAAATCTCTGCTCCATAAAGAAGAGTAGATGACACCATTGAATCAAATAGGGCTATTCTTGCTTCCCAGGAATCACTCTTTCCTCTTCCCAGTATTTCCCTAACCTTTGCACTTGCCGCATTTGATCTCTGGCTGAAATGTTCTGCAGCCATGATGAGGAAAAAGGCACTCCAAGGTATGTGTGGGTTTTAATGTACTCCAATTCTTTATCCTGCCAGTAAAGAGGTTTCAGTTTTTTAGTTCGCGGGGATTTGTGGAATACAAGTGTTTTGGATTTGTCCGGATTCAACATGAGTGAGTTATGGTTACAATATGTTTCTAATATTTTAAGTTTTTTATGAGCTTCATGCCATGAAGTACTTAGAAGTATAATGTCATCTGCAAATAAGAGCATTATGATTTCATTTGCGCTGTCTAATGGGATTCCTGTCGCACCACTATTATAAAAAAACGAAATTATGTCACATAGAAAACAAATAAAAACGGTTGGACTGAGACTTTCCCCTTGCAATAATCCATAACTTATAGGTATTTCATCTGAGAGTTCGGAACCAATTACAATTAAAGTATTTGTTTGTACCTCGTAAAATAAAGCTTTGTTGAAAACAATATTTTGTATTTAACCTAATAATGAGGTGGTTCATGAGATATCAGCTTATTATTAATATGTCTCTAGTAGGAGTAGGGGTTTACAGAAAGCGGGACTCATTACAAAAAATACAAATATCTCGGTTAATACTCATTATATGAAAATATGTATAGAACAATATTTATAGTAAATGTAATTTGCAATAAGATTGATTTTATACAATTTTTCGATCCGACGTATAGTAACGGAGATATTTCGAATTTTCGAAAATCCTCCCTTCTAAACCCCCCCCCTCACTGGTCCGATTTCAGCCGTTAACGAACTTGATCTTTCCTTTTACATAAAACGACTAAATTTCTAGTTTCGTAACGATCAAACAAAAATTGCGACCGCTAGAGCGGTAACAGACAAATACCTGGTACGATTTCTACCAATAACAAATATGATCTATAATGTTGGCTGCAACGGTTAAATATCGAGTATGGTAAAGATCAAATACACATTTTCGAAGCAAGATCGTAAAACTTTAGACGATGACGTCATTGCACAATGAATTTTCATGTATCTCCTGTAATAAAGGTCTCACGAAACCAATATTTAGTATCTAAATTAGAATAATGAGGTTATTGTTATAACTACTTTATGTTTTGATGCGTAGGAGGGGGAGTTTACTGAAAGTTAAAAACTATGTAATCCAAATATCTCGATTAATATTCATACTCTAGAAAATATATAACAATATTAATAGGCAATTGCATTTGCAATCAGATTGGCGGATAAAATTCTTCGATCCAACTTATAATTACGCAGATATTTTGAATTTTCAAAATTCACCCTCTAAACCCCCTCCCCCTGTCCGACTAACTCCGTTAACTAAGTTATATTTATTTTTACATAAAACGCTTATATCGAGTTTCATAACGATAAAACAAAAATTGCAACGCTAGACTGGTAACAGACAAATATATATATACACATAATTCCCGCCTGGGCAATAGGAATTTATTTAGTGAAGGGTGGTAACCTCTAGATAACCCGTCCCAATTAGCCTTAGTTGCAAAATGTGGACGTTAATAAATAAATAAATTATATATATATATATATATATATATAATTTCAGAGCAGCCATAGAGTTTTTTTTTGGTTTGTGTGTGTGTGTGTGTGTTTTACTGTTTGAATTTGAATAAATATTTCAATAAACAGCATGTCTATTAGATCTGGATGTAGCTATGGTTCTTCTGGAAACGATTTTTCAAAACATGAAACTTTTTAGGTAATCGATTTTTACACAGTACATAATTTTATGTGTCAACATTCCGCTGACTGGTGCGGTACATGTCCATTATGGTTAGCCTTGAAGTGACCACCGAGGTGGTAAGGTCCAATATTTTTATAATAGAGTATTACTCCCGAAGAGGCGTCACAGAGGATGCGAAACATCTAGAGGATAATATATCGGTGGAGATAGTTCACGTTTTTACCTATTGACCTACGCACATTTTTCAACGAACAATGCAACTAGTAAATTTTGCATAAAAATATCGAAATATTTTAAGCGTAAAATCCAGTAGAAAGTCAGTTGATTATTCCAGTTGATACGAAAATACTCGATATAGGTGTGTAGTTAACTAATTACGAGGGTAATAAATCACAGGTCGATTATCTTGGCTTCATCTTGGGACACCATCAACATGTACAAGTTACATAATTGACGGGTAAACAAATCAATATCTGTTCCTATTTATTCTCGAGTAAAAGGCCTAACATGTTGGAATGTGTTTAGAATTGAGTGTCGAAAGCACTCAAGGGAAGAGACCGCAGGTTCCGTAGAGTGGTGGTGAAACTTTTCCCCCGCCAGACTTCAAAAACCTTTTAGAAATTCTTCCACGAGGGAAAAATCGCTCCGAAACTTATCAGGCATTTTACTGCCTACCTTCCATATGCGTTTAAGAAAATCATAAGGCATACAAAAAATGGTTTATAGTAAAATGTAGATCGTCGTTTCCAAAAGAAACGCTTCGTTGCCTTATTTATGGTTAAAAAAGAAAAATAACCTTTACAATTCAAACATTCTTGATTTCGGTTGTTTCACTAAGAAAACTAGGAACTATTTCTAAACTTCTAACAACGCCTTAACCATTAAATGATTTAATTCCGTTTTTTATATCATTATAAATGATTAAATTAAACAATAGGAAAATTATCTTTTTTTCGCAAATTACACTGGTCAACAAGTTTTTTTTTGTTTTTTTTTACTAGAAAACATAAATTCCCCAAATTGTTAGGAAAATCTTGGAATTATTCGGCTATACATGAATTTCCCAAATCATTGGCCTTCCCTTTCGCCTTGTTTCAAAACTCAGTGACCTTGTATTTGGAACACAAGGAGAGTACATAAATAAAGGAAATCTGCTAAAAAAAATGTAGTGTGCGTGCTCATGACGATTCTTACTAAAAAAAGTTGCATATGGAGGCTTCAGGCTTAGCAAGGGGTAAACAACTTTAGGATTGTGCGGGACTATATCCTTCCTTTTTCACGCAGGAGCTTTTGGGCAACCATTTCATGTTCACCAATGCAACTTCTCTTAACCATAATTCTGTATAACCTGACGGAGAGCAAGCCCTGACCATAATGCGCCGATTGGACGTGACCTCTCGAATCGAGAATGTGTAAGGGAGGCAGAACCATGAATGGGCTATGCGTAGAGACTACAATATGGAGCCAGGAATTTCCATATGAATGCCTTATTTGATGTAGGTTCATTAGCAGAGGATGCTTAGGGGTCACGTGACTGCCATATTACCGACATAATTCCCCCATTCATATCTCTCATAGCCATATTTCTATAATATTAGGCCTCTCCATTTATGTGTGTTAATATCTGTACAGTCAATTTAAATTTAAATTACTCACCGCACACAAGGAAGCAGAACTTTTTTATTAATTAGCATGAAGTAATTCTAAACAAAGAAAATTATTTCGACAAAGTTGTTTACATTACAACGATACGGACTGACATAATAGTCCGGAGGGAGACGTGCCCCGGGTGCTGCGGACTGATATAATAGTCCGGAGGGAGACGTGCCCTGGGTGCTGCGGACTGATATAATAGTCCGGAGGGAGACGTGCCCCGGGTGCTGCGGACTGATATAATAGTCCGGAGGGAGACGTGCCCCGGGTGCTGCGGCCTGATATGATAGTCCGGTGGGAGACGTGCCCCGGGTGCTGCGGCCTGATATGATAGTCCGGTATCAGACGAGCCCCGGGTGCTGATACCTTATATTATAGTCCGGAGGGAGACGTGCCCCGGGTGCTACGGACTGATATAATAGTCCGGTGGGAGACGTGCCCCGGGTGCTACGGACTGATATAATAGTCCGGAGGGAGACGTGCCCCGGGTGCTGCGGACTGATATAATAGTCCGGAGGGAGACGTGCCCCGGGTGCTGCGGACTGATATGATAGTCCGGTGGGAGACATGCCCAGGGTGCTGCGGCCTGATATGATAGTCCGGTGGGAGACGTTCCCCGGGTGCTGCGGTCTGATATGATAGTCCGGTGGGAGACGTGCCCCGGGTGCTGCGGCCTGATATGATAGTCCGGTGGGAGACGTGCCCCGGGTGCTGCGGCCTGATATGATAGTCCGGTGGGAGACGTGCCCCGGGTGCTGCGGCCTGATATGATAGTCCGGTGGGAGACGTGCCCCGGGTGCTGCGGCCTGATATGATAGTCCGGTGGGAGACGTGCCCCGGGTGCTACGGACTGATATAATAGTCCGGAGGGAGACGTGCCCAGGGTGCTACGGACTGATATAATAGTTAGGAGGGATACGTGTCCTGGGTGCTCTGGACTGATATAATAGTCCGGAGGGAGACGTGCCCCGGGTGCTACGGACTGATATAATAGTCCGGAGGGAGACGTGCCCCGGGTGCTACGGACTGATATAATAGTCCGGAGGGAGACGTGCCCCGGGTGCTACGGACTGATATAATATTCCGGAGGGAGACGTGCCCAGGGTGCTACGGACTGATATAATAGTCCGGAGGGAGACGTGCCCCGGGTGCTACGGACTGATATAATAGTCCGGAGGGAGACGTGCCCCGGGTGCTAAGGACTGATATAATAGTCCGGAGGGAGACGTGACCCGGGAGCTGCGGCCTGATATGAGAGTCCGGTGAGAGACGTGCCCCGGGTGCTGCGGCCTGATATGATAGTCCGGTGGGAGACGTGCCCAGGGTGCTGCGGCCTGATATAATTGTCCGGAGGGAGACGTGCCCCTGGTGCTCTGGACTGATATAATAGTCCGGAGGGAGACGTGCCCTGGTGCTTCGTTCTGATATAATTGTCCGGAGGGAGACGTGCCCCTGGTGCTCTGGACTGATATAATAGTCCGGAGGGAGACGTGCCCCGGGTGCTACGGACTGATATAATAGTCCGGAGGGAGACGTGCCCAGGGTGCTCTGGACTGATATAATAGTCCGGAGGGAGACGTGCCCCGGGTGCTACGGACTGATATAATAGTCCAGTGGGAGACGTGCCCCGGGTGCTACGGACTGATATAATAGTCCGGAGAGAGTCGTGCCCCGGGTGCTACGGACTGATATAATAGTCCGGTGGGAGACGTGCCCGGGGTGCTAAGGACTGATATAATTGTCCGGAGGGAGGCGTGCCCCGGGTGCTACGGACTGATATAATAGCCAGGAGGGATACGTGTCCTGGGTGCTCTGGACTGATATAATAGTCCGGAGGGATACGTGTCCTGGGTGCTCTGGACTGATATAATAGTCCGGAGGGAGACGTGCCCCGGGTGCTACGGACTGATATAATAGTCAGGAGGGAGACGTGCCCCGGGTGCTACGGACTGATATAATAGTCCGGAGGGAGACGTGCCCTGGTGCTACGGACTGATATAATAGTCCGGAGGGAGACGTGCCCCGGGTGCTACGGACTGATATAATAGTCCGGAGGGAGACGTGCCCCGGGTGCTACGGACTGATATAATAGTCAGGAGGGATACGTGTCCTGGGTGCTCTGGACTGATATAATAGTCAGGAGGGATACGTGTCCTGGGTGCTCTGGACTGATATAATAGTCAGGAGGGATACGTGTCCTGGGTGCTCTGGACTGATATAATAGTCAGGAGGGATACGTGTCCTGGGTGCTACGGACTGATATAATAGTCTGCTACGGACTGATATAATAGTCCGGAGGGAGACGTGCCCCGGGTGCTACGGACTGATATAATAGTCCGGAGGGAGACGTGCCCCGGGTGCTACGGACTGATATAATAGTCCGGTGGGAGACGTGCCCGGGGTGCTACGGACTGATATAATAGTCCGGAGGGAGACGTGCCCCGGGTGCTACGGACTGATATAATAGTCCGGTGGGAGACGTGCCCAGGGTGCTACGGACTGATATAATAGTCCGGAGGGAGACGTGTCCTGGGTTCTCTGGACTGATATAATAGTCAGGAGGGATACGTGTCCTGGGTGCTACGGACTGATATAATAGTTAGGAGGGATACGTGTCCTGGGTGCTCTGGACTGATATAATAGTCCGGAGGGAGACGTGCCCCGGGTGCTACGGACTGATATAATATTCCGGAGGGAGACGTGCCCAGGGTGCTACGGACTGATATAATAGTCCGGTGGGAGACGTGCCCCGGGTGCTACGGACTGATATAATAGTCCGGAGGGAGACGTGCCCCGGGTGCTGCGGACTGATATAATAGTCCGGAGGGAGACGTGCCCCGGGTGCTGCGGACTGATATAATAGTCCGGAGGGAGACGGGCCCCGGGTGCGGTGGATTAATCATACACACTATAAATTGGTCTATTTGTGAAAAGCCTGAATCTACTACTAGTTCCAATGGCGGAACTCCACAGTTTCAAGGGGGGATTCAATTATAGGGGAAGCGCTAGAAGGTAAAACTGATTCAATATACGGGACTCTGCAGGGGCTAGACTATCCTGAACTGCCGAAAACTCCAGAGAACTTCGCAGCCTAATGGATAACTAGCTAACTATATTAAATTAGTTACGAATAAATGTTTAGAAATACAATTGTAGAGCATCAACTTTTTGATTGGATTCATAAAAGTTAACGATCAAACTAATAATAACAGAGATATTTTGAATTTTTATATTCGCCCTCCCCTATTCGACGTACTATTTCAGCCAATGACGAATGTGAACATTTTTTGCATGAATGAGTATCTGAGCCAATGTCATTGCTATATCGTCCGTTGCCCATGGTTCCCATTGCTGAGGCCTAGTTAAAAATAAATTATTAAAAAAACTAAAAAAATTCAAATTCTCTGTTAATACTAAAGATTGAGTAGAAATGTGTATTAATAATACTATAGTACGTTTAATTTGCAATTAAATTGGTTCCATACAAATTTCCGATCCGAGAAATAACAACGGTAATATTTCGAATATTCGAAATTTTCCCCCTCTAAATCCCCCCTTTCAATTGTTCAATTTCAACCATTAACGAACTAGACCTTGGAAAATTTTTGAAATCTCGTCATGAGTATGAACTCATTTGCTTAAGGGAAATCTGCTTAAAACTATAAATAAAGTGAAATAAACGCAAATGAAAAACTCATGTTGGTTGAACTATTCTGGGAGTGGAGGTCAGTCGATGCGGCATGGAAGACAAAAATAGCTCATCACATTGAATATGGCATTTCTAGTTTCTTTCTCCCACTCGCTAATGCTTAATATATCAAACAAGCTGATCAATTTCGAAGAGAAGCCGGCAGATATAAAATGTTCTTCTTAAATATTAATATCGATAAATTTTCTTGACCCGGCGTTCAAAATTCCTATCGAGGAGATGACAATAATAAGGCCTCTTCAAATCTACTCTCTCTCTCTCTCTCTCTCTCTCTCTCTCTCTCTCTCTCTCTCTCTCTCTCTCTCTCTCTCTCTCTCTCTCTCTCTCTCTCTCTCTCTCTCTCTCTCTCTCTCTCTCCCCCCTCTCTCTCTCTCTCCCCCTGTCTCTCTCTCTCTCTCTCTCTCTCTCTCTCTCTCTCTCACACACACACACACACACACGCACGCACACACAAAACTAAGATCAAGATCGAGTGAGTAACCGATTTAAAATATGTTATACAGTCAATCATTATAGCAAATATTTAACCCTCCGACAGGCGCAATATGATTTGTAGCTTGGTTGGGCGCAATTCATCTGAGAGATCAAGTACACCAACTTGCATTCAATTTCTTTGTTATAAGGAAACAGTATTACTGAGCCACTCAAGTTTAATAAAACATGTATTAAAACATATTATTTTACAATAGAAATAAATTTTATAAGCATAAAACATTTTTGTTCAAATAAAATTGCGATATAATGAAAGCTTTAGTCTGTTAAGTTTTTAAATATCCACTATAATTAGATCGATAGCCTGTTATCTGTTATATTTATATTTACAATAATTAAGAATTAAAACTAGTACTTAAAACACAAGAATATTTGATAGCTCAAAGAAAAGTTGGAAAGTAAACATATGTATAGAAATGTAAATGTATAAAAGTTAAAAAAAAAATACGAAAAAATATTATAATAAATTAACATTATCGTGTGTAATAAAAATAACAACCTGTAAAATATAAAGCTAACACACGTTGAACAAAATAAGGATACCACTTGTACTATTCGGAATCGATTTCAGTTTTTTTTAAATCTTTCTGGAAACAATATTCGCATAGCATACATGCATGCTCTAGGCAAAATACTTCTGAGCAGCATTGCTTACAAATATATTTTGAGCAACGAACTTTTTTATTTTTTCGACATTTGGAGCATCTCTTTCTCTTATTATTGTGACATATTTCTTGTTGGTCCTCCCTTTCCTCAGCAGGTCGAAATTGTTTGAGTTGGTTTGTAGATCGATAGGCATTCCTACTGTTACAAGGCTTCTTCTCTGGAACTGGTCTTGACACAATTCCAAGGACTTCAAATAACATCGTCTAGCATTTGTTTTGAAAATATTTAAGTTGTTATTGGCATAATAAATAATTTGGGATTTTATTCCTGCTATATTTAATAAGGCAAAAAAAAAATACCATTGGCCATCTCCGAACATTTCTTGCTTCGTTATAGGTTGCACATAATTTGTCCACAACATAAACTCCTGATTTTAACATGTTATGATCTAAAATTATCTCCGGTTTCCCAGAATCCTTATCCACTTCATTGTCATTGTGCAAGCTGGAAATTAATATGACATTTTTCCCCTTTTTAGGTATATACGACACTAAAGTACAATTTTGAGTAAAGCAAAAATAATTGCTATTTATAGGCCTGTGTTTAGTGTTGACAAACAAAGGGGGAAGTTGAGGCTTGATTTTTTCTGATTGTTCCCAGCAAAGACAATTTTTTTTCCTTCAGAAATTGCAACAAGTCAAAACTAGTAAACCAGTAGTCACAAGTTATGTTTCGCCCAGTTCCAAAAATAGACTGTGTTAATCTTGAAACAACTTCTTTTGGTGATTTACTCACTTTGAAGGGTCCCTCTGGTTGCTTGCCAGCATAGATCTCTAAATTATAAGTGTAGAACATTTTAGCATCGACGAGAGCATAAATCTTCACTCCATATTTATTAGGTTTAGAGGGTATGTACTGCCTAAACGAACACCTTCCGCGGAACCCTTCTAGTCTTTCGTCTATTGTTACGTTTTCCCCGACTGTGTAGCTTTTTTGGCAGTTATCTACAAATAGTTTGAACATATCGCGAACAGCTGCCAATTTGTCTTGTTCTTTTCTGGACTCTCTAGTGTTAATATCATCAAATCGAGTGCATCTCACAAGAAATTTGAATCTCTTTAAATTCATAACGAGA
>CM032231.1:5782500-5972500 GCA_019009955.1 Riptortus pedestris | reverse complement strand
TTTAGTTGCACGGATCTTTGTCTAATTCGGGTTTCAGAATCAAGTCACGCACTGCCATTGTGAGCTTGGTAAACATTTTTCCGTTTTTTTGTTTTTTTGTTGTTATTTTTTTTCTCAACCAGCTACGACTTCTTAAGCTGTTCCCATTTTATCAGATTTATTTCACGAGACTTCTTTATTTTAAGAGATTTCCTTTAAGGGGGAAGTGAGCTTGATGACTCGATTTTCAAAACTTTATTTCAAATGTTTATAGATCCTTCGCTGGAGGTCACGAAATGAGGCCCGTTAAAAATTATGTAGGTACTTGAGTATATGTGTGTGTAAGAAAGTACTAATAGCTCGCTTGATATTTTAGTTGCTTGAAAACGTATAAAACAAAAATTCTTTAACAAGAATGGTCCTATAACATTTGTTGATCAGACATATAATAAGAGAGATATATTGCGCTTTCTAATCTACCCCCTCCCCCCCCCCCTGACTCCTAGTAACGTGTAGAGCAAATTAACAATTTCGAGTCAAAACCGGAAAACTGCACGAATGAAGACAACCATTGGTATTTATCCTAGAAATGAAACTATTCATGACATAACAGCTTATTATTAATATGACAATAGAAGGAGTGTGTGGGTGCCTTACTAAAAGCTGAAAACTAAAAAAAAAATAAAATATATCGGTTAATAATCAAGATAGTGAATAAACATGAATAAAAACAATTATAGGGCATTGAATTTGTAATAAAATTGGTTCTAGACACCTTTTCAATAACCACCCCCAAAACGGTTATATACAAGGTTTGGCAACGATCAAACAACAATTCGTATAACGATAAAAAAAATACATGTATATTTAAACCTCAGTTTGTCATTTCTTGGGAATGACTGATTTAATGTAATAAATTGAAGAAGTATAAAGAAAGGATAGGATATTTCCAAAAGGACAGTCTACCAATATAAATATAAAGTATCCATTCCCCGCCCCCTCAAAACACTTAACGCCTGAACAAATAGCTAGTTTATCACGAAACGTTATCATCAAAGCTAAATGAAGACGTATTGTTATGATTGGACGTTTAGTTTGTGATATATGTATAAATTCCTTTCAATCAAATAAATTATACAGAAAATATTTTTTTATAAACGTATGTTTTACAATCTGTGTTTTTTATATAGTTTACAACTCAAATCTCAGCGAAGCTCTTTGTCTTTTAGAGTTTCAAATCCCCATATTCCAACAAAGACGGTTTTTGTTTATGCCTATTATATCAAGTAACATTTCATCTCTGGTATGTATTATAGATCTTGTTTACTAACCTTAAGCAGAAAAAAATCCGTCACGCAGGGGCTGCGTTAACTAAGCAGATTTCCCACGTGACGTTTTCCAGTAGATAAATCTGCCCAATGACACCTGTAGCAGTTAGGTATCTCTAAACCTATTCAAGAGGGAAGAATAGTTATGGAAACGGCCGCCAGAGCTCTCGGCGGAAATTCCCGAACATAGCCGACTCCTGCCGACGACACACAGAATACAAATGCAAATATCTCGGTTAATATTCAAGATACAGAATAAATGTATAGAACAATATTTATAGTAAATTTAATTTGCAATATGATTGATTTTATATCATTTTTTGATCCAACGCATAATAACGGAGATATTGTGAATTTTCAAAAATCCCCCCTTTAATCCCCCCCCCCTCCCACTGGTCAGATTTCAGCCATTAACGAACTTGATCTTCCTTTTTACATAAAACGATTAAATTCCGAGTTTGGTAACGATCAAACAAAAATTGCGACCGCTAGAGCGTTAACAGATAAATATATATATAAAATTTTGAACGGGGCCCATTTTCTTCATCTCCTGAGTAGAATCGATGGACATTTCAGGAAAGTTTTTGAAAATATCCTCATGAGTACGACCTCAATAGCTGATTTCCCTTAAGGGAAATCTGCTAATAGAGAACAGAATATAATTGTACGAAACTTTAGCATTATCTTATCACTAGCGAAACCTGCTTAGTCTACTCAATTCCCGCCTTTTAGAGCTTTTAACAAAGGAACAATAGTTCAGATAACTTCAACTCTTTCAAAAAGTTGTTGCTTAATTTTCGCGAAGTGTTAATTTATGTTTAAAAAATTTATAACGCATTTCAAAGATCAAAATAATCAATTTCAACCCTCAAATATAATTATTCGTACAATTCAAGGTGGGAAAAACTGTAATGTTTTTGTATTTTTGGCTTTGAAGAAAACGATCTTGACAATCGAACGTGCCTCTAGAGGAGAGTATTGACTATATTTCGTTAAACAAAAATTTGGAAAAGATTGTTTAATTTTAAGTTTTGTAATGTTTTTTTTTTGTTTATTTTTATTTGCTGTAACAAGATTTTCTAAATTTATCTTGTGAATGAACATATTATTCCACATAGATCAGGAAAAGTGATGCTCTGTGTGGAAATCCAAAATGTGCAAAAAAAGGAAAAAGAAAGATTCTGTATTTGTGGCGGAAATATGGAAACATTAGGAAAATATTAATAAAATAATTTGCTCAAAAATTTTGTTTTATATTCTAATATTTAGTATATTTTATATTCTAAAGTTTAACCCCTAGTTTACTGTACCAATTTGACGATTTTGAGCCCTTCTGCTTCTCTAGCTCAATAAAAATAAATGATTATGTATTTTTATTTTACTTTAGTTGTGTGAATCCATCTCTTGATAGTAGAACATTTAAAATGAAATCCCGCCCTGTCAACAGTTGATCTAAATTATCGTCATACGTAATATCCGCCAGTATTTGGTAATTAAATAGGAAGTGTATGTAATCGCCGTGTCAAACACACTAATTACCTCGCCCTACTAATTGGACTTAATATGATTTGGAGCCTAAATATGTTTTGGCCATACCTATTTTAACCATTTCAATTAAATAACATTCCAACTGAAATTACTAAAAGAAATTTAATTAAAAGAAAAGCTGATATAATCTTAATATATATAAATCTCCTGTCACGATGTTTGTCCGCGATGGACTCCTAAAATACTTAACCGATTTTAAATTAAATTGGCACACCGTGAGCAGTCTGGTCCAACTTGAGAGATAGGCTATATTAATTTTCTCTGAGACGAACAGGAGTGGGGGTTATAAGGGAGGCCTGAAATTAAAAGTCGTGATATTTCGTTTTCTATTGGTTTTTTCGCAAATATGCACATAACAAAAGTTGTTTATTTTGTTATTTAGAGTAACTTTTGTCATAAACACTTTCATCGTATTCCGAAGTTTAAATGAGTTTTACGCTTATGACTATAGCGGGAGTCAACAATATTATTTGGGACAAAAGACCCAACCGAAATAAATAAAACTCGGTGTGTGTATTAGCACTAACGCTTTCATTATAAGAAACCATACCAACATTTCTAGGGACGGGCAGGAGTGGGGGTTTTAAGGGAAGCCAGAAATTAAAAATAGCGATATTTCGTTTCCTATTGGTTTATCGGCAAATATGAACATAACAAAAGTTGTTTATTTTGCTATTTAGAGTAACTTTTGTTATATACACTTTTTTCGTATACCGAATTATAAACGAGATATACGCTAAAAATTATAGCGGAAGTGAAAAATTTTATTTGGCACAAAAGACTCAACCGAACTAAATAAAACACTCAGTATGTGTATTAGCACTAACGCCTTCCTTATAAAAAGCCATACTATTTCTAGGGACAGGCAGGAGTGGGGGTTATAAGGGAGACCTGAAATTAAAAATATTGATATTTCGTTTCCTATTGTAGTTTCGGCAAATATGCACATAACAAAAGTTGTTTATTTTGTTATTTAGAGAAATTTACTCAAGAATTCTTTTCAATATGAACTACCAGGTACCTCACCTGGAAAAATTAATTCAAATGTATGTTAATATTTAGTCCTTAATAATTCAAATCTATGCATAATGCACAGGAAGCGGGAAATATGACAATATGGAGGACAGTGAAGTCTTACATAAAAAAATAATTTTATTATTAACAAATCCACAGAAACGACGGGTATTAACCCTAAACACTGGGACGTATAAATGTCAAAATATTGTGCAAAATAAAGCCTTGCCAAAAAAATACCATCAACATTCAGCCTCAAATGAATTCCCGAGCGAAGCCGGGTATCTTAGCTAGTTGAAATATGAAATCTTTTGATAATCATTTATAACAAAAAAGAAAAAAAATGTGTATGTATATATATTCATTCACCTCATTTATTTCCTCATATTATTACCATTTGGAGAGGTAGATTATTTAATATTTCTCCAGAACCAATTAACTACTTTCCAAGCAATTCAATGTTTTATTGCAGTAGGCATTTAATTTCATACATATTTCACATATATATTTCTAAATGAAAGGAAAACGTTCATCACGCAGGGGCCGCGTAAACTAAGCAGATTTCCTACGAGCTGGAAAGGCATAACAAAGATCGCATCTCACCACAAATTCTCAATTTCTATGCAAAGAACCGATGAGAAGAGGTGATACGAGAAAAAAAAAAACATTTACCAACAATTGTTTAACAATATTGGTTCTATAACGTTTTACGATCCGACTCATAATAACGGAGTTATTTTAAATTTTCAAACCCCCCCAACCACCCCCCCCCCCACTAAAAGTAAGTATAAATGAGTTATAAGCTAAAGACTATAGCGGGAGTCATTAATTTTATTGGGCTCAAAAGAATCAACCGAACTAAATAAAACTCGGTATGTTTATTAGTGTTGACGCCTTAATTATCATAAGCCATACCAACATTTCTTGGGACGAGCTGGAGTGGGGTTTGTAAGGGAGGCCTGAAATTAACAGTAGTGATATTTCGTTTCTTATTGGTTTTTCGACAAACATGCACATGACAAAAGTTGTTTATTTTGTTATTTTTAGTAACTTTTGTTATATTCACTTTTGTCGTTTAGAAAAGTATAAACGAGATATACACTAAAATCTAAAGCGGGAGCCAAAAATTTTGTTGGGCACTAACGATTGAACTGAACTTAGCAAAACTCGGTGTGTGAATTAGCATTAATTCTTCAATGATTATAAGCTATATTAAAAAATTTAGGTTCAAAGTGGAGTGGGGATTATAAGAGAGGCAGAAATGAAAAACTCGCTTTTTATATTTTCTATTTGTTTTTTCGGCAAACGAGGACATAACAAAAGTTGTTTACTTTGTTATTTAGAGTAACTTTTGTGTGCATTCGCTTTTGTCGTAAAATGAAGTAAACACCGGGATATACGCTAAACGGGAGTCATTAATTTTATTATTACTTATTTAAGGGGGTTTAATAAATGAATACTATGACAAATGATGTTATGTTTTCGTCTTATATGATAGTAGCTTTGTTATTTATTTCCAATAGAAATATAAACTATAAGAGCATTTCCATTATTTAATTTTTATAATGTACCTTGATGTTATTGAAAAAAATATGTAATATAATTACAATTAAACGTTAATGGTAATGTCATTATGACAAAAAACAATATGCGTTTAAACTCGATATGATATTTTCAGGGTACCACTATTATTTAATTCCATCCGGTAGATAAATTATAAAATAATGTTTTGCATCAATAATATAAGTAGAAGAATGTTGAGAAGTCTCATGCGGGAGCGGAATATGACGGGAGCCTTACCATTTAATTAAGTTTACTTATTTCCCGTCTGGCATTACTGGAAGCGATTTCCAGTGAGATTCACTATTACAAATATAATCTTACGTGCAAAACGTTGCCTATACTATGTGAGTTCGGATTGGCTTTTGAAAGGAAATATGTTCATTATAGATGATATTTAATTGTAATAAATGCTTCCCATGATTATGGTTTGAACTATTGAAAAACGGTGAGTCAAAAAGTGTAGAGGGATAGATTAGGAACACATTTTCCTTCAAAAATAAAATTTCTATTCTATTAATCCCCAAAAGTTACCCTTCAGGGTTGGCTATTTCGGAGAATCATTACGTCGTGGAGGGAAGTGTAATTGTACACATTGAAGTCTTACTATCGAAATACCATCATTAGTCAGTCAAGACTGATTTCCCGGGCATCACCGGGTACCTTAGCTAGTATTAAATATAAAGAAAAAATATACATAGCAACATATATAGTACTCTACAATTGCAATAAGATTGATTCGATACAATTTTTCGATCTGGCGCATTATATTGGATATATTTTGAATCTCTACACCCGCCTCCCACTTCTCCGATTTCAGCCATTAACGAACTAGAATTTTAGTTATATATAAAATGTAAATATATAGTTTGGTAACAATTACATAAACATTTCGACTTCTAAAGCACGGACACACACACAGATATATATATATGACCTCATTTTTATCATCTTCAGGGCAGTTGTCTCAATGTTCATCTGAGGACATTTTTCGAAAATCGCCCCACGAGTACAACCTAAATAGTCCATTCCCCTCGAGGGAAATCTGAATAAATAAAATGGATCCCCGGCGCACTTTAATTGGATCAGGCAAACCCTAGTGCTTTATTTGTATACAATACTAGCTTCGATACCCGGCTTCGCCCGGGAATTCATTTGAGGCTGAATGGTGGTGGTATTTTTTGGCTAGGCATAACTTTGCACAATTTTTGACATTTAACCGTCCCAGTGGTTAGGGTTTATACCCGTCGTTGCTATGGATTTGTTAATAATAAAATTAATTTTTTTGTAAAACTTCACTGCCCTCCATTTTTCATATTTGTAATGGTAGTGGTGGAACCTGGTAGTTTATATTGGAAAGAATTGTTGAGCGTATAAATATTTCTACGCAAATTACTTGCTTCATACTTTGTTCCCCAAAAAATGTATAAAACAAAAGTTACTCTAAATAACAAAGTAAACAACTTTTGTTATGTGCACGTTTGTCGAAAAACAAATAGACAACGAAATATCGCGAATTTTTATTTCAGGCCTCCCTTATAACCCCCACTCCCGTTCGAACTTAAAAATTGTAATATATCTTATAATCATGGAAGAGTTAATGCTAATTAACATACCGAGTTTTATTTAGTTCGGTTGAGTCTCATGTGCCAAATAAAATTGTTGACTCCCGCTAATATTTTTAGCGTATAACGCATTTACACTGCGATATACGACCAATGTGTATATGACAAAAGTTACTCTAAATGACAAAATAAACAACTTTTGTATTGTGCATATTTGCCGAAATACCAATAGGAAACGAAATATCGCTACTTTTAATTTCAGGCCTTCTTTATAACCCCCATTCCAGTTCGTCACAGAGAATGTTGTTATAGCCTAAAGTCTAAGTTGGGTTAGTAGTAATATACATACCAAGTTTCATAAAATTCGATTTAGCCGTTTATGCGTGAAAAGGTAACAAACAAACAGACACGAAAGAAACATAAAGCAGTTATGGTGTCTATGACATGTGAAACGAAAAGTTATCGTGAAACTTCGCAAAAAAAATCAGTGTTCAGACAGAGGTTACAATTTTATATGTATATAGATTATACCTTTTGTATTTTTGATGACGGCATAGATAAACTGTTCCGAATCCACCTTGTCCTATGCATTGTATCTTGTCGTAGTCAGACAGTGAGAAGCTCCTGCAAAAAAAGAATTTATTAGCTTTAAGTTAAGTTATTATTATCAATCTTTATTATAATAAAGTAGAATTTTATTAGAGTAAGGTTTAATAGATTAAGGCTATATTATAACAATTTATGTTATGTTATTAGACTTATATGATAGTTGTAAGTATGATTCGGATTAGTGAGTTTATAAATATCTGGCCGCTCCCCCAACGCTGTTGTTATTAATTTTCAATAGAAAATAATTTTGTTATTTATTTCCAATTGAAATGTAATCTATAAGAGCATTTCGATTATTTAATTTTTATAATGTACTATTTAAAGTAAGTCATACTGAATTTGTACAACGTATGGCAGCGAAAGTTCTACGGAATCAAAGTTCTAGTATATTTTATCTTATTTTCCCTGATAAGTTGTCGTTCTTGAAATAACTATGTACTATCTACAACTATTAAAGGTTGCTTGGCAATGACATTACGTCAAAATACAATATGCCTTGAAACTCAATATATATCTTCGTATAAAAACATCATCATCATCATTTAGAGAATAATGATTTCCCGGGCATCGGTTTGCCTTGTTAGAAAAAGAATCGATATTCTACCGTTCTGTATAAAACTAAAAAGTCGCGATCGTTGGCTGCTAAAATGGGACAAGTATAGAGGAAGGAATAAAGTGCATAGAGAAACACTTCCAACGTAGGATCCATATACAGTTTGATGGCATTCTTTATAAATACAACCTCAATAGCAGATTTGCCTTACGGGAATTGTGCTCAAATCATAAATATCTCATTTATAGCCCACTACCTAAATCGACACATTTCCAGATTAAATGAAGATATTACAGTGGCCCGGGAAATCATTCTTTACTGACTAATGATGGTATCTTGATAGTAAGACCTTCCAATGTGGTACAATTACACTTCCCTCCACGACGTAATGATTTTCCAAAATAGGACAACCCTGAAGGGTACTTTTGGGGATTAATAGAATAGAAATTTTATTTTTAAAGGATAAATGAAAATGTGTTCCTAATCGTCCCTCTACACTTTTTGACTCACCGTTTTTTTCAATTATATTCAAAACCATATTCATGGGAAAGCATTTATTACCAATTAAATATCATGCTATAATAAACATATTTCCTTTCTAAAGCCAATCCGGAGCTCACATAGTTTAGGTTAGGGCAAAGTTTTGCCACGTAAGATTATATTTGTATTAGTGAATCCTCAATGGAAATCGCTTCCAGTAATGCCAGACGGGAAATAAGTAAAACTCCAATTAACGTTGTAAGGCTCCAGTCATTCTCCCGCTCCCGCATGAGACTTATAACAATTCTTCTACTTATATTATTGATGCAAAACATTATTTTTATAATTTATCATACCTGTGGAATTAAATAATAGTGGCACCTGAAAAATATCATATCGAGTTTTTAAACGCATATTGGTTTTTTTGCCATGATGACATTACCATTAACGTTTAATTGTTATTAAATATTATATATTTGTTTCAATTAACATCAAGTGTAGATTATAACAAATTAAATAATGAAATGACTCTTTATAAGTTTATAATTTTATATGGAAATAATTAACAAAGGTTTTTTAGGAGGGGGTGACGACAGAATTTATTACCTCCACTAATCCGAATCATACTTTAAACTATCTTATAAAACATTAACGTCAATTTGTAAATATTCCTTTATTAAGAACCCACTTTACTAAGTACTATCTTTATTGTACTCCCGTTTAGTTTAGCGTATATCCCCTGTTTACTTCATTTTTACGACAAAAATGAATGCGCACACAAAAGATACTCTAAATAACAAAGTAAACAAATCTTTTTGCTAATGAGCATGTTTGTCGCAAAACCAATAGAAAACGAAATTTCACTAATTAATTTAACTAGTTAATTTCAGGCCTCACTTACAAACCCCACTATGCTCGTCCTAGAAATGGTTTGGTATAACCCTATGTTAATTAGGGGCGTCAAAACTCTAAATATACATACCGAGTTTTTATTTAGTTCGGTTTGAGTCTTATTGCCAAATAAAAATTGTTCACCTTACCACTAATAGGTATTTAGGTCTATATCTCGTTTTATAATTCGGTTAGACGAAAAAAACAGATGTATAATCAAACAAAAGTTACTCTAAATAACAAAATAAACAACATTTGTTAATGTGCAAATTTGCCGTAAAAACCCAACAATGAAACGAAATATCACTAATTAATTACTAGTTAATTTCAGGCCTCCCTTTACCAAACCCCAATCCTGCTCGTCTCAAGAGATATTAATATAGCTTAAAGTCTAAGTTGGGGCTAGTAGGTAATTTACATACCAAGTTATCATAAAATTCGATTTATGCCGTTTATGCCGTGAAAAAGGTAACAAAACAAACCAGACACGAAAGAAACATAAAGCAGTTTATGGTGGTCTATGCACATGTGAAACGAAAAGTTATCGTGCAAAACTTCGCGAAAAAAATCAATGTTTCAGACAGAGGTTACAATTTTAAATGATATAATATATATATATATATTTATATATATATATAGATAACCAATCATACTTTAAATTAAGGTACCTATAAATGTTGTTATGTACATATTTGCTCTATCGTGAATATTAACCCAGATATTTGCATTCCCCTTCACTAACGCCCCCCCCGCCTATCCGTGTGACCGATTTCCACTCTTTAAGTCAAATATTATGTATTTAGTTTGAATAAACAAAAATTGAACATTTTCGAGTTAAGAACGTATAACCTAGATCGATGACGTCATCACACAACATATTTGCGAGTAGCGCACACAGTAACTGTTCAATGAAAATAATATTCAGTATTTAAGCTTAGAATAATGTGGTTTATGACATAAGAGCTTATTGTTAATATGACATGAGTAGGAGTGGCACTCCATTACTGAAAAAGCTGGAAAAATGAAACTCCAAATATCTCGGAAAATATTCATAATACAGAAAAAACCCGTTTTTTTTTTTTTTTTTTTAAACATTGAGCAACATTCATAGGGCACTATATTTGCAATGAGATTGGTTAATATACAACTTTTCAAACACGACGCCACACTGGAGCGATCCTTCAGTAATGTTGGGAAATTGGAGGAAAAAATAAAAGTTTTAATTTGGGATTTGCTTGTAATTGTTCAGTATCACCCCCCCCCCCTCACAAACCCTTTTTCAATTGAGCAGATTGATATTTTAGCCATACATATTATTGCCAATGGTTTTTACATGATGCCTGGTTATAATTGCTTATGTTAAAAAAAGCCTAGGAACCTTATTAAATTTCGTCCGGTAAAATCTTATTTCATTTTATTATAATTATTGTTGCTTCCAGTACACATTAAGGGTATTATAAACAAATTCAAAAACTGGCACAAAAGGTTTTTTAAAATTCCCCTCAATTTCTTTTTTGTGTTACTATCGGAGCTGAACATAATTTTATTTAACTGAATTTCGCAAATCGCTTGTATTTGCTTGAAAAAATGCACACTTGGCATGCTTTTTAAGGAGTTATATTGTCTTATTTACAACGTCGTCAGATCTTGCCATAAACTTGCCTATTCATTAAATATTTTACTTTTAGTGTTTTAATACTTTCGGTGTTTACGGAAGAACATATTATTGCCTCCCGCGGACCTTTCCAACTATATTGCATAATCAATTAGATTTCCAAATCGTGTGAGTGTTTGTCCAAGTTTCCATAAAGGAACTTCTCCCAACAAAGAAAAAAACGAAAATTCAATTTAGTGATTTTTAGGGGAAGGCAAACTGGGATTATTTCGTTGACCAAGTTGATACCAAGGATTGGGCAAATCTAATGACGGAAAACAGGTAGCGTAAGTTGTTTGCGTTTCCTCACATTTTCGGGCGTCTATTACAGGAATAGATGTAAATTTAATTAACGGGGGGTTTTACTATTATTTTGCAAGCAATATCGTACCAACGCACTGATCAATACTTGAAAAGGTTTATGAAAGTTTACAAGAGAAAACAGCCGAGATAATTTGTGGATTTGCTTATGGATGGTATTACATGCCAGTAAACAGTTCACAAAACTGTTAGTTCATGACCTGGAAATAGCCAAAAACACGCTTTTGTACCAATTGGTATGCTGTCAGAAGATGCTCAGGGGGGAACCTTAAAATACTTTTCGCCACATACAAAGAATATTTTTCTAGAAAATTTTCAAGGACGGCTACCAAACAGAGGATATCCTGAATAATTTTGCTAATTAATCGACCCTTTAACGAATCCTTACATTTCAAAGGCCAAAGCAGCCCCACCCATTGTGTAACAACGATTAGGCGATCGCTTGAAGAAACCAATTAATCTTTCGGAAGTAAAAGTAACTTCTAAGTGAAAAATAAAAAAAAACATTTGAAATGTTTAGAAAATGTTAGATATTCTTCCCAGCTTACAAATTCCCTTCATTATTAAATTAAATAACAGAGATATTTTTTTTTTTTAATTTTTTTCTAGATTTATCTTTTGTATTACTATTTTTAGTTTTAATTTGCGTTTGTGAACTTTCAATTTATTAAAAAATTATAAAACTCTAATATGTTGCTATTATGTGTCTACAAATCACAATTCTCTACTTAGTAAGCTGATACATTAATCTGTATGGAACACATTTAAAATTCATCCTAACCGGTTATATCGCATCTGGCAAAATTGATGATGATGGTAGTTCAATAGAGTATGGGATGTGCTTTAAAATGACACCAGGAATCATATTCTAGGAGCAGTAGAATCGGAGATATTATTGTATGTCCGGCTTACCCTATCACTCGCTCCAGTGTGCGACGTATAATAAACAGGTTATATTTTGAATTTTCATCTTTTTTTTTTTTTTTTAATCCATCCCTCCTCTATACCACCAATCTCTCCGATTTCAGACTTTTAACGTACTTGATATTTAGTTTAACATGAAATGTTATATAATTTATCGACTTTGAAAAATGACAAAAGACAAAAAAAATTTCAACCGCTATGAGCGTTTAACTGACAATATATTTTTATATTAGTATATTTATAAAATATATATTTGTCAGGTTAAACTTAAATTTATATATATATTATAACCACACCACACCAACACACACAAACATGTATATATTATGATAAAAAAAATTTTATCTAACTGAAAAAAAAAGGGCAACAAGAATGGACGGTAACTAATAAAGGACAACATTATAAAACTTTTCATTTCAAACATTAACACATATTTCAAACAGCAAATTACATACAGCAGACTTTTACATTACACAATTAGTTAAACAGGAGCATGGTACACTGAAACTCTTACAACCAACGATTTGACATAAAAGACAACAATAATTGCCCTGTGATTACTAAACTCCACAAACACAGTCAACACTTAATTATACGATTTGCAAGACTACTGACATAACGAACGACCAAAAACAACTAAACAAGAACTTAGAACAAAAAAAAGGCTAAAATTTCCAATAGAAGATGGACAAGTTATTTTTTAAAATAAATACTGCTTTTAAAAAATATTTGGCAGAACATGCGTTTGATACAATTAAATCCGGTGTTGTTTTAAATACTTTTTTTAGGGGGGGTGATACAACTACAATACTTAAAATATTTATGGATATTTCATTATTTCTTTCTTTTTTTTTTTTTTCTATTAAGAACTAATTTCTTCTCTTTATATGTTTTTTCTTTAATTTTACGTTGTTATTGTTAATTTATTTATTATATGTATCTCATGCTTTTGAAATAATCTATGTATTAAATTAATATGGTAACCCACTACAAATGAATGTGAATATGCCTAACTTTGCATGGGAACAGAAATAAAACGGCCTTCTTATAGGGTTATCTATAGGAAGGAAACAAAT
Organism: Riptortus pedestris; assembly: GCA_019009955.1. Lineage (NCBI taxonomy): Eukaryota > Metazoa > Arthropoda > Insecta > Hemiptera > Alydidae > Riptortus > Riptortus pedestris. The sequence continues at coordinate 5,958,998 of CM032231.1, read as the reverse complement.
TAAAAAAAACATGTAATATATTATATATATATTTTATATATATATATATATAATATATATATATATGTGTGTGTGTGTGTGTGTGTGTGTGATGAAATTTAGCAAGATCTCATTTTCGTCATCCTACTAGATAGGAAGGAATGGAGATTTGAAGAGAAAATGTTTCGTGGCCACTGATCCAATCGGTAAATCAACTTAGTTTGTATTGGTTTTGGGACATTGTATATGAATTATAGTGCACATTGTATCACATGTAGGAATGGACAATAATTAGTTGCTTAAATAATGTATCTGGATTTACCCTGTATCTTCCATAGATGGTTGATCCCTAGACATGGCTCAGTACGTGCCTGTTGCCAAGAATACCTGTAGAGACACTAAGCTCCCAGCCATGTTTACACTCGATATACTTGGGATGTCTCTAGGAATTAGCTCAACTTCCAACACTATTGTTGTCAAGGATTATCCCCTCACAGCATTGTATTTGAATTATTTCATTATATCCACAGCCTTAAAAATTGCACAGAGTTCATCGTGTAAAAACTTTTTCTTGGTAAAAAAGATATATTTATTAAAGTCCACTCTTACTGCTACTATGATTAGCACCCTTTTCTAGCCGGGTTTGACTAGAGATTTTAGCAGATTTCCCTTAAGGTAAATCAGCTATTGAAGTCGTACTCATGACGAGATTTTCGAAAAATTTCTTCAAATGTCCATCGAACCTACCCAGGAAATGACGAAAATGAGGTCCCTTCAAAATTATACATACTCGTATATATATATATATATATATATATATATATATATATATATATATATATATATATTTGTCTGTTAACGCTCTAATGGGCGCAATTTTTGTTCGATCGTTACCAAACTCAAAATTTAATCGTTTTATGTACAAAGAAAGATCAAGTTCGTTAATGGCCAAAATCGGACCAGTGGGAAGGGGTGGGGGGGTTAGAGGGGGGATTTTTGAAAATTCGAAATATCTCCGTTATTATGCATCGGATCGAAAAAGGGTATAATATCAATCTTATTGCAAATTAAATTTACTATAAATATTGTTCTATACATATATTCTGTATCTTTTATATTAACCGAGATATTTGCATTTGTATTTGCGTGTGTGTGGGGGGACTTTCCGCCGAGAGCTAGTTCGGCCGTTTGCGTAACTGATCGTCCCTCGTGAATAGGTTTAGAGATTCCTTACTACTACTGTTATTATTAAGCAGGTTTCTCTATCGAAATATCTCTGTTACTATATGTCATGTCGAAAAATCGTATAAAACCAATCTTATTGCAAATTAAATGCTCTATAATTATTGTTATATACATTTATTCACTATCTTGAATATTAACCGAGATATTTGCATTTTTCAGTTTTCAGCAAACCACCACTTCTACTTATGTTAAATAAGCAATACTCTGCTACATAATAAATGAATAAATATTCGAATTTTAAATACCAAAAATTGTACGCAAGAGACCTTTATTATACGAGATACATGCAAATATGTCCTGGTGACCGCCCCCCCCCCCGTCATAAGCTTTTGGACTAAAAATGTGATTGATTGAGATAAAAATTATTCTGACTCATTATTAATTACAGTACTAGATATAATAAATAGTTCTCAGATATAGTAAAATTAATATATTATATTCTGATATATTTCAGTAACTGTTTTTCTTTCCAGTGAGAGGCGGGCGTTTGTTTACATTTCTAACGCTTCATGTCGGCAGGATATTAAAATTGGATGAAACACTTCTTATTTCCGTTTGTATTTATTCACGGTGGTTTTGTGTTAACAGTATGTAAACTTATCTATTACTAAACTTCACGAGGGAAATCTGCTTACTTAACGCAGCCCCTGCATGGAGGGACTTTTATATAATACCCTTAAACATTATTTATATTCTAAATTATTATGTAAGCTTATTATAATAATTCCAAATACTTATATCTTAAAAAAAAGAGTAATATATGGGTGTAGTGTTGAAACAATGCTTTTCATGATAATGTGTTAAAGCTGAAGTCTCGCAACTAAAAAAAAATAAATAAAAAATTGACCTATTATTACTAATCGAACTTTAGTGAATTTCTCTCAAGGTACATCGGCTATTGAGGTTGTACACATGATGCGATTTTCAAACATTTTCTTCGAATTTCTATCAATTCTACCCAGGAAATGACAAAAATTAGCTCCGTAATATATATATATATATATATATATATATATATATATATATATATATATATATATATATATATATTTGTCAACGCTCTAGTGGTCACAATTTTTGTTTTTTGTTACCAAACTCGATATTGAAACTTTTTTTTACCGAAAGTAGAGATCAAGTTGATTAAAGCCTAAAATAGGGCCAGTGGGAGGGGGTTAAAACGGGGGAATTTCCGAAAACTTGAATTATCTCCATTATAATACGAAAATTTGTAAGGATAAATCTAATTCAACATTTTATTTCATAGAAATGTTATTATATATATATATTCTCTAGCTTGAATATTACTTGGTAAATTTGCTTTTTTTCACCATTTGTAAACCTCCACTCCTTCTAAAATTGTGTCATGAGTATTACAACCTCAATATCTGATTTGCTTTGAGAGATTTGCTGAAAGGAAATGCTGTGGAGAGATACCTCGTGACTGAAGATAGCTATTTTTACAACGTGCAGGTGTCCAGCCACTGTCTGCTTCCTTTTCTTCAGAATTATCACAGCAATAGAAGAGAGTGGGAAATCGTAGTTAAAAGCCCTTGCAAATGGGAAGCATAAGGTACTATCTCCGCTTAAAGCCCTTGCCAAAGGGCACAATGTTCCTACAATGGGCAAGTATAATCCTAAACTGTGGAGGTCGTAAAGAAAGAAATCGCTCGCCGGTTCGAATGAAGTTGCCCTACAGAGTTCCTTTGTGGCGGGGCTTTTGATGGAATCACCAACTATTCTATGAACTAACAGGGCCAGTAGTTAAGCACTGCCTCACTAATGCTCAACTTTCAAATTGACCTCAAAACTTGGACTGAAGGAGCTTCAAGTTTGCCCTTCATTTGCCAGCTTATGTGTTCCCACTTTGTGCACTTTAAGTTACTTAGTGCGGTCTCACTTTACACTCTCTCAACAAAAATGGATTATAATTGTGCTTTTTCAATTAAAATTCCTTTAACGCATTTTCACTGGCTTAAGCTATGCTAAAGTAAATCAGTTATCATTCCAGAACTATTCACTCAGAAAGAAAATGAATACTTCTTTTGACAAAAGGTTCTTCGGAGTTCTAGTGGTTAATATAATACATTTAAAGGAGCATCGGTTTACGATAAAACGGTTTGTTAAAAATAATGTCCTGTATGTTACCAAACAGGAGTGTTTTTCACATACTTTCTTGCCAGTGGGTTCAGAATTTAATACCTCTTAATGTAAATTATATATGGACATATATATATATATATATATATATATATATATATATATATATATATATATATATATATATACTAGCTACCTGGACATGCAGACACATTAAAAGTCTGTCACGCAGATGCTGCGTAAAAAATCAGATTTCCCATGTTCTGTTACAGCACACGAATGATCACATCTCGCCACATATTCTCTATTTATATGTAAAAAAATACCGATGGGCAGAGGGGGGGGGGAGGGCTACTGGAAAAGAAAACCAGAAGGTTCGAATAACTCGGTTAATACTTAACTTACTTTTTAAGCTACGAAAAAAGATCATCAATAGTTTAACAAAACTCATTGTGCCCACCCTGGCTAGAAAAGGGTGGTAACCTGTAGATAACCCGTCCCGATTAGCCATAGTAGTATAAAGTGGACGTAAATAATAATAAACAAAAAAATAGTTTAACAAGATTAGTTCTATAACATTTTACGATCCAACTCATAAAAATGGAAATACTAAGAATTTTCGAATCCCAACCCTCTCTAAACCCCCATTATTCAATTTACGATTTCAGCCAATAATAAATACGATCTTTAGTATTCAATGAAACGGTTAAATATCGAGCTTGGTACGAATTAATTAAACATTACTAAAGTAGGGAACGGATAATCTTAATTTATTGCGTCATCACATCATGTATTTGCGTGTATCTCACAAAGTAAAAGTTCAATGAAATAATATTTGGTATTTAACCTTAGAATTAAGGGGACCATGCTCTGACTGTTTATTATTAATATGATATCGGTAGGAGAGCGGAGTTACTGAATGACGAAAATTAAAAACCAACGAAGAGTCCATCATGCAAGGGCTGCGTAAACTAAACAGATTTCCCACGTGAAATTTAGTAATAGATAAATCTACATACCGATAACACACCCTGAATATTAAGTGAATAAATACAAACGATAATAAGAAACCTCCCGACGGAAAGCATCTGAAGTGTAAACAAACAGTTCTGCCAACTTCTTACCGGGAAGAAAAACGATTACTGTAGTATTAATTTGATTGAAAACTATTTAATATATCTAGTACTGTAATTTATAATGAATCAGAATAATTTTTATCTCAATCAATTAAATTTAAGTATTTCAAAAACTTAAGAAGGGGGGGGGGATCACCAGAACATATTTGCATGTATCTCGTATAATACATGTCTCTTGAAGACAATATTTGGTATTTAAGCTTCGAATGGTGTGGTTTATTTCATAACCAAGTATTGTTTTTGTAACTTGAGTAGAAGTGGGGCTTTGCTGAAGGCTGAAAACTAAAAAATGCGAATATCTCGATTAATATTCAGGATAGAGAATAAATGTATATAACAATATTTATAGTACATTTAATGTTCTATAAGATTGATTCTATATATATTTTTTCGATCCGACGTATAATAACGGAGAAATTAGGAATATTAAAAATTCTAGGAGATATACAGTTTTGAATGAAACTCATTTTCATCATGGTAGGATCGGTGGACAATGGAAGAAAAATTTCGAAAATCGCGGCATGAGTAGCTGATTTTCCTCATGGGAAACCTGCTAAAATGAGGTCCGGTCAAAACTGCATATATATATATATATATATATATATATATTTGTCTGTTACCGGTCTAGCGATCACAATTATTTTATAATCACTACGAAACTCGATATTTAGTAGTTTTATGTAAAAGGAAGATCAAGTACGTTAACGGCTGAAATCGGACCAGTGGGAGGGGGAGTTTAGAAGGGAGGAATTTCGAAAATTCAAAATATCTCATTTACTAATACGTCGGATCGAAAAATTGTATAGAAATAATCTAATTGCAAATATAATTTACTTTAAATATTCTTATATACATATTTTCCGTGTAATGAGTATTAACCCAGATATTTGGATTTTACAGTTTTCCGCTTTCAGTAAACCCCCACTCCCACTAGTGTCATATTAATAATATGCTGAATATTTCATGAACCACTTCATTACGAGGTTAAATACCAAATATTGTTTTCATTGAACATTAACTTTATGAGATACATGCAAATACGTTCTGTTGCCCACCCCCCTTATTTTGTTTTTTGATTACTAAAATTTGAGTGATTGAGATAAAACTGATCCTGATTCATTACAAATTACAACACTAGCTTTCGTAAATAGTTTTCAAGCAAATTAATATGTTATATTCAGATATATTTCATTAATAGTTTGTCTTTCTGGTCTATCTATCAATTCAGCTCTACAAGGTTGGTTGGCCAGTTTGTGTACAATTCAGCCGCTTTCCGTTGTAGAGATTATTAACTTGTATTATAAATGTACTGAGCATTCACGATAGTGTTACCTGTATGTATATTTATCTATTGTAAGCCTTCGCGTGGGAAATCTGCTTAGGTTACGCAGCTGCTGAATTTTTCTATTTTGAATGGACCTCATTTTTGTCATCTCTTAGCTATGATAGATGGACATTTGAGGATTTTTTTTTTTGAAAATCGCGTCTTGAGTACACATCTTCCTTGAGGGAACTGCAATGAATTCCAATACTAGTAATCCAATTTCCAACAATATTTTCCTTTAGTTACAATTTTTCGTGTCACTTCAAAATAACGAAAATATTCCCCTCACTTTTTGGGGTTCCCTTCCGCTTATCCCAGTATCAGCCATTAATTAAATATCGAACTAGGTAACGATTAAGCAAAAAATGCGGCCACTTGATTGGTAAAAAACATGAGTATATATTATGTATATAAATATATATATTTATATATATATATATATATATATATATATATATTAGAGTACAACTATTATTTGATATATATATATATATATATATATATATATATATATGGACATGGGCTTAGTGCCTTTGGAGTTAAGCTAAACAATAAGAGTGATCACCATCGACTGTGTATTCGTTGCCTTCTCGACAGTTGCTATGCTACTCTAAAGCCTGAATTTTTTTAACTGGATAAACAAAGAGGTTTCTTTAAATTAATGATTTCTGAATTTTTCCATTGTACTAGTCCTGTCTTTTATTATTTATTTCTAGTAACAATAAAAATAATGAAAGAATAATAAGTTAGGCTTGAGAAATATATTAATATTTAAACAGAAAGGAAAATAAATTAAAAGAAATTCCATTAAAGAATAAATAATTACAAAGCGAATAGATTGGAGACAGTCCCTTTGGGATCCTACCCGCAGTTCTCTTTTTGTCTCTACCAAATCCTTTAAGCGCTCTCCCTAAAAAAAAAATAAAGAAATAAAGAAATAAAAAAAAAGAAAAGAGAAAAAACGAACTCCCTAACTGGGAATACTAAGAAATCTGGGCAAACGTTCCAGTTTATTTAGCTTCAAAGATACATGATTGTATGTATTTGTTTGTTGAGACAATAGGCTATTTATTGTATTATCAAATAGTTGTTCTCTGTTCAGTAAGACATTTTGTCTTGTTTTTCCCTTGGCCAATGGATGGACGTATTGAAATATTGATGTCAAAAACAGCTATCTTACTCAATGTACATACCGATATACAGGGTGCGCCAGGGAACTACTTACTTCTTTGAAACGTAAATGAAAACAGAAGTACTTCTATTATTGTCTTAATTATTTTTTTTATTTGAGAATACAATCTCCCTTTTTCCCTATACAGTCTTGAAACTGAGAGAGAGAAAGCGAGAGAGAGAGAGAGAGAGAGAGAGAGAGAGAGAGAGAGAGAGAGAGAGAGAGAGAGAGAGAGAGAGAGAGAGAGAGAGAGAGAGAGAGAGAGAGAGAGAGAGAGAGAGAGAGAGAGAGAGAGAGAGAGAGAGAGAGAGAGAGAGAGCGAGAGAGAGAGCGAGAGAGAGAGAGAGAGAGAGAGAGAGAGAGAGAGAGAGAGAGAGAGAGAGAGAGAGAGAGAGAGAGAGAGAGAGAGAGAGAGAGAGAGAGAGAGAGAGAGAGAGAGAGAGAGAGAGAGAGAGAGAGAGAGAGAGAGAGAGAGAGAGAGAGAGAGAGAGAGAGAGAGAGAGAGAGAGAGGGCTATAGAGCCCTTGTGTACACCTCCAGCAATTATTCTTGCTTAATAAGCAAGAGATAGCGAGAGGGGAGAGGGTGGAATATGAGGGGTGAGAGACACCCCTCCCTCTTTATCACCCCCCTCCCTCTTTATCACCCCCTCCCTCTTTATCACCCCCTCCCTCTTTATCGCCGTTTCACAATGGACCAACATCCATTACATCCCCCAATCTCCAAACAAGAATAGATGCAGCATCCTTATTATACTAGATGCCTTATTATTGCCCAATTACACCCTTCTTAGAATATGATAATTTTAAATGTAGAAATGCGATAAAATACATTACTTTTCGGTGTGGGGGAGCAAAGCCCATGCCATTTTTTCTGGTTCTAATAATAATAAAAGTCCATCACGCAGAACTAAGCAGACTAAAGTAAACTAAGCAGATTTCCCTCGTGAAGTTAATTAGTACATAAATCTACAAACTGGTAACACATCACCAACGTGAATATTAAGAGAATAAATACAAACGAGAATAAGAAACATCCCGATGGGAAGCGTCTGAAATGTAAACAAACAGGTCTGCCACCCTCTCACCGGAAAGAATAGTTATTTATTATACAAGTGACGAAAGTAGATCATTTTACAACTCGAGTGAAACGTTTAGCCCGGTAATTTTACGAGAGTTGTAAATTCTACTTTCGTCACGAGTGTAATATTAATTTTTTTCTGTAATCGTGTAATACATGATCAGATCTAACCAGAATATGAACAAAATTAGGATGTTGTGAAGATTATGGTATGTTGTTGGTAGGTTATAAGCATGGTTGTGAAAGGTTATAAGCATACTTATAAAACAACTAGTGATGATTGTGAAGTAATGCAGTTATAAACAAGTACAGGTTATAAACAAGGAAGGTAATTATTATTATATTTAAATTTTAAAATATATTGATTATTTCCACCTTTAATTCATTCACATTTTAATTTATTTTGTTAAAATAAATTCTTACAATGTTAAGAAACATTTAAAAGCATTTAATTTATACTTATTACTAATTAAGAAGGCAATTCACTTTCTTCACTTGTGAACAAAGTGATTACTTTCTTCACTCTATTGCAAAATGTTTCACTTTCTTCACTCATTTCAGTTTAGTAATGTTACCATTATTCAACGATTACAGAAAAAAACAATTACTGGAATATATCATAGTATAATATATTAATTCTATTGAAAACTATTTACTATATCTAGTAATGTAATTTATAATGCATCAGAATAATTTTTATCACAATCAATCAAATTTTAGGTGGCCATGAACTTAATACGGGGGGGGGGTCACCAGAATATTTGCATGTATCTCGTACAATAAAGGTCTCTTGAAAAAAATGTTTGGTATATTATATGTTATGATATGATTATATATTGTGATATATGTGTATATTATATATTATGATATGATTGTCTTATGACAGATGATCAGTTGTCCTAATATTTTGATATGACACTTTTTTTTCAGCATGTAAAAATCGAATAACAGCGGCTTTTTTTTTTTTTTCTACAAATTGTTCATAATGGCAAAATGAAAATTGTAACTTTTATTATCCTGTCACTGTTTCACAGACGACTATCTTCGTTGACTGTCCATAGCGTTGAGCAGGCTCAAACTAATCTGAACAACTTACCGACGGGTACAGATTTGCCAAACATTTTGAATTCGGAATGAGGGGAGAATTTGTGAATTAGCTTTGCCGTTTCGATAACATCATTGTGGCGTACATGAATGATTTCGCCGCTTGCAGTTAGGTTGCAACTCTATAGACCTTGCACTTCCAGAGTGACCTGTGTGTTCGAATCCTACATCCAGAGGAGATATCCCAACAGCATATGTAGGCATGCAGCTTTAAGGATGAAACGTTTAAATATCGAGTATGTTGAGTTCAAATAAATATTTTCGAGTAAAAAATATTAATTTATGGCGTCATCGTCACATACAATATTTTCCTGTATCTCGTATGTAAAAGTTCATTGAAAACCATATTAAATATTTAATCTTAGAATGAAGCGGTTCATATTATAATAGCTTATAGTTAATTAGAAGAGAGTTGCAGCAGGGATTAACTCAACTTTGAAAACTAAAAAATACAGTTATCTTAGTCAACAATCAACATACTGAAAAATATATATATAACAACATTCATAGAACATTAAATTTGTCCAACACACATTTTCGATCCGACGTATAATAACGGTGATATTTAAAACTTTCGAAATTCCCCCTAGACCCCCCCCCCTCCACTGTTCCAATTAACGAACTTGATTTTTCGTTTTACAGAAAACGATTAAATATCGAGTTTGGTAATGGACAACAAAAATTGCGACCGCTAGTCCGTAAAAGTCTTACACATACACAAACACACACACACACACACACACACACACACACACACACACACACACATATATATATATATATATATATATATATATATATATATATACTAGCTCAGATACCCGGCTTCGCCCGGGAATTGATTTGAGGCTGAATGGTGATGGTATTTTTTTGGAAAGGCTTTAATTTGCACAGTATTTTGACATTTACCCGTCCCAGTGTTTAGCGTTAATTCCCGTTGTTGGCATTTGTTAATAATAAAATTCATTTTTTATGTAAGTCTTCACTGTCCTCCAAATTGTCATATTTCCCGTAGACAAATAGACAATGAAATATCGCGAATTTTTATTTCAGGCCTCCCTTATAACCCCCACTCCCGTTCTAAACTAAACATTTTAATATAGCTTATAATCATGGAAGAATTAATGCTAATTGACATACCGAGTTTTTTTAAGTTCGGTTTACTCGTTAGCGCTCAATGAAATCGTTGACTCCCGTTTTAGTTTATAGTGTATATCTTGTTTATACTTTGTTAAAAGACAAAAATGAATATGTCAAAAGTTACTCTAAATAACAAAATAAACAACTTTTGTTATGTTCATATTTGCCGAAAATGCAATAAGAAACGAAATACCGTTATTTTTAAATTCAGGCCTTCCTTATAACCCCCCCTCCTGCCCGTCCCTAGAAATGTTAGTATGGCTTATTATAAGGAAGGCGTTAGTGCTAATTCACATACCGAGTTTGGTTTAGTTCGGTTGAGTCTTTTGTGCCAAATAAAATTGTTCACTTCCGCTATAGGTTTTAGCGTATATCTCGTTTATAATTCGGTATACGAAAAAAGTGTATATAACAAAAGTTACTCTAAATAACAAAATAAACAACTTTTGTTATGTTTATATTTGCCGAAAAACCAATAGGAAACGAAATATAGCTATTTTTAATTTCAGGCCTCCCTTATAACCCCCACTCCTGCCCGTCCCTAGAAATGTTGGTATGGCTTTTTATAATGAAAGCGTTAGTGCTAATACATATACCGAGTTTTATTTAGTTCGGTTGAGTCTTTTGTCCCAAATAAAATTGTTCACTTCCGCTATAAATTTTAGCGTATAACTCCTTTATAAATCGGTATATGGCAAAAGGATATATAATAAAAGTTACTCTAAATAACAAAATAAACAACTTTTGTTATGTTCATATTTGAAGAAAAACCAATAGGAAACGAAATATAGCTATTTTTAATTTCAGGCCTCCCTTATAACCCCCACTCCTGTCCATCTCAGAGAATTTTAATATAGCCTAAAGTCTTAGTTGGGTTAGTACTAATATACATACCAAGTTTCATAAAATTCGGTTCAGCCGTTTATGCGTGAAAAGGTAACAAACAAACAAACAAACAAACAAACAAACAAACAAACAAACATACACGAAAGAAACAAAATGCAGATATGGTGTCTATGACATGTGAAACGAAAAGTTATCGTGAAATTTCGCGAAAAAAATCAATGTACAGACAGAGGTTACAATTTTATATGTATATATATATAAATCGCTTCATGAGCACAACCTCAACAGCATAACTGAATTCCTTTATGGGATAACTGCTTAAATTATTATTAAGCATTTCTCAAGGGAGCGAAACATTTTTTTTTCAGGATTACTTTACGCCAAACAGTAAAATCGCTTATTAAGTTTCAAAGTTTTTTTAGAAATCGAGAGAATGTTTTACTTAGCAGTTGCAAAGATTCTCCAATTTAGTTTCTGTTATAGGTGTGGCACATTTCGTACACGGTATATACGTATACCGTGTACGAAATGTTTTTGACTCGTTTATTTTATCTTATATTCTAATAACATTATTTCGAATTTTGTTAGTTATTAGTTGATTGATTTAGTTATAATTTGATTTTATTTCAACCCTCCTCTAACTAATAAAGCTATGAGATGGAGTTATTTTCATGTGTTGGTAACAATGTTTTTGTTGTAGGTTTCGTGGATGAGGAAGAGAGACCTCCACATCCTGACTTCCAACATCTACACATACACTGGTGACGGAAGGTTCAGTGTCATCCATCCAGACCCATCTGACGACTGGAACCTCAAGATAGAATACGTCCAGAAGAGAGACGCTGGCATTTATGAATGTCAGGTAAAGATTATGACATTTTTATCTTGCTTTACCCCTTTCACGACTTACGAAAGTTTCGCTATTCGAAAATTTTCCGGAAAGGATTCCGCTGTCTAATAAATGATGATGAATTTAATGCCCGAAACGAGCGAACTTAAAAAACATAGGGTTATGATAATTTGGAACAAATGTGTGACGCAACAAATCCGGTTTGATTTTTCCCTTCCAATTCGACTCTATAGCCATGCCCTACACTCTGACGCTTTGAGGATGGGAATTTTATTCCCGAAAGTGCTAGAGTTTTTAAGAAATAAATTGTGAGGAGCCAGAAAAAAGAGTTTCTGATTTACCTGATTCATCACCCTCGCCACCAGCTGAAAATAAATATGGGTTATCATACTACCTTTATCTGGACCCACTTCTTTTCCTACTTCACCATATAACATATTCTCAGGCAGCATATAAAGTACCATTACGTCCTAACCATTGCAGTCTACTCTTCTTAATAGCACAGAACAGGTGGCAAGACTGTCACATAATTTTCAATACTTCTATAAATTCTGCAGAAACGTTTTGCCATTAATCACAAGTATCAATTCTGATCATTTCATCACAGATCTTTTCTGTGTGTTTCAAGAGTTCAAAAACAATGTCATCAGACCCACAGGAGTTATTATGTGATTTCTTGGGATACTTCCTGGGAACAGAACAGAAATTGTACTGTTTCCAATTTTTATGTTTCCAATGTTTTTTTTTTCTTTTCAACAACTAAAACTTGTGATTTGTGTTAATTTATATTGAGTTTAAATCAATGTCATCTGCAAATCTGATGCAATGAACCAATTTTATATTTATCAGTATGCATTCACTTGATTCACTTTGTTATTACTTCTTCAATGAATAGACTGAATGCATAAGGAGATTGACGGCCCCCTTGTCTAAACATCTTTTTAATTCTAGCTTCTCTTTCATAATATTTTATGTATCCTAGCTTTAAAAGCAAATTATAAAACAATGATTACTTTGTTTGCTGATAATATTCCTTACTAACAAATTTTCTAATAACCTATTTTAAGTTCACTTCTGGGAGCTGTTGCGTCGTGTTTGGGTTTCAGAATGTCCAGATATGAACGAGTGCTCGGGCCGGGATAACGCTCCTCCCGCCAGAATTCCCAACCTAGGAACTTTAAACTATTTCCATTTCTCTATGTTGGCAGCTTTAATCAACCTTGCCTTCCTTCACTTTCCCTTTACTGAATGTACGTGAAAATTATTCTCGTTTTTCTTCCTGTCAGTTTCTGCCTGTTTTATTATATGATATCTCACATATTGTAAATATACAGGGTGTCCAAACTTCTCATGCAACCCCCCTTAAATCGCCAATTGTGCTAATAAAAGGCTGAATCTTTGTGTACAATAAGTGTGACCCCCGAAGTATATTTTCAGTCAATATTCAAACTCGTAACCTTTTCCTGTACGTCTACAGCCACCATAACTTTGGAATTTCCAATAAAATGCGATACTTTTTTGGACGGATTCTTGCAGAAAATAAAATTCTGAAACGAAAAAAAAAAAAACTGTGCGGTTTATTCCAGGAAAAATTAAATAGTACAGTCCGCTTGCTAAATAAAGAATTTCCTAATTAAATAGAAGACATAATTCTGATGCAAATAAATGAAATGTGGCTGCAGCATGACGATTGCACTTCTCAATCAACAATAAGAGAAATCTTTGCCCAATGCAGTATCTGTCGCAGCTTGCACATCCAGTGGCCGGCCCACCTGATCTGACAGGAATGGATTATTTCTATGGGGGAAGCTCAACGGCAGAAACACACACTGCCAAAAGGGATTTCAGATACCGTCTTTTGAAGTGCATAAATGAGCAAGGACTCATTTTCGAACATTTGAAAATATTGAAGTGCAAAGAAAAAACTTTTTTCTGTATTTTTTTTTACATGAAGCAAAAATGTATTCCTTTTATAAATAATTACAATGCAATTAGTTTTAAAAAAAATTAGTTCTGAGAATTGTTTTTTTAATGTTGCAGTTCTTTAAAGTAAACATGTTTTGGATTCATTCAAGAATACTTTACTTATTTATTTTTTATATTATTTTTTAATTTCAGAATTCATTCCTTTTCACGAAGACTTGTTTCAAAGATAAATTTTTTGGCTACACCTTTTATATCGTAGCATTTTTCAACAAAATGTGCCACTTCTTCAATAATGATTTGGGTATTTTACGGTTAAAGGATGCGTCAAAACGAAAAATTTACCGATACAATAATCCGCCAAGGAAATTAGGGCATTTATTTGAAATTCCAAAGTTATGGTCGCTGGTAGGAGGTTGAATATGGACTGAAAGGATTCTTCAGGGGTCACAATTATTGCACACCAAATCTCAGCCTTGTATTAAAACAATTGGAGATTTTAAGGGGGGGGTGGCACGGGAAGTTGGGATATATACATAAATATAAACTTAAAAGTCCTTCTTCATTCATTCTCAAAACCCACCTTTTTGTTGTTGTTTCAATATGTTTTTATAATGTAATTGTCATTGGACCAAAAAAAGAAGAAGAAAAATAATTTATTTAGTGGCGAACTCATTAAATAAAATATTAGTCCCACCCTGGCTAGAAAAGGGTGGTAACCTGTAGATAATCTGTACCAATTAGCCTGAGTTGCAAAAATTGGACGTAGACTTATAATAATAATAATTGCTATCCTAAACGCTCATTAAGATTCTTTAAATTGTTACGACAAGCCTAATACGTCTCATATTCCTTACTAGCAACTAAATGATTTATACCTTTTAATTATAGTTGCTATCTTTTAACTTACGTAATCAATAATTGCATCATAATAGTTATTTATTATACAAGTGACGAAAGTAGATCATTTTACAACTCGAGTGAAACGTTTACCCACACGAGCGAAGCGAGTCTGGTAATTTCACGAGAGTTGTAAATTCTACTTTCGTCACGAGTGTAATATTAATTTTTTTCTGTAATCGTGTAATACATGATCAGATCTAACCAGAATATGAACAGAATTAGGATGTTGTGAAGATTATGGTATGTTGTTGGTAGGTTATAAGCATGGTTGTGAAAGGTTATAAGCATAGTTATAAAACAACTAGTGATGATTGTGAAGTAGTGCAGTTATAAACAAGTGCAGGTTATAAACAAGGAAGGTAATTATTATTATATTTAAATTTTAAAATATATTGATTATTTCCACCAATAATTCATTCACATTTCAATTTATTTTGTTGAAATAAATTCTTACAATGTTAAGAAACATTTAAAAGCATTTAATTTCCAACTTCAAATTATTTTTTAATTTATACTTATTACTAATTAAGAAGGCAATTCACTTTCTTCACTCTATTGCAAAATGTTTCACTTTCTTCACTCATTTCAGTTTAGTAATGTTACCATTATTCAACGATTACAGAAAAAATAACTTATATAGATTAACACTTTTATATCAGCTGAAGCCCAATTGCATGGGATTAAACCTGAAAACAATTATATACATAATAATATAAGCTCATGACATTTAATACTTATGTATTTCTCTTTATTATTTATTAGTTTTAATAAATATAAATGATTTAATTTTTCTTCTTTTAGGTTAACACGGAGCCAAAAATCAACTTGGCGATCCAGCTAAATGTGGAAGGTAAGTTTCATCCTGTTTCTCCCTCCATCTCTGATCCATCTAGGTTCAAGCACTGCCTGGAGAGCTTGAATGCTTTTGTAAATACTAAAAGCTCTTGTACTGGGGGTGAACTTAAAAGTCGCCTGTTTGCTTTTGTTGTCATGTCTTAACATATTTGATTTGATTACTTATATACTTTACTATTTTTTATTTTGTAAATTGACAATCGAAAGTTTTTCTTTTAATTTTTATATTTTACATTTTTTTATTTATTTCTTCAATATAGCCTCCTTGCATTTATGCATCAAGCATCTTCATAATGTAATCTGAAACTAGTTAAAGGGGAATTCACCCTTAGAAATTCCTGTTTTTCATGCACTTTATCTATTCACTGGAATTTATAATTAGATACATAATGAGTACTTGACTTTTCAAGTATTGTATTAGGACCTGTATTTTCTCTTCTATTTTAGTCCTTCTTTCGTTATGCCCTATCTTCTTATTATTTATATTTGATAATTTTCATAAGGTAATGTAGTAACTGCTGGGTTCCAAATATATAAAAACCAATAAATAAATGATATATTTACAAAATAGTTATAATTCACTTTAAAGAATAACAAAAACAATTGTGCTTCAAATATTTATGCTCAAGTATCACTTCAAATGATTGTGTATTTTTATTTTTATTTTTTAAGAAATATCTAATATTCCCACAAAAAAGGAAAAACTATGTTTATGATTGGCAGCAGTTTGTATACTAATGGAGGTATCAGTTACTGCTGAATAGCAATATGATAGCTCAGAAGTACTTACACAGTTTCAATAGAAAAACTTACTTCTTAGAAAAAATATAATGCCTTCGACTGTTAAATTCATATGAATGTCTGAATTCAACATGCTTATTTTTTTTTATAAATAAAAGGACTTCCATAAATGTAGTAGCACAGAAAATCTTTCAATGGCATCATTCATTATTTTCCAATATAAATGAAGAAGTCCAGCCCCCCCCACTACTAGCGGACCCGACAGACGTTGTCCTGCATGATATTTCAAGCGATTAGGATATTAAATTTAATAATATTATGTGTAAAACAAAAGCTATTTTTAATAACACAAAAAAAAAGTTGTGTTATATGCACGTTTGTCTAAAAACAAACAGAAAATGAAACATCGCGATTTTTGTATTCAGGCCTCCCTTACAACCCCAACTCCAGTTTGGACCTAATAATTTTAATATAGTTTATAATCTTGGAAGAATTAATGCTAATTTGTATACCGAGTTTTGTTAAGTTCGGTTCAATCGTTAGTGCCCAATAAAATTGTTGGCTTTCGCTTTAGTTTTTAATGTATATCTCGTTTATACTTTGTTATACGGCAAAAATGAATATAACAAAAGTTACTTTAGATAACAAAATAAACAACTTTTGTCAAGTGTATATTTTCTGAAAAACCAGTAGAAAACGAAATGCTGCTATTTTTAATTTTAGACCTCCCTTACAACCCCCACTACTGCCCGTCCCTAGAAATCTTGGTATGGCTTATGATAATTAAGGCGTCAGTGCTAATACACATACCAGGTTTTATTCAGTTCGGTTCAGTCTTTTGTGCCAAATAATATTGTTGACTCCCGCTATAATTTTTAGCGTTAAACGAATTTAAACTTCGGTTTTATACTATACGACGAAAGTGGATACAACAAAAGTTATTCTAAACAACAACAAAAAATAACTTTCGTTATGTGCATATTTTACGAATAAGGAATACGAAACGAAATATCGCTATTTTTATTTTCAGGCCCCCCTTACAACCCCCCCCCCCACTTCTGGACGTCTCAGAGAATATTAATATAGCCTATAGATATATACCTATAGAATACATAGAGCCTAAGTTTGGTTAGTAGTGATATACATACCAAGTTTCATAAAATTCGGTTCACCTGTTTGTGCGGAAAAGGTAACAAACAAACCAATAGACACCAAAGAAACAAAATGCAGTTATGGTGTCAATGACATGTGGAACGAAATTTTGTGAAAAAAAATAATGTACAGACAGAGGTTACTATTATATATATATATATATATATATATATATATATATATATATATATATATAGAGAGAGAGAGAGAGAGAGAGAGAAAAAGAGAGAGAGAGAGAGAGAGAGAGAGAGAGAGAGAGAGAGAGAGAGAGAGAGAGAGAGAGAGAGAGAGAGAGAGAGAGAGAGAGAGAGAGAGATCTCAGCTATTCAGCTGAGTTAAATCTGCTAAACCGACTTTTAAGAAGATCAAATTTCTGATTAAGTGTGAAATGAGTTGGTGGCTATTTGAAGTGGAGCGACTCACTCTGAACCTTCTGCTATGATGGAGCCGACTGGAGTGGAGGGAGCTAAGAAAGTTGGTCGGAAAGATGATTTAGCGCCACTGTAGTAATGAATACTGAAAAGTAGTTAAGGTGAACTAGGGATTAGGGTAGGTGGGAGGTGGGAGGTGGGAGGTGGTGTGCCACCTCGGCCATCTCATTAAATAGAGCCTACAGCTTGATTAGCCACCCCCACCCCAACTAATAACCCAGCCCTGCTTGATTATTAAGAAACTTGCCGAGTTATAGATTTGTGCCTTACTCTTCTACCTCGGGCCTAACGGTTTTAATCATGGCCCACTCCTTATATTAGATACCCCTCCCCCCTCCCCTATTCCAGATGGTCCCTCTTCACCCTATCTAATACCACCGCCATGTTTTTTTTTTTTTATCAGCCCTTCAAGGGGAATTGCTACTTCTTAAGGCGTTAAAGGCAAAATTATTTTATTTATTTTTTGTGGTTAGAATTGGGTACAATCTTATTTTTCAATTTTCTCTCCATTTTACGATACAATTAATATATATTATGATCGTTGCAAGCCTCTCGGTTTTGCGCTTTAGCCCATGAGAATATTTATTACCCTATTGGGTTTAAAAGTCCGTCACGTAGGGGCTGCGTAGACTAAGCAGATTTCCCACGTGAAGTTTTACAATAGGGAAATTTCACTAGAGCCGAGCAGTCAAGGAAACGGCCGAACTAGATTTTGGCGGGAAAGTCACTCTCGTCCGTTAGCTGCTCAGATTTAATAAAAATGCAAATATCTTGGTTAATATTCAAGATAGAGAATAAATGTAAACAACAATATTTATAGTGAATTTAATGTGAAATAAGATTAATTCTGTAGATTTCAGACATTCAGTTGATAAGATTGACCTCAATAGCTGATTTTTCTTAAGGGAAATCTGCTAAAAGGTGAGTATTAGTATGCATTTTGGGCTGTTTTATCGACTCAATAAGATTTATGTGAACATTACCACAGGTCATCGACATAGGTAGTGCTCCATCAAACCACGCAAACCTGTGAACGAAAGCATATTATAGGAACAATGAACTACCTCTATTGTAGTAACCGTAGAGAGATATGAAGGTAATCGCAACTTGTATGCAGCCTTGGTGGGTGAAATGGAACTAGTGGAGGTGAATGGAGTGGAGGTAGGTAATTCCGAAATTCAAAATATCTCTGTATTGTGGACCGGACAGTAGTACCCATTATACCATCATGGTGGGAAAATACATTTAGTTAGTGGATCTCATTCAAACTTTGTGTATTGTTTATTGTTGGGATTGAAAAAAAAGTGTTTTATGTAGATTGTATAAGATTTGCCAAAAGAAAAAAAAAATCATTCAATGCGTTTTCCCGAGCTTGTATATACTTCCTCTTCTGTCGCGGCTTCCTCGTTACGTTCCAACTCTACTTCAACAACTAACCATTATACATATTTTACTTCAAAACGCTTCATTGAGCAGGCATTTCTCCATCTGATTATATAATTACGGTATAATACGATGAGTTGTCTCTTTAGATGTTTGTTTCCAACAAATTGTATTTGATAAGAATTTGGTGTAAAATTCAAAGCTGGAATTTTTATTAAAAATCAAATGTCCCAAATCTCTTCTTGCCAATATTTTACTTGTCACAACTAAAAAAAAATAATAAATGAATAATTATAGCTAGGGTATTTATTTACTACACAAAAATAAAAATTAAAAAAAAAAGTAATAAATGAGCAATATACAAGCTAATACTTGAGTTACGGAAACCACCTCTCGTATTCCAGTTCCCCGATTTCAGCCAATAACAAATATGCTCTTAGTGTTGACCGGAGCAGTTAAACATCGAGATCGGAATAGATCAAATATACATTTTCGAGACAAGAATGTCAAATCTTGATTTGATGACGTCATCACACACGAATTTGCATGTACATGTAGTTTGACGTTACAACTGAAATGACTTCTATAGCTCGTTGTAATCACTAGTAAACTATATTTTTCGTGAATTTGGATATTTCTTCAATGAGATTCCGCTTGATAGTATATCGCATCTTAATGGCGCAGCGGAAAATGCATACTCTAGACTAAAATGGAGTTTTAGTAGATTTCCATTTATAAAATACATACTTATTTTAGTAACTTCTGTGGGGGGTTTCCGAACAAGTCCCCTCAATAGTATTTATGTCGAAGGTGGAGAACTTCCACTGGATTACACGTGTAAGATGTTATGTTTGAAATTTCTCGTAACATTAAAATCATTGAACAGTCCCTGTGGAAATACCACACAGGCAGACTTACACACAAATAGAAAACCAATGATATTACGATTTTCACAGTAGAATGAATACATTATTGACTCACCTATTTAGCTACACAGTCAACTCACCATGCCATTATGGAAAGGTAATGATCGATCTCAGATTATCGAAGAACGAAACTTTAGCCAATTACTTGCATAAAACACACTTTAACCACCAATACACCGAATCTACCCATATACACGGACCGATCCAAAACTGAAAAAGGTACTGGTGCAGCGGCTATTGTAGGAGATGATGCATATGAAATAAGCCTAGCTAAAAATAGCAGTATATACACCGCTGAATTGCATGCACATACTAATGGGACTGGCACACTTACAGGCTACAACACATGACGTTACTATATACTCTCATTCATTAAGTTGTTTACTTCAAGAACGTTTACAATACTCATCCCTTAATTATTCAGATTCTAGAACAAATTTCAAAATTAAAGACAAAAGTGACAATGATTTGGAATCAAGGACATGAAAACATTGGACGTGGACAAACTTGCCAAACATGCTACCCAGAGTGGTTTAGAAGATTTTGTTTTGGAAAATGGCGTCAAGAGGACAACCACAATAGGTGATTTCCTTGAGGGGAATTTGCTAAAACGTAAATGAAAACTAAATGAACCCTAATACCACAATACACGAAACACTACTGATTTCATCTCACAATATATTACCTATTTCCAAGTTAAAAATCATTGTCTGGGAGTCATTAAAATCTCAAAATCATAGGCCAACATTAGTTAACAAGATTTGTCTTATACATTTTTTCGATTCGACTTAAATAATATCGATATATTGAATTTTCAAATTCCCCCTACCTCATATTCAAAGCCCCCTCCCCAGATTCCATTTCATACATTTATTATTATACTTTTTAGTAAATGCGTTTATACGTTTTAGTACGGTATCCATCGAAATACAATTTTCGAGTTAAGAACGTAAAATAGTACTTTATAACAACATAAAAAAAGATATTTTAAAAAATCATTTGAAAATAATATTTGGTATTCATGCTTCGAATGAAGTGTTCAATGATAAACCTTAATGATAATAATTATTTATTTATTTATTCATACAATAATCGCATTTCGCAACAGGGGCGATTTACCGACTAATCAGTTATTTAACATATAAAATTATTATATTTACTTAAGTATGCTCATTTCTGCAAATGTTTTCAGTATTGCCCTACATTATAATTTTTTCAAAATGTTGCTATCTTTCAAGTAGAAAGTAGAAAGTTTCAAGACATAAGTAGAAAGGGTATTGAATAGTAAAAAACGTAAATCTCACAATTAATATTCCAAATAGAGGAAACATGTACTTAACAATATTTGTGGGATATTAAATTTTCAATTATTTCGATCTGAAGTATAATAGTGGCATATATATAAATATATATATATATATATATATATATATATATATATATATATATATTTATATATGTGTATATATATTCTGAAGTTTTAGGAAATGAAATAGGTGACAGAACCACTAAATAAGCTTCTAACTTGCCTGATATCTCGGAATGTTATTCCTAACAAACACGACTCAAACACTTGATACAAACTGACACAATTATCAAATGGAAACTTCATTTTACAAATACAACAGAAGTTCATTACTTAAATGCATCATACCAAATATTACGGAATATATGAATTCGACATTAATGTGACTAACTTCTATATAGCACAACCAATAACTGGACATGGCTGTATTAATATATACTTACATAGATCCAAACTAGCAGACAACCCATTATGTCCTTGTACATGACTACCTAACAAACGCACGAACATATTATATACGACTGCATACTTTTGAGAGACGAAAGGCAAGGTTTAAAGTAAAGAATTAGAGTGTTGATGAACGAGTTTTAGTTTATAAATTCATAAAGCATATGGAACTTTCGCTGAGGACGTTTATAAATTCATGGGAAACAGGAATACTTACTATTGATAATTATGAATGTGCATATATTATTTTGTTTTGATTTGTGCACTTTTTTCAATTATTATTTACTTCATTATTATTTCTTATAGTGGCTTTCCCTTAATGGAAATCAGCTATTGAGGTTGTACTCATGACGTGATTTTCAAAAAATGTCCTTCTATCTTACCAAGTAGATGCCGAAAATGAGGTCCCATTAAAATTATATATATATATATATATATATATTTGTTACCACTCTAGCAGTCAAAATTTTGGGATTATCGTCAGCAAACTCAATTTATAATCGATAATATAATATAATTATATATATATATATATATATATATATATATACACATTAGCTCGGATACCCAGCTTCACCGGGAATTCATTTGAGGCTGAATGGTGATGGTATTTTTTGGCATGGCTTTACTTTGCACAATATTTTGACATTGACCCGTCCCAGTGTTTAGGGTTGATACCCGTCGTTGCCATATTGTTGTATTGTCATATTTCCCGTCTCCTGTGCATTATGCATAGATTTGTATTATTAAGGAGAAAATATTAACATAGATTTGAATTAATTTTTCCAGGAGATGTACCTGGTAGTTCATATTAGAAAGAATTGTTGAGCATATCAATATTTCTACGAAAATTACTTGCTTCACACATTGCTTCCGAAAAAAATGTATAAAACAAAAGTTACTATAAATAGCAAAGTAAACAACTTTTGTTATGTGCACGTTTGTCGAAAAACAAATAGACAATGAAATATCTCGAATTTCTATTTCAGGCCTCCCTTTAACCCCCACTCCCGTTCGAACCTAAAAATTTTAATATAACTTATAATCATGGAAGAATTAATGCTAATTGACATACCGAGTTTTGTTAAGTTCGGTTCAACCATAAGTGCCCAATAAAACAGTTGTCTCCCGCTTTAGTTTATAGTGTATAACTCGTTTATACTTTGTTATAAGACAAAAGTGAATATCACAAAAGTTACCTCAAATAAAAAAATAAACTACTTATGTCATGTGGATATTTGCAGAAAAACGAATAGAAAACGAAATACCTGTATTTTTAAATTCAGACCTCCCCTACAACCCCCACTCCTGCCCGTCCCTAGAAATCTTGGTATGGCTTATTATTATGAAGGCGTTAGTGCTAATACACAGACCGAGTTTTATTTAGTTCGGTTGAGTCTTTGTGCCAAATAAAGTTGTTGACTCCCGCTATAATTTTTAGCGTATAACGCATTTACACTTCGGTATACGACGAAAGCGTATATCACAAAAGTTACTCTAAATTACAAAATAAACAATTTTTGTTATGTGCATATTTGTCGAAAAAGCAATAGGAAACGAAATATCGTTATTTTTAATTTCAGGCTTCCCTTACAACCCCCACTCCTGTTCGTCTCAGAGAATATTAATATAGCCTAAAGTTGGGTTAGTAGTAATATACATACCAAGTTTTATAAAATTTGGTTCTTCCGTTTATGCGGGAAAAGGTAACAAACAACCAAATAAACAAACAAACATGCATACACGAAAGAAACAAAATGCAGTTATGGTGTCTATGACATGTTAAACGAGAAAGTATCGTGAAATTTCGAGAAAACAAAAATACAGACAGAGGTTACAATTTTATATATATATATATATATATATATATATATATATATAAAATTGTAACCTATATATATATATATATATATACATATATATATAAAAACACCTTTTGCGATGCACAATTTTGACGAAAAACCAATAGGGAACGAATTATGGCGGTTTTTCATTTCACGCATGAAAGATGTTAAATTTAATAAATTCAATACTTTATACAGTCTTACTTTGAAGAAAGTCCACACTCATTATTCTGCCTATATATTTGCCTAGGAAGGCCACCTCAGTAATGGTTCTTAATAACTATGAATGAATGCAATCCATGATCATGATTAGTATTGTCCACGATATTTTCAACAGTGCAGACAAGTTGATCAGGAAATATTTTTGTAGCAGATTTCCCTTAAGGGGAATCAGCTATTGAGGATGTACTCATGACTCGATTTTTGACATTTTTTTCAAATGTCCTTCGATACTACCTAGGATACGGCAAAAATAAGGTCCGTTCAAAATTTTGTGTATATATATGTATATATAATCAATCAATAGTATTGTTAGCCGTTATTATAATAATTCAGAGTAGTGGGTAATAGTTTGGTTTCGGCTAATAAAGTTTTCTAGATTCTTCTTTTAGAGGATTTTTTATTTGCTGACAGTTTCGGGCAACCGTTGGTTCCCTTCTTCAGAGCAGCTATTTAATATGGGGGAAGAGCAGAGAGCACTAACTGCATACAGTGTAAACTACATTGTAACTGGAGGGTTACAATGTAGTTTCCACTGTATGCAGTTCGTGCTCTCTGCTCTTCCCCCATATTAAATAGCTGCTCTGAAGAAGGGAACCAACGGTTGCCCGAAACTGTCAGCAAATAAAAAATCCTCTAAAAGAAGAATCTAGAAAACTTTATTAGCCGAAACCCAACTATTACCCACTACTCTGAATTATATGTATATATATATAGGTCTGTAAACCTCTCTGGAATTTTTAACTTATCGTTCCCAAACTTGATATATAAGAGTTTTATGTAAAAATAAAGTCAATTTCCTTAAAAGCTGAAATTGGACCAGGGGGAAGGGGTGTAGAGGGTAATATCGAATATTCCATCGCCCTTTATGTGTTATTTATGAGTAATTTCACTATCATGAACATTAACCGATATGTATGCACTTTTTAGTTTTAATCCTTTAACAAACCCCCAATCCTGCTCTTGTCATATTAACAGTAAGCTGTCATTTTATGAACAATTTTATTGAAAGCTTAAATACCAAATATTGTTTCATAAAACTTTTACTATTGACGGTAGCAGCAATACTTTGTGTGATGACGTCATCATTTTACGTTGTGAAAATGTTTTTTTGATTTACATCATCCAATATATTTTTGACGGCAAACATAGGAAATCTGTTTATTTTACTCAGCCCCCGCGAGACGGATTTTTATTTTTAAAGGTACGTGCATTAAAAAAAAAAAGAAACACTAACATAAAAGTCTTTAAAAGGGCTGCGTAAACTAAGCAGCTCTCTCACATGAAGTCTTACAATAGATAAATCTACATACTGCAAACACTTAACAACTCTACGAATATTAAGTGAACAAAAACAAGTGATAGTGAGAAGTGATTTAGTCAATATACATTTTAGCAGATTTCCATAAACGGAAATCAGCTATTGAGGTCGTACCCCTGACACTTTCGAAATTTATCTTCAAATGTCCATCGATCCTACCCAGGAGATGACGATAATGAAATCCGTTCAAAATTATGTGTGTATATATATATATATATATATATATATATATATATATACATTCTTATATACATTTATTCTCTATCTTGAATATAAATCGAGATTTTTGCATTTTTATTAAGTGTGTGCGGATAACGGACGAGATGAGATCGGCTATTGTCGGTTCTCGTCGTAAGTATCGAGATTAGGTCGGCCGTTTCCGTAACTGTTTGGCTCTCGTGTAACCTTATAACCGTTCTTGTCGTCTAACCCTGTACTTGGTGAGATATATGCAAATACGTTCTGTTCATCCGCCCCCCTCCTTCTTTAGTTCTTGGACTACTAAAATTTGAGTTATTAAAATATAAATTATTCAGATTCATTATAAATATGCAGTTCTACATATAGTAAATGGTTTGCAATAAAGTTAATGTGTTATATTCAGATATATACCAGTACTTGTTTTTCTTTCCGGTGCCGAATATATCTATCTATCTGTTCAGCTCTGAGTGGTTGGCAGACCTCGGCAGATCTATTTGTATACATTTCATTAGCTGTTTCTCTTGGGAGCTTATGAAAATTAACTGATCGATTTCTCATTACCGTTTGTATTTACTCAAGGATGGTGTTTAGTGTTACCAGTATGGAGATTTCTCTATTGTAAAATTTCACGCGGGAAATCTGCTTTGTTTACGCAGATACTGCGTGACGGTCTTTTAATAAATTCCACAGAGGAATGCGTGTGAACTGAAAAGCAGTCAGAAAAAAAAAATTAAATGTATCTTAATATAATATATTATTTTTAACGAAAACTATTTAGTACATCTAGTGGAGTAATGCATAATGAATCAGGATAATCTCTATCACTCTAATGTTAGTAATCTAAGACCAAAGGCCGGGTGGGGGGGGTGTCGTGAGAACGTATTTCACATATGTAGAACACAATATGTGGTATTTCGGTTCATGATACCTTGGCTTCTTCTTAATGTGCGGTTAATTGAGGTAGGGAGGGGGGGGGGGGGTAACTGAAGACTGAAATCTAAAAATAATGAAGTTTGTTTTATATATATATAAATCTCTCTCTCTTTATGTGTGTTTGTATATATATATATATATATATATATATATATATATATATATAATTGTAACCTCTGTCTGTACATTGATTTTTTTTCGCGAAATTTCACGATAACTTTTCGTTTCACATGTCATAGACACCATAACTCCATTTTGTTTCTTTGGTGTCTGTTTGTTTGTTACCTTTTCACGCATAAACGGCTGAACTGAATTTTATGAAACTTGGATGTATATTACTACTAACCCAACTTAGACATTAGGCTATATTAATATTCTCTGAGACGAACAGGAGAGGGGGTTATAAGGGAGGCCTGAAATTAAAAATAACGGTATTTCGTTTCCTATTGGTTCTTCTTCAAATATGTACCTAACAAAAGTTGGTTATTTTGTTATTTAGAGTAACGTTTGTTATATACACTTTTTTCATATTCTGAATTATAAACGAGATATACGCTAAAACCTAAAGCGGAATTGAACAATTTTATTTGGGACCAAAGACCTAACCGAAATAAATAAAACTCGGTATGTGTATTAGCACTAACGCTTTCATTATAATAAGCCATACCAACATTTCTAGGGACGGGCAGGAGTGGAGGTTGTAGGGGAGACCTGAAATTAAAAGTAACGATATTTCGTTTTCTATTCTTTTTTCGGCAAATATGAACATAACAAAAGTTGTTTACTTTGTTATTTAGAGTAACTTTTGTGATATTTATTTTGGTCTTTTAACAATGTATAAACGAGATAAACACTATAAACTAAAGCGGGAGTCAACTATTTTATTGGGCGCTAACGATTGAACCGAACTTAACAAAACTCGGTATGTCAATTAGCATTAATTCTTCCATGATTATAAGCTATATTAAAATGTTTAGGTTAGAACGGGAGTGGGGGTTTTAAGGGAGACCTGAAATAAAAATTCGCGATATTTCATTGTCTATTTGTTTTTCGACAAACATGCACATGACAAAAGTTGTTTACTTTGTTATTTAGATTAACTTTTTTTTTTTTTATACATTTCTCCAGGAACAATGTGTGGAGCAAGTAATTTGCGTAGAAATATTGACATGCTCAACAATTCATTCCTATTTGAACTATCAGGTACCTCAGCTGGAAAAAGTAATTCAAATCAATGTTAATATTTTGTCCTTAATAGCTGAAATCTATGCATAATGCACAGGAGACAGGAAATATGACAATTTGGAGGACAGTGAAGACTTACATAAAAAATTAATTTTATTATTAACAAATGCCAACAACGGGTATTATCCCTAAACACTGGGACGGGTAAATGTCAAAGCATTGTGCAAAGTAAAGCCTTGCCAAAAAAATACCATCACTATTCAGCCTCAAATCAATTCCCGGGCGAAGCCGGGTATCTGAGCTAGTATATATATATATATATATATATATATATATATATATATATATATAATTTCGAATAGACCTTATTTTCGTCATCTCCTCGATAGGGTCGATGGAAAATTGTGGAAATGTTTAGAAAATCGCGTCCCTTAAGGGAAATGTGTTAAAAGAAAACAAAACATGCAAACAGAAAAATAAACATTTTCAAATTAGCTCAGACAGTTGAATTTTGAACAGCTGTTGAATGTTGCAGTATTAATACAGTATTGGGCATTTGCACGTATTAGAAGGGAATAATATGGTCATTATAAATATATGAAGGGTTTAAGTAGTATTTATTAATATGATGTCTTAATGCAAGAAATTCAGAATCTCTACATTTATTCATATTTTTAATTTCGGAATACCCTTCTCAACTGCTTGGAAAATGTAAATGCACTTGTATCATTGTAAATTAAAGAATAGAATAATATGTTGTAATTAGGAGGGAGATATTTGGAACCCAGTTTAGATTTTAAATGTATAATTTTATATTTATTAACATTAATTTAAGTCCAGTATCATTTTGACTTAAAGAATAAAAATAGATATTTAATTTGTGCTATTTATTTTCTACTTATAAGTATCCTTATTACACATAGTAATTTCGTGTTGTTTTTTTTCGTTTATTATTTTTGAATTACATAATTTATAGCCTTTTCTGTTCGTCATCAATTTGGAATGCAAGGAAAGTCAAAGAAGCACAAACCTGATAAATACGAAAACTTCTTGCAATTATTTGAGACCATTTGAGATTTGACAACATTTTGTGTTTTCCTATCCTTTTATTAGTAAAATTTAAACATCTTCTAGTGTGTGTGTGTATTTTTTTTTGTATTTACAATTGTTATATCATTTTTTAAACAGCAGTAGTACTCCAAAAAATAAATAAACAGGCACCTCTATGCAGACTCTTATTTATTTATATTTTGATTATATAAGAACATTTATTGTATGGTATTTATATCGATTAGAACAATTTATAGTTCTTAAAATTTTCATTACATTCTTCGACAGTAATTTGATAAACTGCTTCACTAGCTATAATTTTATATGCAGTTTTGATAATAGAATTCTAAATATAAAACCATTCCAGATCATAATTCTCATTCCTTATATATCATCTATTTATATTTATCTGTAATCTATCACTTGGAAAAATGATATTAATGTAAGATATCGTTATTGGATTAAGGTTTTCAATTCAGAGATATGATACCACTTTACATTATAAGAAAAGAAGTGAAATACTCTATACTCATTTTTCATAAAATCGTGAATTGAAGAAGAATTGAATCATAGCATAGAATTGACAGCATAGCTGAATTCCTAATAGAATGATATTGTTTCACGAGCCTACAATGATTTGGTGAGACCTTGTCGTTACGTACAATACAATCGTTTCGTACTTATCAGAGATGAGCAGTTAAAATGGCATATTCAGAGTTGAAAGGGCTTCTAATAAAAAAGCCAACGGAAGATTTCACCCGGAGTAGGCGGATGACTGCCATCTAGCGCCTGCTTCAGCAATATTGAAAATGATTAAAACAGCTAATTACCGATTCATAGATAGCAGAAGCTAAGAGCCGAGAGCTGTTGCTCTGGAAGCGCACTCTGTATGAATAAAAAGCGGTGTAGAGTAAAACAGGCCTGCCCTGAACATCCAGATTGATCCGTTCCCAGATGGAAACACAAAATAAGATGAGAGGCAACACAAAATTCAAAGTTTTGGAACTAAGGAGTCATATTCAAATATTATAAACAAGTATTTTTCTGAAGCGGAGTTTTATTTTACACGAGTTAATCGGAGCTTAACATTGACTCTCTGTTCCACCATATTAAATAAACTAGTTAATCCATATACGCGGGCAGAATATCACAGATAATGAATTTCGATCGAATTGCTCCACTCGAAGTGTATTTAATATCCTTCGTTGTGAAAAGTTGGTATACTACCAAGTTGAACCATGCTATTGCTAGAGCAACATTAGTTCAAGAATCAACTTTATGGCGAGATAACGAAACTATTTAGAACAAGCAGAAGTTAAATTTTATAAAAAGCTTTTACAATTCATTAGAAGCACTACTAATTAAATAATTGTGTTTGAAACTGGGGCCAACTATATTTTATTACATACTACCGATATAAGTATCCTCTGGCCGGCTGAATGCAGACTAATAGTGTCAAATTTAAACTCAAATAAAGCAGTTATTTATATCTTTAACTTTGGAAGATTTAGGGTTGACTTACTCTTAGAAATCATCTATTGTCCCGAGATTTAGGGTTGAATCAGGACCCATCGCTATTAAAGAGAAACTTAAAGGAAATGCGTTATACTCTTAGAAATCAGCTATTGTCCCGAGATTTAGGGTTGAATCAGGACCCATCGCTATTAAAGAGAAACTTAAAGGAAATGCGTTATACTCTTAGAAATCAGCTATTGTCCCGAGATTTAGGGTTGAATCAGGACCCAACACTATTAAAGAGAAACTTAAAGGAAATGCGTTATACTCTTAGAAATCAGCTATTGTCCCGAGATTTAGGGTTGAATCAGGACCCAACACTATTAAAGAGAAACTTAAAGGAAATGCGTTATACTCTTAGAAATCAGCTATTGTCCCGAGATTTAGGGTTGAATCAGGACCCATCGCTATTAAAGAGAAACTTAAAGGAAATGCGTTATACTCTTAGAAATCAGCTATTGTCCCGAGATTTAGGGTTGAATCAGGACCCATCGCTATTAAAGAGAAACTTAAAGGAAATGCGTTATACTCTTAGAAATCAGCTATTGTCCCGAGATTTAGGGTTGAATCAGGACCCATCGCTATTAAAGAGAAACTTAAAGGAAATGCGTTATACTCTTAGAAATCAGCTATTGTCCCGAGATTTAGGGTTGAATCAGGACCCATCGCTATTAAAGAGAAACTTAAAGGAAATGCGTTATACTCTTAGAAATCAGCTATTGTCCCGAGATTTAGGGTTGAATCAGGACCCATCGCTATTAAAGAGAAACTTAAAGGAAATGCGTTATACTCTTAGAAATCAGCTATTGTCCCGAGATTTAGGGTTGAATCAGGACCCATCGCTATTAAAGAGAAACTTAAAGGAAATGCGTTATACTCTTAGAAATCAGCTATTGTCAAATCATTGTTGTAGTATTCTATTAAAAAATATGCAGCTAATCCCAGGATTTTCTCAAAAATATTTTGATTTGAACCTTCCTTGGCAAATGTATAAATTGATATCATAAATTAGAACCTCTAGTAATTAGCATATCAAATTAACAGTAAATAGCATTGTCTACACGATAAATCCCAGACTAAAATGCAATCTTTGCAACATGGATGCACAAGATAATGTGCACCATATATTGATCTGTTGGTCAATCAAACTCATCAACAACATTGTAGCTAATGATAGCTGGTTCCATGATGTTACTAACACTGCATCCCGACATGATCTAATACTACTCTATAAATATACTTTGCCAGTCTGGTTAAATTAAAATCATCATTAGTAGTTTTGTAATATAAGCATTATTTTTATGGTCAAATATTGTTTCTGCATGTTTGTTATGTCTTCTTTGTTCTTTTTTTGGAATATATAAATAAAATTAGAAAAAAAAACAATATTTTTTTTGTTTCGGTTCTTAGGGTTGCATTTAATCGTTTTATTTTTATTATCGTTTTTGTTGAGCTAAAGTAGTATTTTTTTTAATTTAAAAAATATGTAATAGATAGAGAATTTTATTATAGAAAAGTTGAAAGATTCGCTGTTAAATTTTGATGAGTGTTCTCCATCCAATTCAACATATTGGCACGAAATGAAAACACACTAAAATAATGAGACAATAAACTAAGAAAATGAATAACTATTTTAATTTTAATCCCTCCCCTCTCTAATCGGTTAGATACAGGTTCAAATTTTAAGCTCCATTTTGCTAACATGCTAGATACGTATACGCCTATTTTCCCAGGACGTAAAGAGAATTATAGTAGTTTCCAACCGAAAAACTGACATTAAAATAATAAAATATCACGATTCAGTAAAAAAAAAAAAAAAAATAGAAATTGTTGATATGCAATTTTTTCTTGTAATGAATATTGTTTGAAATAAAAATAAGCATTTAAAAGAGATGAAAGGCTAGGCAGTTGATTCATTCGGGAGCTTTAACCTAAAATGGAAGTCGTTATAGATAGAATATGAATCAATGACAATAAGGTCATTCATTTTATGATTTTTTTTTAATAAGAAAAGAATATTCGGGTATATTTTTTTAAATTTTCTATAAAATTTGAGAATAAATGTTTTTTTCAAGGGGTGGGCATAGGTTATTTGGTGGTAGTATAAGAGTCTGTATAGAGGTCGCTGGTGTAGCCTGACAACCTCTCTCTCATGTTGTATTCTCCCTCTCTGTCTTGCCAGAGCTTCTCATTCCTGAGACCGCATCGACTGCCCGGACTCGCCCCGAATTCCAAGGTTATACTCTTTCTATCTCTCTCTCTCTCTCTCTCTCTAAATCTTTCTTTCTTTCTCTTTTTCTCTCACTCTTCCTCTTTCATTTTTCATTTCTATTTCTCTTCCTCTCTTTTTCTCTATCTTTCAATTTGTGTAATTTCTCTTTCTATGATTTTTGTTATCTAACTCTTTGTATTTTTCTACCAGCACAAACAATACAATATTTCTTTAATTTTCATGCACTTTGAGATTTATTGTTTATTTCTTAATTTTTACTTTCATCCTACTTCCTAGTGTTTGGAGACATTCATCCCACATCTGATGAACAGCGAGTAGCTACTATAAACGTCTTGTATACACGCTAATAATTACAAAAACTAGTCCAGTTCTAATTGACATCTTGTCAGACTGCAATAAGCATAACAGATTAAATCCGTGATACATGAATATTTGTATAAGTAGACATGAATAACTTGAGGAGTGCGTGTAAACATTTGTTGGGGGTGACCATAGAATAAATACTGAATGAACTCTATTTGAATGGACAGCCTCTCAGGGCTGCCAACCTAGTCCCATCAATTTAATCCAATAAATATTCGAAAATACAATCGATTTAATTACCATAATTAACCTCAGTTGATTGAACGCCTCCTTAAATGAAGTGAAAAAATGAGTTCAAGTCCTAACCCAGCTAAATATACATTTGCTAGTTCAAAAATGATTGATACCAATGGGTGAATGTTTAAGGAATGATTTTCTTAACCTATATCTTTGAACGATGAAGGTAGTAATAAAAAAAAAATGTTCCCACAAGTGGTGTGTATTGATAGTCTAGTGAGTGAATTCATAGGTCAGGATGAGCTGCTCCCCTAAGTAGGCCTAAAGTATATTGACCTCCGATATTCGCCTCTACACAAGCTGACAGCAAGTTGTAGCCTCCTTCTATGGTGTGTATTGATAGTCTAGTGAGTGAATTCTTAGGTCAGGATGAGCTGCTCCCCTAAGTAGGCCTATATGTATATTGACCCCCGATATTTGCCTCTACACAAGCTGACAGCTAGTTGTAGCCTCCTTCTATGGTGTGTATTGATAGTCTAGTGAGTGAATTCTTAAGTCAGGACGAGCTGCTCCCCTAAGTAGGCCTATAAGTATATTGACCTCCGATATTCGCCTCTACACAAGCTGACAGCAAGTTGTAGCCTCCTTCTATGGTGTGTATTGATAGTCTAGTGAGTGAATTCATAGGTCAGGATGAGCTGCTCCCCTAAGTAGGCCTAAAGTATATTGACCTCCGATATTCGCCTCTACACAAGCTGACAGCTAGTTGTAGCCTCCTTCTATGGTGTGTATTGATAGTCTAGTGAGTGAATTCTTAAGTCAGGACGAGCTGCTCCCCTAAGTAGGCCTATAAGTATATTGACCTCCGATATTCGCCTCTACACAAGCTGACAGCTAGTTGTAGCCTCCTTCTATGGTGTGTATTGATAGTCTAGTGAGTGAATTCTTAGGTCAAGATGAGCTGCTCCCCTAAGTAGGCCTATAAGTATATTGATCTCCGATATTCGCCTCTACACAAGCTGACAGCAAGTTGTTGTAGCCTCCTTCTATGGTGTGTATTGATAGTCTAGTGAGTTAATTCTTAGGTCAAGATGAGCTGCTCCCCTAAGTAGGCCTATAAGTATATAGATCTCCGATATTCGCCTCTACACAAGCTGACAGCAAGTTGTAGCCTCCTTCTATGGTGTGTATTGATAGTCTAGTGAGTGAATTCTTAGGTCAGGATGAGCTGCTCCCCTAAGTAGGCCTATAAGTATATAGATCTCCGATATTCGCCTCTACACAAGCTGACAGCTAGTTGTAGCCTCCTTCTATGGTGTGTATTGATAGTCTAGTGAGTGAATTCATAGGTCAGGACGAGCTGCTCCCCTAAGTAGGCCTATAAGTATATTGACCCCCGATATTCGCCTCTACACAAGCTGACAGCAAGTTGTAGCCTCCTTCTATGGTGTGTATTGATAGTCTAGTGAGTGAATTCTTAGGTCAAGATGAGCTGCTCCCCTAAGTAGGCCTATAAGTATATAGATCTCCGATATTCGCCTCTACACAAGCTGACAGCAAGTTGTAGCCTCCTTCTATGGTGTGTATTGATAGTCTAGTGAGTGAATTCTTAGGTCAGGATGAGCTGCTCCCCTAAGTAGGCCTAAAGTATATTGATCTCCGATATTCGCCTCTACACAAGCTGACAGCTAGTTGTAGCCTCCTTCTATGGTGTGTATTGATAGTCTAGTGAGTGAATTCCTTGGTCAGGACGAGCTGCTCCCCTAAGTAGGCCTATATGTATATTGACCCCCGATATTCGCCTCTACACAAGCTGACAGCTAGTTGTAGCCTCCTTCTATGGTGTGTATTGATAGTCTAGTGAGTGAATTCCTAGGTCAGGATGAGCTGCTCCCCTAAGTAGGCCTAAAGTATATTGATCTCCGATATTCGCCTCTACACAAGCTGACAGCAAGTTGTAGCCTCCTTCTATGGTGTGTATTGATAGTCTAGTGAGTGAATTCTTAGGTCAAGATGAGCTGCTCCCCTAAGTAGGCCTATAAGTATATAGATCTCCGATATTCGCCTCTACACAAGCTGACAGCAAGTTGTAGCCTCCTTCTATGGTGTGTATTGATAGTCTAGTGAGTGAATTCCTAGGTCAGGATGAGCTGCTCCCCTAAGTAGGCCTAAAGTATATTGATCTCCGATATTCGCCTCTACACAAGCTGACAGCAAGTTGTAGCCTCCTTCTATGGTGTTTTGATGATATCATCAGCTAACTTGGGAGAATTCAGCCTTTATCAGCTCCCATTACAGCCGGTTTATCTCTCACTCTCACCGTCTTAATTCCTTGATTAATGGATAAAGTACTATAAATTCAACAAAAAAATAATCAATTGTTGTTTATTATTTTTCGTACAAATGCCACATATATTAATAAATATACATTTATAATGAAATTTTCATCAGATGTGGAATGAACCTTGTCCCTATAATGGAGCTACTACATTCTGGCCATTTTATAATTGAGAATTATGATCGTAATCACTTTTAATAATTTTATGTTTCATCGTTTCAATATATTTTATAATGCTTAAAAAACAACTACTAGTTGTTGATAATTAATTATTCTATAAATCAATTAATTGTGATAATATTGTAATGGTGTAGTTGTTCCATTTGAGACGTTTGTTGCACAATATGCATGATTAATTGCTAGACATTGGATTGTTATTGTTGAATGCACTATACAGTCTTTATAATGATGCATTGTTGATTGTAAATAGGTGAACAAGTTTTGTTTACAACCAATTTTCGAACGGTATGGAACTATTTTGTACAAACAAAAACCAAAAAAAAAAAAAACAAACCTTTGGCTGCATAATGAACATGGAATGAGAGCTGAATCTCTTATGCTTACTTGAATGTGGTTTTGTTCTATTTGTTGTAAGCATACAGAGGCAAGTTACAAAATGGATTTGTGGGACTGTTAATTTTTATGAATTTTCATTAGCTTTTTTTGTGATTTGCAATTATTTCACCTGCTCGCAGTGTTATTGAAAAGCTGCTAGTTGTGTTTGTCTTTAGCTATGACCCTTATATTGTAAATATTCATGATTTTACCATTTCCGTTCAACAACGGTTAATTGAACAGTATTAAAACCGTAGAATTTTTATTCAGAACCTAAAACACATTTCATGTGGCAATATTAGGTGCGTCATTAGAATCCCTCTCAATTATATTTAAAACAATATGGAGAAATATGAAATGAATATTAGATGTTTTTAATCATATGTCTATATTTTGATTTCTTTTTAATTGACTAATTTTTTCCTACGATCTTTAGAATATAAAAACAAATTATAATGCACTAAAATTACAAATATAATGCCTAGAAAAATCAATTTAAACATTACTTGTCCCGAGATGCGCAAAAGCAAATAGATAAATCATTAAGATATGCACAATATTTGTTATAATTGATTATGGTGACGCTTTATTCATACATTATTATTTGAATTGCTAATTTTAATTTAAATGATATTTTTGGAGGTCATTCAGTAAAATAATCCAGAAGGGTAACAACCAAGCTAACTATTTATTCCGATAGTTTGTTATTAATATATGAACTAAATATCTCGGAAATAATTTGTTGTATATGGTGACGAAGAAACGTCTTCTCTCAATGTATATTTTACATAATAGCACTAAGCCTTTCGGCACATGCGGCCCTTTTCATGTGTCGGCATGTATCTTCTTTGATGTATTGGCAGCAAAGCACTTCTCGCTAAATGGCTGTCGTCTTATTCAGGATGCTGCTTTTTCATAAAGAAATCGATAGTGTTTGAATTTGAATATTAGATATTTCTATATCCAGATCTCTACAAGGCCGCTACATCGTTGCTCATTCCTAAGCAATCATATTTTGCAACATTTATTGTGAATGGCATCCACAGTAATCGTTTCCACTCAGGCCTCATGCTGACGTTAACATTCTTCAGAAACCGATTCTGGATAACAGGGGGACTCAAATTTGTGAGAAATAGGATTCTCAAATGCATTCACTGGCGCATGGTGCTTGCGAAACCACAGAATTCTATGCTGGCATCATTACCCAAGGAGACAGTCACCGGAAATCGCCTATTTCTCTGTACTTGCTTGGATTATGCGGGTACCGTTCATCATTAAGGATTCCCGTCGCTGAAAGGCAGCTTCAGGAAAGGCATATCTTTGCATATGCCAGTAGATGGCGACCCGAGCAGCCCATTTGGAAGCAGACTCGCCGCTGGCACGTCGCATATCTGCCATCTCGCATAGGA
This sequence comes from Riptortus pedestris, assembly GCA_019009955.1. NCBI lineage: Eukaryota > Metazoa > Arthropoda > Insecta > Hemiptera > Alydidae > Riptortus > Riptortus pedestris. Next base: position 5,921,616 of record CM032231.1, on the reverse strand, counting down.
TTGCCTCAAACCATATGGTACGACAACGGAATCAACTTTGTAGGAGCCTCTTTCTTCTTAAAATATGTTTAATTCTATGATTTTTATATCTAAACAAGAGGAACACATAGCACACTCATTAACACTAAGAGGCATAACTTGGAAGTTTATGAGCCCGTCTTGTCCTGGTCGCCCTATCACCTGAGAACGAATGCAAGCCCAGATCTCATCTGGCAGCGTTGGAGGAAGGAGTACCTCGACACACTACAGCAGTGGAATAGAAAGACATCAAGCCCAGATCTCATCTGGCAGCGTTGGAGGAAGGAGTACCTCGACACACTACAGCAGTGGAATAGAAGGCATCCAAGCTTGAACATCGGCGACTGTTGGACAAGAAGACAGCAACTAGGCATTGTTCTGTTGATAAGATGATCGCCTTGCATCCTGGACAGGACGGTACGCACCTCTTCAGGATCCATCTTGGTTCGAGCTGCCAACTAACTCGTGCCCTTGTTACAAGCTCCGTGCAATAGCTCCCCGAATCGGTCCAACCAGGACAATTATCTTTCAGTTCTTTATTTTATTCTTCTTATTTTTAGCATCCAGTCGAGTTCCAGTGATTTTTTCTTTGCTTTTATCTATTTATTTGATCGTTATGTAGTCTTGTTTATATGTCTGCTATTAGTGAGGGTTATCTTACCCATTCCTTTCATTTACTCCTTTCTCATTACACTGCATACATACATGCTCACAGAGTACAAATGTAATTTTAAATTTGTCATAAATTCAAGGTGTGTTGCACCCAATGTAATCTTACTTTTACTTATCCTCCACTCGACGATTACCGCTGAATGGGTCTCGACCAGATAGGGCAGCCCATGCCATCCAGTAGTACTACAGCACACAATCCCCCGGAGGTGCAGGGTTCAATCCCCAAGGCAAACACGAGGCACATCTCCCTCAGGTTCCGAGTCTAGACACTGTACAGTGTAGTAAACACTTTATCTAGTCTCAAAGACTTTTTTCAATGACAGGCTAAAGACCTTAAAAGTGAACCATCAGCCAACAGTGGATGTCAGAATTGTAAAAGACGCCAGATGATGCAGAACCCAACACCTCGCCTCCTGCTCTCAACTCAACAAATGCTCAAGTAAGAATACTCCTTCCTTATCTGTGACCATCCAAATCATCTCGAAATTTTCACTAAAAATTTCACTAAATCACTAACCCTTTCTGTAAACATTTCGGCAAAACAGGGAGAGAGAGAGAGAGAGTGAGAGAGAGAGAGAGAGAGCACAGCCACTTGGGCAAGGTATGTCGAGCCACCTATTAGACAAAGTTACCGAATCTACAAGAGATATCTCTAAAACTAAAAATGTTCTTTCTAAGCAAAGTTTCTCTGGTTTTAAATTTAATTACAGAAAACTGTGTACCTCTGTCTCTTTGGGCACTATTGACTTCATACTAGCTCTACAGTCTACGAAAACACCTTTGTGTCCCGATAGCCTCGCAGAGAATGAAGAGAGCTTATTCTATAATATAAATTTATTATAAAACTACATGGTTTTGACCTATGTCAGAGGAGGAAGGTGTATGTTCCCTGAATCGGTCATATATCGGAGCAACTGGGATCACCTCCCGAGAATACAGGCATATATGAAGTGGCAGACAACTGTACCATCTTCCCACTGAGCTGGAGAATTCCAGGTCCGCCATTTCTCCCTGGACATCCCTTTGTTTCATCCTATTTGTTATATATTCCACTCAATAGTAATTCAAATGGTGATTGGTACCTATCTCTAATTCACGTTGTCCAATTACCTCGGGTAGCAATTACCTAAAGTAGATGCCATTTTAAAATCAAGTTAACATATATTTAAAACAAATTATTTTATTTAAACTTTTTAGATTTGTAAGTTGTATTCAAATGGTATAAGTTCCCATGTATAATGAAAACAAAAGCGAGGTTTCACTATTAAATTTAGAGAAATTATTTTACTCTTTTTGAATAAATATGTTGGCTGGTTGGTATCCAATGGATCTTAAGTAATCTTTAAATTATAAAACAAAACAAAATATATAAGAAAAGAGACATAGAGAAAGAGCAATTGATTCTGACGAATGGGTTGGGGGCGGTTGCAGCTGCACAGGCAAACATTTGGGGCCCTGAGGATGTTTACGTGAAGAAAGGTTCTACCATCAGCTTGACGTGCACCGTGAACGTCCATTCTACACCTCCCAGCTCGGTCCATTGGTACCAAGGCACGGCTGTTGTTGACTTCGATTCGCCCAGAGGAGGGATATCGCTCGAGACGGAGAAGACTGCTGCAGGAACCACGTCCAAACTGTTGGTCACCAAAGCTGCCATCTCCGACTCGGGCAACTACACTTGCGTTCCTTCCAATGCCAATCCTGCCAGCGTCTACGTTCATGTCCTCAATGGTGAGTTGCTTTACGGTGAGCTATTATATTTATTTACATATATATACATCAAATGATTAATAGTCATTAATAAAACTTACTAATTTCATTTTAATGAAAGAATAGGATATTTTCTTTACAGATATTTCCAGCAATCAACTGACAAGAGAGAATAGTATCTATCTAAAGCCCCTCATTCCTCCTAAATGTCCTAGGCTCTATTAGAAAAACAAATAGTTGAAAATATTTCCTTTTAATATATATGACACCCGAACCTTCATTTGAGAGAGGCGTTTCACAATTATTTCCACCAGTAAAAGGACAAGACAGTCCATGTCTAAGAAAATGCCAATCATTCCTCTTAATATGTAATTCTGTAACTAACCTTGTTTGTTGCTCTAGTTTAAAAAAAAAAAAGAGTCCGTCACGCAGGTGCTGCGTAAATTAAGCAGATTTCCCTCCTGAAGTTTAACAATAGATAAATCTACATATTTGGAACACAACACAATCGTGAATATGAATATAATAAATACAAAAGGTAATAAGAAATCTTTGAGTAAATATTAATAATTTCAGAACGGAAAGCGTCTGCAATCAAACAGGCCTGCCAACCTCCCACCGGAAATATATATATATATATTTGTCTCTTAACTCTACAGCTGTCAATTTTTGTTTGATCGTTACCAAACTCGATATTTAATCGTTTTATGTAAAAAGAAAGATCAAGTTTCCTAATGGCTGAATAGGGGGGGGGGAGGTATAGAGGGAGGACTTTCAAAATATCTCCGTTACTATACGTCGGTTCGAAGAATTTTATAGAACAAATCTTATTGCAAATTAAATTACGATATGTAATAAATGTTTTTATATAAATTTATTCTCTATCTTGAATATTAATCGATACCCTGAGCTGCAAGAAGTGGACGTTAACAAATGATAAATACATAAAAAAATAAAAAATATTTATGGAGATATTTGCATTTTTCAACCTTCAGCAAACCGCCACTTCTACTCATGTTGTATAAACAATACTCTGTTATGAAATAAACCACATTATTTGAAGCTTAAATACCAGATATTGTAATCAAGAGACCTTTATTATACGAGATCCATGCAAATATGTTCTGGTGACTCCCCCGCCCCTCCCCCGCTTAGGTTCTTTGACTACTAAAAATTGATTGATTGAGATAAAATTTATTCTGATCCATTATAAATAACAATACTAGGTATAGTAAATAGTTTCCAATTGAATTAATATGCTATATTCTGATATATTTCAGTATTTGTTTTTCATTCCGGTAAGAGGTTGGCAGACCTGTTTGTTTACATTTCAGACGCTTCCCCTCAGGAGGTTTCTTATTATCGTTTGTATTTATTCACTTAATAGTGCTGTTGTGTTCCCAAAATGTAGATATATCTATTGTTAAACTTCGCGAGGAAATCAGCTTAGTTTACGCAAACCCTGCGTGATGGACTTTATTCTGATAGAAGTGGTGGGAGAAACATTTTCTTCGAAGCTATAATCAGAGGTCGTATCTTAATCCAACTATTGGATTGCCGAGTTTGCAGAGCCACTACTTGTTGAAGTCGTGGTCTACCTGACAGAATGTTCTTTTTGGAGCTGCCAGATTCTGCCAAGCCTATTAGTTTCATTAGTGTGATGCATTTTCTACCTACTGGCAGGTGTGTCTCCCAGGAGAAGTGACCCTGGGCTGTGTAGTCTGTGGGATATGTGTGACCTTATGTTAGTCTGCACTTTACTGTATTCGTTCCCGAAGGGTTCATATAGCAAAAATAACTGCGCACGCCATTTGCCCCTGCGATGAATTATTATTCTTAAGCGTTATCATGAGTTGGATCGAAACATAGGTCGACATCGCAAATGTAATCTTCCCTAAGTGTTGTTCAAATGATTTTCCCTTTATCTTGATTATCAGCTGAGATATTTCCAATCTTTAGTTTTCAGCCCTTAATAAGCCTTTCAGTCTTACTCATGGGATTTTTAGAATTTAAAATTTCACTAATTATCTCATGTCCAACTTAAATTTGAAGTTGTGGTTGCTTAGGATTCTTATTTTAATAGATAAATGAAATTTGAGATAACATCGACTTTCCATTCAAGCGCGTGGAAATTCGGACCAAGTTTTTCAGTGTCCTTCCATGAATACAGTCGAAGTTAACCGTTTTGTACTAATTCCAGCTACTTAAGCCACATGACTTGACACATGATATCCGTTATGTCAATATTAAAATAACAGTGTGCATTGGAAAACAAGTACTTTATATTATTTATTGGCGTCCTGATTCGACTACTAAGGCTGCTTGGGACGGGTTATCTACAGGATACGACCCTCCATTGGTCTGGGTGAGGCTAAAGATTTTATTTCATGATTTCTTCCCAAAATAAATCAATATTACCCTGATGGGAATCGAACCCACATCTCTAGGCCTAGCAAGTGACCGACACCTTTACTCGCACGGCTAACCTCCCCCCTCCTCGTTTTTAGATAATATAAAATGAGTGGTTCCCAAAGGGAGTTTGTTGTATTGAATGTGTGGGACTGTTTGAAATGGTGCCAAGCCCCAACCCTACCCTAGATTTATTCTCACTATTATGTCATGGCTTCAATAGATATTTACAATGCCTCCCATTCATCTTTCCTGCCCTCTCTTTTACAATTAAAACGTTTTTGATCCCTAACTTTCCACCATGGCCTCTCCCTTAGCGCCCCAAACAGCACGCCCCCCCCCCTCCCTCTATCTCTAACTCATGTGCCGTGTAATATAACAGCCATTTATATACTCTATCAAGGCCTCATATTTTATTACACTTATCATTTATTATCACCAATAACTAAAACAAAGGATATTTACATAAACATTACCAAGCTACTGTAGCAAATCAATAAGCAAGGTTGTTTTCAACATTTTACATCTGTATCAGAATAAAACCCTCCAAGGTCCCTTTGTTATATTTACATGAATTCATTTGCTTTGTAAAATAAATTGCTCACTTGAAATTTTGAAAAATAAAAATTCCTATTAGTAGGAACGTTACAAAAATGTGGGATAACGACATCCAAGAGCCTAAGCTGTATTTCACCCTCGGTTTGAGTCCCTTGTAAATCAGATTCGACATTTAAACTCTGTTTTACTCATGTAATATTTTATTTATTTATTTATTTATTTTGGAGCGTTCGCAGCGATGCGATATTGGTCATAAAAAACAACAAAAACAATTTATATAAACAAAATACAAAATGAAAATAGAAACAAGAAAAAATTAAATAATACAAAATAAGAACGCAAACAAATAACAAAACTCGACTAAATAACAGAACGCAACAATATAACGAAACACAACTAAATAAAACTCAACTAAATAATAGAACGAGATCAAATAACCAAACAACGAAAAACAACAATAAACACAAAATAAAATAAATAAATAAAAACAAAACATTAAGTTCAAAAACAAAAACTGTAAAGACTAATAAAATTACGTAAACAATTATATAATTTCAATGGATATTTTTTTTATATTTTTATTTTTTTTTTACATATGTAAGATATTGAGTTTAATCTAAACATTTTCAGGACCGGTTTACTCATACCACGAAACTAAAAGCAAACTCAAATCCCCATTGTATCCTTGATATATTTAAACTTATTGAATAACAATTCTAAAAATAACTTGATAAGCCGATGGATTATATTTGAATTTTCTATGCGGCAGTAACAAGATCAATAAATAACAAAAATAGCAAATGCTTTACGATACAAAACACGTCTCTCCCTATTCAAAGCTCACTCCTTCAGATCAAATTTGAAGCAAGCATTGGATATATTTTAAGAATAAGTAACTACATCAAAAGTCCGTCACGCAGGGGCTGCGTAAACTAAGCAGATTTCCCGCGTGAAATTTAGTAATAGATAAATCTACATACTGGTAACAGTAAATACAAACGGAAATAAGAAATGTTTCATCCAATTTCAATAACCTGCCGACAGGAAGCGTTAGGTTAGAAATGTAAACAAACGGGTCTGCCCGCCTCACACCGGAAAGAAAAACAATTACTGAAATATATCAGACTACTAATAAAAACATTAATTTTATCAAGAACTATTTACTATATATAGTACTGTAATTAATAATGAGTCAGAATAATTGTTATCCCAATCTCTCAAATTTTAGTAATCCAAGACCTTAAAACGGAGGGAGGCCCCCCCCCATCACTAGAACATATTTGCATGTATCTCATATAATAAAGGAATACAATATTTGATATTTAGGCTTCGTATAATGTGATTTATTATATAATAGTGTATTGTTTATGTAACATGAGTAGAATTGGGGGTTTGCTGAAGGCTGAAAAATGCAAATATCTCGGTTGACATTCAAGATAGAGAATAAATGCATATAACTATAATTATAGTACATTTAATTTGCAATATGATTTGTTCTATATAATTTTTCGATCCGACGTATAGTGACAGAGATATTTCGAATTTTCAAAAATCCTCCCCTCTAAACCCCCACTCCCCCTGGTCCGATTTTAGCCGTTAACGAACTTCATCTTTCTTTTTACATAAAACGACTAAATATTGAGTGTCCTAGTGATTAAACAATAATTCCGACCGCTAGAGCGGTAACAGACATATATATAGATATATATATATATATATATATATATATATATATATGTGTGTATATATATATATATATATATCTTAATATATATAAATCTCCTGTCACGATGTTTGTCCGCGATGGACTCCTAAACTACTTAACCGATTTTAAATTAAATTGGCACACCGTGAGCAGTCTGGTCCAACTTGAGAGATAGGCTATATTAATTTTCTCTGAGACGAACAGGAGTGGGGGTTATAAGGGAGACCTGAAATTAAAAATATTGATATTTCGTTTCCTATTGTAGTTTCGGCAAATATGCACATAACAAAAGTTGTTTATTTTGTTATTTAGAGAAATTTGCTCAAGAATTCTTTTCAATATAAACTACCAGGTACCTCACCTGGAAAAATTAATTCAAATGTATGTTAATATTTAGTCCTTAATAATTCAAATCTATGCATAATGCACAGGAAGCGGGAAATATGACAATATGGAGGACAGTGAAGTCTTACTTAAAAAATTAATTTTATTATTAACAAATCCACAGAAACGACGGGTATTAACCATAAACACTGGGACGGGTAAATGTCAAAATATTGTGCAAAACAAAGCCTTGCCAAAAAAATACCATCAACATTCAGCCTCAAAAGAATTCCCGAGCGAAGCCGGGTATCTGAGCTAGTATATATATATATACAGTTTTGAACGGACCTCATTTTCGCCATCTCCTAGGTAGGATCGATGTACATTTGAAGAAAAATTTCGAAAATCGTGTCATGAGTACAACCTCAATAGCTGATTTCCCTTAGGGGAAATCTGCTAAAATGAATTCAGCATAATGTAGAGAAAAAGTGTTTAAAAGTATTCTCCCAAGTGCCTAAATATATCAGTTGTAATCTGAGCGTATGTAGAATATGAGGAAAGATAAAACTCTACCCAATTGATAAAACTTTCTCTGACCTTTGGTGACCCGGGCGAAGGTCATGACCGAAACAGATGTCACTCAGGTTACTTGGAGAAACACTTCGTGACCCACAGTTAGTTATAAGTCAACGATGGCTCACCTTTCTTATGGACTAATGGATACGCATGGATAAATTATGTTCTCTTTTGGAGACATTACAAGTATTCAACAGTATATGATCGTGCAATTGATCTTTGCAGTTCTCATCCTCAAAATGGCATTACGTTGAGGAACCGGGCATATAGTGGAAGGAATCCGCCCAGGGAGGTCATTGCTGCAAGAGGCACCGATTGTCGCAGTGGTGCATTTTATGTGCCATGTCCAAACAAGATAGAAGGTTTACCCACCTTTTGCCGTATGAAACCTTACTAGGTGATGAAAGGATCTGCACCATAAATGAGAACGATCTCTCAAAAAAGCAAACACTTAACAACGAGGATTTCACAATATCGGTTAAATTCGCAATCGTCTTAGTGAAACTTTTATGTTGAGACTGCTTGAGTAGGAATGGCTGATAGGATTGTCAGCAAAGGTGTCTATCAGAACACCATTACATCTTGATGACCTCTGCTTGTGATACCTTGGCTTGAGTAGGAATGGCTGATAGGATTGTCAGCAAAGGTGTCTATCAGAACACCATTACATCTTGAAGACCTCTGCTAGTGATACCTTGGCTTGAGAAGGAATGGCTGATAGGATTGTCAGCAAAGGTGTCTATCAGAACACCATTACATCTTGATGACCTCTGCTTGTGATACCTTGGCTTGAGTAGGAATGGCTGATAGGATTGTCAGCAAAGGTGTCTATCAGAACACCATTACATCTTGATGACCTCTGCTTGTGATACCTTGGCTTGAGTAGGAATGGCTGATAGGATTGTCAGCAAAGGTGTCTATCAGAACACCATTACATCTTGATGACCTCTGCTTGTGATACCTTGGCTTGAGTAGGAATGGCTGATAGGATTGTCAGCAAAGGTGTCTATCAGAACACCATTACATCTTGATGACCTCTGCTTGTGATACCTTGGCTTGAGAAGGAATGGCTGATAGGATTGTCAGCAAAGGTGTCTATCAGAACACCATTACATCTTGATGACCTCTGCTAGTGATACCTTGGCTTGAGAAGGAATGGCTGATAGGATTGTCAGCAAAGGTGTCTATCAGAACACCATTACATCTTGATGACCTCTGCTTGTGATTCCTTGGCTTTCTAGTGAAAGAAGAGTTGTTAGACTATCCTGTATGAACTATTTAACTTATGATGCTTATAACTTCTAAGGATCACCCTCTTAGGTCAGGATGAACTTGAATAATCGATGGGAGGTCGACACAAGAAGCAGAAGGCTGAGAATTGTTCAAAAAAGCTTCGCTGGATCTTCTGGCTTGAGAGCGAACGATATTCATGATATTATCAGCTGTTACAAGAGCACTGTCGAACTTCTTTCATAGTGAATCGGACATGACAGTACACTATTTATTGGGCAGTAGACAGCTATGGACTCTGGTCAAGCAATACGTTATGGATAACTTTTCTGCAATCTTGAATAGGAGCAGTCATAGAAGGAGAGGCATGGAGCAGCTCTTCTCCTTTTAAGCCACTTCGTAGTAATTGCTACTGAATGCTGTGTATACCATTCCCAACGTCAAAAGAGGGGCTATTCGTGAAGTGCAGCTTATTGTAAATAGCTCTTCCAAACAAGATCTTGTGGCGAACAGCGATGTTGTCTATTTTCATCTCTCCGAAGTAATTTCATGAACTAGTCAGCACGAGAGGGATCCGATTCTAGAAACCTTTCATATCTGTTTGGGCACTATAACTTCTTGTAGCTGTCTCTCCCAGATATTTCAACCAACTGCATGGACTACCAAACTCCCAGGCATGTCAGAATATACTTCCGTCTACTTGATATTTCCATACTCATCATCTAAGCCCAACATCATGACATCCTGTTGCAAACACACCCTGAGATCTAGTTAATGCCGCAATATTTCTAGCAGTCATCAATATATCGTCAACAGCACCACTTTTCTTAGCCTATGTATCGGGGTTTTTTTTTTTTTTTTTTTTACTCCTAACTTAAGACAAGGAGACCCATCATCACCGAGTCTGTTTATCCTATCCCTGAAATTAGAAAGCCAAAAAAGTAATAATCATTTCGATTGTTCTAAGAAAATTCATTGACTCATTGAAGTTAAATTGCAAAATTAATGTGCCCTACTGGACTCTACGTATTAACTTAAAAGAATCATTATTGGTTGGTAAATGTAACTAAAAAACGAGATATTTAAAACGATTATTAGAAATCCAAAGATATCGACCTAAACCTGTGTTCACCATGCAAAGGTCAACAAACAATTCAAGGGTTAGTCTGGCCCTGGGAATGCAATAAATGAATTTTTAAAATAAAGTAAATATCCTTAAAAACGCTAACAATATGGAATATAAGACAACAAATGTATGCCTAAGTGAAGTATATAATTTGATGTAATTCAAGTTTGTGATGAAGGATATAAGCATAACATTTTCAAATAAATGAAGATAATATTGGCTTGGTGTTTACTAAGCCAACTGGCGATCTCCCCTTTTATCCGTAACTATACTGGAAAGGTCTCGATATTTTATTTAATGAAGAAGAGTGGAAATCTGCCAAATTGTGAACTTAAAGACAACGATTACAGATAAAAAGCTGCATCAGTTAATTTCAAATTAAAAGTGCAATACTTAGGATTTAGTTATAGATGCAGTAACATGTTTTAAAAATACTTAAATGTTTAAATAAATAGAACTACCTATGTAAAAGGTATTGTAGTACAAAGTAATACTATATTGGCAAAGTAGTAGTACACTTTGATATGCACTTTGAATTGGACAAAGTTTTATGATAAAAAATAGTTATTCAGTTAAATATACATAACCAAATGATTCATAATAAAAATATAAAATGGAATGATAGTAATACAAATCTATTGCCTAATTTTAATATGATTTCAGAGTGCTTTAAATAAGAAGTGTCATAAAAGATGATATTATTTAACAAACACTGAATAATTAATTGGCAAAACCCCGAATACCGGGCATTATAATAAGGGATGCTCTTCATTAGTTTATGTGTTTATATTAATTATAACTATATTTATTATATATGTAGAATTTCTATTCTACTTTCTATATTTGGAAATTGAAATGATAAATAATTACAATTATCCAAAGACCATTTGATTGGTCTCCAACATACTTGGAATGAGTGGATTTTGAAACATTTGGATGGAAATAAATTAATTTATCACCCAATCTAAATTATGTGCCAATTTAAACTATTCTCAATTATAACACTATTCTATCTGCGAAAATGTTTGTGAAATGAGATACTATTAAATGAATATAAACAATTAGATGAAAAGTTGACAATTTGTTTATGACCACGATAAAGAATTATATTGTTCCAAACGATTTGCATTACAAATTTGATAATAAAGGTTGATTTAGAAAGAATTAAAGCAGTGAGCATTCATTTTGTTTATAGTATTTGCAGGGTTGAAATACAATGAGTTTATGATCAGTTATAACATAGTACAATGAGTGTACGTCACGCAGGGCTGCGTAAACTAAGCAGATTTCCCACGCGGAGCTTTACGATAGATAAATCTACATACTGATATAACTTAACACCGCCGCGAATATTAAGTGAATAAATAGAAAAGATAATGATGATCTTTTAGTCAATATACATTTTAATAACCTCCACAACTGAAAGCGTCAGTATTGTAAACAATGAGCTCACCCAACCACTGCAGTAAGTGGTGCAAGTGGTCCAACTGCAGAAAGAGAAATATTATTGGCCGGAAAGAAAAACAATTACTGAAACATGTCTAAATATAATATATTAATTTTATTTGAAAGCCATTTACTATACTGGAAACAGGTCTTAATAAGAGGAAGTCTTTCTACCAATGTCTTTATAAAAGCACAAGAGCTTTCAGCACATATTTAGAGCCGTATGATGTATAAAAAAAATCATTTGAAAAGTTTTAACCTAAATAAGATTACTGAAATCAGTCATACACATTGTCTTAGCTTAAAAACATTAAAATCACAGACAATCGTATTTACTAATCAAACATAATTTAATTAATTTAAAATATGGTAAAAATCAGATAATACCTAAATAAATGTATACATATTTAAAACATGAAAGTATCTATATGGTATAATTAAATTTCCAATTATTTAACAAATTTCCTAGCTCGGATGTAAAAAAGTCCGTCACGCAGGGGCTACGTAAACTAAGCAGATTTCCCACGTGAAGTTTTACAATAGAGAAATCTGCCTAATAACAACTGTAGTAGTAAGAAACCTATAAACCTAAAACATTATTTAGGGCGTAATAACCTGTAGTTTCTAGCCCCAAAAAACAGTTAACCTAACCTCTAAACCTATTCACGAGCCTACTGGTGACCACACGCAGAATACAAATGCAAATAGCTCGGTTAATATTCAAGATAGAGAACAAATGTATATAACAATATTTATAGTAAATTTAGTTTACAATAAGATTGATTCTGTACAATATTTCGGTCCGACGTATAGTAACGGAGATATTTCGAATTTTCGAAAATCCTCCCCTCTAAACCCCCCCTCCCACTGGTCCGATTTCCGTTAACGAACTTGATCTTTCTTTTTACATAAAACGACTAAATATCGCGTTTGGTAACGTTCAAACAAAAATTGCGACCGCTAGAGCGGTAACAGACAAATATATAGTTAGATAGATAGATAAATATATATATATATATATATATATATACAGTTTTGAACGGACATCATTTTCGTCATCTCCTGGGTAGGATCGATGGACATTTGAAGAAAAATTTCGAAAATTCCGTCATGAGTACAACCTCAATAGCTGATTTCCCTTAAGGGAAATCTGCTAATAGATGCTAGCGCTAAGGCTTTCTTAAATAATAGGAATTTTAAACATGTCATATGGATGCTTTGCAGGTTAAAAATAAGTATATCTTTATTTAGTATTATCTTATTTTAACTATATTTTAAATTTATTAAATTATGTTTTATTAGTTTATACGATTGACTGTGATTTTAATGTGTTTAATATTTTTGACTGATTCCTGATTTTAGTAATATTATTGAACAAAATATTTGGAATATCAGCTTGAAATTAGACGATGATAACATTCATGATATGTTGGCTTATTCATATTGTGTGATGACATAGTAGGGGGGTTAATTCTAGGCTTAAAATTGAAAAAGTCCGTCACGCAGGGGCTGCGTAAACTAAGCAGATTTCCCACGTGAAGTTTTACAATAGTGAAATCTGCCCAATAACAAGTGTAGTAAGTAGTAAGGGATCACTGAACGTATACACCAGGGACGAATAGTTACGAAAACGGCCGCCAGAGCTCTCTTTGGAAAGTACCAAACAGCTCACTCCTGCCGACCAATGCAGAATACAATGCAAATATCTCGGTTAATATTCAAGATGCAGAATAAACGTATAGAACAATATGTATTGTAAATTTAATTTGTAATAAGATTGATTCTATACAATTTTTCGATCCGACGCATAATAACAGAGATATTTCGAATTTTCCGAACATCCCCCCTCTAAACCCCCCCCCTCCCACTGGTTCTATTTCAGCCATTAACGAACTTGATCTTCCTTTTTACATAAAACGATTAAATTCCGAGTTTGGTAACGATCAAACAAAAATTGCGACCGCTAGAGCGTTAACAGACAAATATATATATATATATATATATATATATATATATATATATATATATATATATTTGAACGGACCTCATTTTCGTCATCTCCTGGGTAGGATCGATTGACATTTGAAGAAATTTATCGAAACTCGCGTCATGAGTACGACCTCAATAGCTGATTTCCCTTAAGGGAAATCTGCTAAAATATAAATATCACGGTAAATATTTTTGATAGAGAAAGAATGTATATAACAACGTTAATAGGTAATTTACTTTGAAATAAGATTGGCTCTGTACTATTTTTCGATCCGATTTATAGTAACAGAGACATTTCAAGTTTTCGAAATTCCCCTTCACCAATGGTTCACGCACAAGGTTGATGAGAGATTTAACTGTTAAGATATCAATAATCCAGGCCGAGAGTCAATATCACCAGACCGCAATGTAACGCTATAATATTTAAAGGGGTTCACTAAATGGGTTGGCAGAAGAAATGTTTGAATGAATATGGTAGATTAATCTCAAAACACGCTTGATAAAGCCGAATAGAGTGTATCTCTCCTTTTTATATATCGCCCACTGCAGTCATATGCAACATGAAATATCATCGAAGTAATACCCTCCAATTGCTGTTTATATATCGCCCACTACAGTCATATGCAACATGAAATATCATCGAAGTAATACCCTCCAATTGCCGTTTATATATCGCCCACTGCAGTCATATGCAACATGAAATATCATCGAAGTAATACCCTCCAATTGCTGTTTATATATCGCCCACTACAGTCATATGCAACATGAAATATCATCGAAGTAATACCCTCCAATTGCCGTTTATATATCGCCCACTGCAGTCATATGCAACATGAAATATCATCGAAGTAATACCCTCCAATTGCTGTTTATATATCGCCCACTACAGTCATATGCAACATGAAATATCATCGAAGTAATACCCTCCAATTGCCGTTTATATATCGTCCAGTACAGTCATATGCAACATGAAATATCATCGAAGTAATACCCTCCAATTGCTGTTTATATATCGCCCACTGCAGTCATATGCAACATGAAATATCATCGAAGTAATACCCTCCAATTGCTGTTTATATATCGCCCACTGCAGTCATATGCAACATGAAATATCATCGAAGTAATACCCTCCAATTGCTGTTTATATATCGCCCACTACAGTCATATGCAACATGAAATATCATCGAAGTAATACCCTCCAATTGCTGTTTATATATCGTCCAGTACAGTCATATGCAACATGAAATATCATCGAAGTAATACCCTCCAATTGCTGTTTATTTATTTTTTTCCACATAATCGAATATTAAATGGGATATTTCATTTTTTTCTTTTATCTACATTCAGAGGGCTACCATTTCTGCTCATGCGAATTTCGCAGTAAGCTATTATTTTCCGAAATAAATCATGCCCTGCCTTTAGTTGTAGTTCATCCTTACAATTTTGATCTTTCTTAAAGAGAAATATAGCATAAAATGTGATATGACGTCAAATGATAAGCGATTCGAAGACTTGGGGATTCTACTGAGTTACGCAAGTTTCGCGACAGGTGTTGATTATGAACAGCTGGTAAGTAACCAAGGCATCGGATTCCAGTTAAATGATTAGCAGATGTTCAAAATCAACTTATACTATCATTATCTTGTCTAAAATAATATCTACATATATAATTATAGTTATTTTTATCATTGTTGGCTGTTGGAGCTATTAATGTGTGTGTATATAAGTATTTCTCTTAACGCTCCAGCAGTCAACATTTTTATGTTTATCAACATTTACATTTCATTGTTATATGCAAATTTAATGGTCTTTTTTTATGGACAAAACTGAACAAGGATGTGTAGAGGTTAAGAAAAAGGGTAAGTATGTCAAAAATATACATGTCTCGTCGTAAAAGGTTGTATATCAATGTTCCTAATCAAATGGCACTCATAATAATCTTAAGAAATATATCCAATTTCAGTAAATCGAATATGAATAAAATTATTTTAATTGTTTCGTATTTCGATTTCTACTCATGTCCAACCGTACTAAATGATTTTCCTTATTAAGCAATTCAAATTCTAAATACAGATTTAACCTAAATAACTTTAATGAGAGTACGTTTTTAAGGAAGGTCAGCATTAACGATTTTAGTTATATTATATCCTGCAAGTCGTAATTGCCATTTGATTGCGACAAAACTCGGCATTTGAAAGGTTTATGCAAAACCAACGCTGTAGAAAACCTCATTAATGATTAAATTCAGGAAGTATGATGCGGAAATTGGCGCAATAAAACGTATAATTTGAAATACCACCTTTACTATGAGTCAACTTTTACTCCGCTAGTTATTTTCGACAAATGCATAAATATATTTCGACAAATATTCAATATATTTTGTATCAACAAGAGTAGTTGATGTTTTTCGTATTCAGTTGAAAAAGAATTGACCCAATGATTAATTACAGGTCATGTAAATTAAATGACCAAACTATGTCAAGAACCAGCCCCAAAAGTTAAATAAATATTTCCTATTTTTTAGTTAAATATATGCCCCTGCTTTTGCTTGTATATTTCCAAACACTTGCATCCCTCCCATCGAATTGTGTATAAACATGCATGATTTTCAACTGACATTTGACTGCATGACTGTTAATTCGGTGTTTCCTTGTAGTGCGTGCGTCTTGACGTATGCTTGTATACATAACTATTTCTTCTATTTATAGTATTTTCCATTCCAGCTATCATGTGGGGTTGTAGAAATCAGTATTTTTAGTTTTTTTAATTCCAACTAATCATGTGGGGTTGTATAAATCACTGTCTCTAGTGTTTTCCAATCTACCTATCAAAGAGAAATTGTATTGATCACTGTTTCTAGTGTTTCCCATTCCGCCTATAAATGTGGCAAAGTATTTATCACTATTTCTAGTGTTTTCCTATCCATCTATCAATGGGAGATTGTATAAATCACTGTTTCTAGTGTTTTCCAATCCATCTATCAATGGGAGATTGTATTGATCACCGTTTCTAGTGTTTTCCAATCCATCTATCAATGGAAGATTGTATTATTCACGGTTTCTAGTGTTTTCCAATCCATCTATCAATGGAAGATTGTATTAATCACGGTTTCTAGTGTTTTCCAATCCATCTATCAATGGAAGATTGTATTAATCACGGTTTCTAGTGTTTTCCAATCCATCTATCAATGGAAGATTGTATTAATCACGGTTTCTAGTGTTTTCCAATCCATCTATCAATGGAAGATTGTATTAATCACGGTTTCTAGTGTTTCCCATTCCGCCTATCAATGTGACAAAGTATTTATCACTATTTCTAGTGTTTTCCTATCCATCTATATATGGGAGATTGTATTAATCACTGTTTCTAGTGTTTCTCATTCCACCTATCAATGGGAGATTG
The DNA here is from genome assembly GCA_019009955.1 of Riptortus pedestris. Taxonomy (NCBI): domain Eukaryota; kingdom Metazoa; phylum Arthropoda; class Insecta; order Hemiptera; family Alydidae; genus Riptortus; species Riptortus pedestris. Next base: position 5,904,451 of record CM032231.1, on the reverse strand, counting down.
TATTGATCACCGTTTCTAGTGTTTTCCAATCCATCTATCAATGGAAGATTGTATTATTCACGGTTTCTAGTGTTTTCCAATCCATCTATCAATGGGAGATTGTATTAATCACGGTTTCTAGTGTTTTCCAATCCATCTGTCAATGGGAGAATGTATTAATCACGGTTTCTAGTGTTTTCCAATCCATCTATCAATGGGAGATTGTATTAATTACGGTTTCTAGTGTTTTCCAATCCATCTATCAATGGGAGAATGTATTGATCAATGTTTCTAGGGTTTTACATTCCACCTATCAATGATGGAAAGTATAAACCACTGTTTTTAGTGTTTCTCATTCGACCTATCAATGATGGAAAGTACAAATCACTATTTCTAGTGTTTCTCATTCCACCTATTAACGCGGGAAAGTGTAAATCACTATTTTTAGTGTTTCTCATTCCACCTACGAATGTGGGAAAGTATAAATCACTATTTCTAGTGTTTTACATTTCACCTACGAATGCTGGAAAGTATAAATCACTATTTCTAGTGTTTTACATTTCACCTATCAATGAGGGAAAGTATAAGTCACTATTTCTAGTGTTTTACATTCCACCTATCAATGATGGAAAGTATAAACCACTGTTTTTAGTATTTTTCATTCCACCTATCAATGATGGAAAGTAGAAATCATTATTTCTAGTGTTTCTCATTCCACCTATCAATGCGGGAAAGTGTAAATCACTATTTTTAGTGTTTCTCATTCCACCTATCAATGCGGGAAAGTGTAAATCACTATTTCTAGTGTTTCTCATTCCACCTACGAATGCTGGAAAGTATAAATCACTATTTCTAGAGTTTTACATTCCACCTATCAATGAGGGAAAGTATAAATCACAGTTTCAAGTGTTTTACGCCTATCAATGAGAGATTGTGTTAATTACTGTTTCTGGGTGTTTTTCTTCAATCTATCAGTGGGTGTTATAGTATGGGAGAAGCAAACACTGGTTAGCATGTACTATACGGAGTCCTTCGTACTGAGGTCTGCTAGGTGTTCCCAGTTGCTGTAATGCCTGCAGCTACTTAAGCCTGTACTCATAATAATACTTTTGTCGGCAGACAGGGGACATTTTCAAGCGCTCTTATGTTCTATTGAGAAGAGAGTTAGGTTGACAATATCCTCCTTCAGGGAGGTTTGTTTGTGGTTTCCCAATATATCGATGATGATAAGGTATATTTGTGGTTAACTCATCAGTACATCTTCCATCACCCTCAATAAGCTGAAGGTAAGAACACCTCGTCCCATTAGTTCTTGTGTTCACTACCAGAGGCCTGTGCCACTTGTGGAGTCCAGTGAGTATATAACTCTGACAGCCTTTCGGGATGACTAAGGACTATGACAACCTTAGTTCCCGCCTTCTTACCAGCATACACTGTCCTGAGGAGTAATGAAGCCCTTTAGCCTACTGGAGTCAACTCACCCCAAGGCCTCCTTGGTTAACGGGGTCAGGCGTTGAGTTCATCAATCTCTAGATACAAATCTGATTATTACTTCCAGAGTCTCTTTCGGGGGGGGTGACAAACTTCTAAGGTCTATAATGCCAACACAAAAAAAAAAAAATTCAGAACTATTCATAAACTTCCCAATCCATCGTCATCCAGTATGATTGAGAAGTACCAAAGCTATTGCTTCTTACGTATTGTAGTTCGATGAATGATTTGTATTAGGTAATATATCTGTATAATAAGTGTCTCACTTTCTTAGAATTACTCTTAATCTCTAATTTCAATATATGTACTATTAATTTTAAGATTTTGAAAAAAAAGTTTTTGAAAAAAAACTGTTATGATGAAGCATTTGAGTTGAGCAATGTCCCCAGGCAGGACCAACAAAACATTATGACTTCCTCACAGCCTTTAGTTTAGGACTACATTACATTCAATCATGTTATTGCATTAACGCAACCTATATGTAAAGTTTCATCAGATTCGGGTTCTATGTCTCATTGTTAAACATCCATCCGTTTCATCAGTATTGTGTAGCAGTCCCACTTCAGGATATAATAAAATATACTGAACTTACGAAGACTTGAGATTATCTCTGAGACTTGCACAAATTTCCTGTAGTAAAAAGCAGTTGTTAGTTAATCTCCTACTTGATGTCTTCCAGAAGGAGGGTTATATCTCCTACTTGATGCCTTCCAGAAGGAGGGTTATATCTCCTACTTGATGTATTCCATAAGGAGGGTTGTATCTCCTACTTGATGTATTCCATAAGGAGGGTTATATCTCCTACTTGATGTCTTCCAGAAGGAGGGTTATATCTCCTACTTGATGTATTCCAGAAGGAGGGTTATATCTCCTACTTGATGTATTCCATAAAGAGGATTATATCTCCTACTTGATGTCTTCCAGAAGGAGGGTTATATCTCCTACTTGATGCCTTCCAGAAGGAGGGTTATATCTCCTACTTGATGTATTCCAGAAGGAGGGTTATATCTCCTACTTGATGTATTCCATAAGGAGGGTTATATCTCCTACTTGATGTCTTCCAGAAGGAGGGTTATATCTCCTACTTGATGTATTCCATAAGGAGGGTTATATCTCCTACTTGATGTCTTCCAGAAGGAGGGTTATATCTCCTACTTGATGTCTTCCAGAAGGAGGGTTATATCTCCTACTTGATGTCTTCCAGAAGGAGGGTTATATCTCCTACTTGATGTCTTCCAGAAGGAGGGTTATATCTCCTACTTGATGTCTTCCAGAAGGAGGGTTATATCTCCTACTTGATGTCTTCCAGAAGGAGGGTTATATCTCCTACTTGATGTCTTCCAGAAGGAGGGTTATATCTCCTACTTGATGTCTTCCAGAAGGAGGGTTATATCTCCTACTTGATGTCTTCCAGAAGGAGGGTTATATCTCCTACTTGATGTCTTCCAGAAGGAGGGTTATATCTCCTACTTGATGTCTTCCAGAAGGAGGGTTATATCTCCTACTTGATGTCTTCCAGAAGGAGGGTTATATCTCCTACTTGATGTATTCCATAAGGAGGGTTATATCTCCTACTTGATGTCTTCCAGAAGGAGGGTTATATCTCCTACTTGATGTCTTCCAGAAGGAGGGTTATATCTCCTACTTGATGTCTTCCAGAAGGAGGGTTATATCTCCTACTTGATGTCTCTTGATGTCTTCCAGAAGGAGGGTTATATCTCCTACTTGATGTCTTCCAGAAGGAGGGTTTATCTCCTACTTGATGTCTTCCAGAAGGAGGGTTACATCTCCTACTTGATGTCTTCCAGAAGGAGGGTTATATCTCCTACTTGATGTCTTCCTGAAGGAGGGTTATATCTCCTACTTGATGTCTTCCATAAGGAAGGTTATACCTCCTACTTGATATATTCCATAAGGAGGGTTATATCACCTACTTAATGTCTTCCAGAAGGAGGGTTATATCTCCTACTTGATGTCTTCCAGAAGGAGGGTTATATCTCCTACTTGATGTCTTCCAGAAGGAGGGTTATATCTCCTACTTGATGTCTTCCAGAAGGAGGGTTATATCTCCTACTTGATGTCTTCCAGAAGGAGGGTTATATCTCCTACTTGATGACTTCCTGAAGGAGGGTTATATCTCCTACTTGATGTATTCCAGAAGGAGGGTTCTATCTATATCCTACTTTATGTTTACCAGAAGGAGGGTTATATCTCCTACTTGATGTCTTCCAGAAGGAGGGTTATATCTCCTACTTGATGTCTTCCAGAAGGAGGGTTATATCTCCTACTTGATGTCTTCCAGAAGGAGGGTTATATCTCCTACTTGATGTCTTCCAGAAGGAGGGTTATATCTCCTACTTGATGTCTTCCAGAAGGAGGGTTATATCTCCTACTTGATGTCTTCCAGAAGGAGGGTTATATCTCCTACTTGATGTCTTCCAGAAGGAGGGTTATATCTCCTACTTGATGTCTTCCAGAAGGAGGGTTATATCTCCTACTTGATGTCTTCCAGAAGGAGGGTTATATCTCCTACTTGATGTCTTCCAGAAGGAGGGTTATATCTCCTACTTGATGTCTTCCAGAAGGAGGGTTATATCTCCTACTTGATGTCTTCCAGAAGGAGGGTTATATCTCCTACTTGATGTCTTCCAGAAGGAGGGTTATATCTCCTACTTGATGTCTTCCAGAAGGAGGGTTATATCTCCTACTTGATGTCTTCCAGAAGGAGGGTTATATCTCCTACTTGATGTCTTCCAGAAGGAGGGTTATATCTCCTACTTGATGTCTTCCAGAAGGAGGGTTATATCTCCTACTTGATGTCTTCCAGAAGGAGGGTTATATCTCCTACTTGATGTCTTCCAGAAGGAGGGTTATATCTCCTACTTGATGTCTTCCAGAAGGAGGGTTATATCTCCTTCTTGATGTTTCAAGTGAGATCAAGAAGAAGAATGTTATTTCCTGCTCTTTCGATGGTTCTCTTCTTTATTTCAATCTTTTTCTCAAATCTTGCTTGTACTTTTTGTACTAAAATTAGGTTTATATTATATGAATTTCGTTTTTCTGTTGATTTTTTTTTAATCTGAGACCTAGCTTGTTCTATTCAGTTGATATTTAAGTTAGTGTGTCCTACCATGGGTTAGATTTTAGTTCCACCTTTTTCTGAACTATTGTTCCATTATATGGGTGGTGTAATGTGTGAACAGAGGTATGTGTGACATTGCAGCTGGTGAACACGAGGTGTCTTGTTGAATGAGCACAAAGTGGTTTATATAATCACCAGAAATCGAGTTTCCTGTCAATGGCTGGCCACTGCTGCCTCATAGTGAGGCCATCTTAACACGGATTAGTTCTGGTTCTCATCCCAAGTTAATGTAGTGTGCTATTTATTTCTTTAGTTTACTACTCCATTCCCGGCCCATCTACTCGCTGCATCTTCAATTAAGTATTGACATGTTTTTATATCTAAATCTCCAAGTAGCATACCACCTCCTTCCAGCCCTTTCTTCAATGTAATCCCTCCATTTATCAACTTTAAAATTGTCCTTTTAATCCGTGTATCTGCAACAGTGAGTAAACCAGTTGTCAGTTTTGAAGAAGGTGGTTTGGCGTCGAATGTGTTTGCCAAGAGCACTTGACGGCCAGTCGTCGAGAATTAATATAATATTCTCTGCACTCTTAATTTTAGCTACCTTTTAATTCTTGCCCCGTTGATTGTTATCATTGTACATGTATAGGCTGACATTTTAAGGTTTAGGACCAAACTAATTAATATTGTTGAATTACTCAAAATTTTAATTAAACCTACTATTAACTGTGGTTTACACAAAACTATTCATTGACCAGTAGGTACTACTATCCTTGCAGGACCTGGGCCTCATACATTTCTAAACCATTCTTTTTCGGAATCATACACTATAATATCACTATTATTGACAATCACAAAGTTCGAATGTCATTGTCCGTGGGACGACTTTTTGATTAAACACTTTTTTTGTTGTTTAATCTTTCGTCTGGAACAGTTTTATTTCATGAACTGTTGTGTTGATTTCACAGTAGTGTTGTTGGAAGTGAAGAATATTCTGTACTTGTAGCAAATAAATCTTCACGTTTTTTATAAGAGCTCTAAGTGCTTTGAACTATTGCCTCCATCTTCAGAGCTACACTTAAAAACAAGAATATCAATAAAATGTATAACCATTAAAACAAGACGATAAAACATGTTAGCATCCATGAATGAAAACATAAAAATACAATTAAATATCTAAATATTGCACAAATATCAGTAAAAATAAATCCAATATTAAAACTCGGAAGGTGAGAAGTATATTGGTACATGGCTAGAGAATTTCATCTATACTGAGCTACTTGCATGTCCTCATTGAGAAAGACAGCAAGTGATTGGTGCTAGACTCCAGCTGCAGCCTCCCCACCATTGCAGGCTTTAGCCATCGGTCTTCTTATTCAAACACACATCACCAATATATACTGAGCTACTTGCATGTCCTCATTGAGAAAGACAGCAAGTGATTGGTGCTAGACTCCAGCTGCAGGCTTTAGCCATCGGTCTTCTTATTCAAACAGACATCACCAATATATACTGAGCTACTTGCATGTCCTCATTGAGAAAGACAGCAAGTGATTGGTGCTAGACTGAATCCAGCTGCAGGCTTTAGCCATCGGTCTTCTTATTCAAACAGACATCACCAATATATACTGAGCTACTTGCATGTCCTCATTGAGAAAGACAGCACCTGATTGGTGCTAGACTGAATCCAGCTGCAGGCTTTAGCCATCGGTCTTCTTATTCAAACAGACATCACCAATATATACTGAGCTACTTGCATGCAATCATTGAGAAAGACAGCAAGTGATTGGTGCTAGACTAAATCCAGCTGCAGGCTTTAGCCATCGGTCTTCTTATTCAAACACACATCACCAATAAGGTTCGTGCTCATTGCAATCTCCAGGCCTTCTAGTTTCCTATATTTCTTCGCCTCGTGCAGTACCCACACTTCGTGCCCAGCTTCGCTATGGCCTTCTTCCTCTTGGTGTTTCTTCTTGTGTTGATATTTGCGTACATCGGATGTCTCTTATCGATATCATTTCTTGGGTAATATTTGTTTATTTGTCCGAAAGTAATAATGAAGTTATCATCCAGGTAGGATTAAAGGAGTTGCCAAACACGCGACAATTCTTGTTGGGCGGACGAGTTGTAGTGCGGCGATATTGTAGTGCTGAGAGGAAAAGCTTGAGGGCTTATCCGAGAGAGAAAGTGGCCGAGGAGTGTAATCCCTGAACCAGCTAGACCTGTCTTATCTACCTAAAGCCCCAACCCCAAGCCCTCCGAATCTTACCCCTAAACCCTCTCCAAACCATCCATTTCATCTCTAAGTCACTTTCTCATCCTAACGCTAACTGCCTTATTAAAAGGCAGCCATATTGAATGGGTTACAGTCTGCAAGTATTATTTTAACATAATAATATACACCCCCATTGAATTGCTGATAATGCCCCAAAAAAAATAAAAGTATTCTGTGGCACCAATATAACGATTATTTGAAGATGGCCGTAAAGGCCAGAACGTTATAAAGGACTAAATTAAATATTCTTCTTATTCTGGACTCTCTCTCTCTCTCTCTCTCTCTCTCTCTCTCTCTCTCTCCCTCTCTCTCTCTCTCTCTCTCTCTCTCTCTCTCTCTCTCTCTCTCTCTCTCCTCTCTCTCTCTCCTCTCCCTCTCTCTCTGTCTCTCTCTCTCTCTCTCACTCTCTCTCTCTCTCTCTCTCTCTCTCTCTCTCTCTCTCTCTCTCTCTCTCTCTCTCTCTCTCTCTCTCTCTCTATATATATATATATATATATATATATATATATATATATATATATATATATAATAGGTTTATTGCAAGAGTAATTTTTTTTGGTCTAAATTTATTTTAATCCTTGTTTGAAACAGAAACGTTGTCAAGCATATGTTCCACGTCAGTTAGTATAATTACTACGTCTTTCTCATAAATTGGTTTTAAAATATTAAATTTATCACTGAAAATTTAAGAAAAATCATAACCTCCTTCATTATCTCTTTGTTTGATAAATTAGCAAGCCAATTTTCATTTGTTGAAAGTTCTTGGAAACTCTTAGAGTTTATTTTCGAAATGCGAACTTCTTTAAATAATGTTGACCCTTGCTATAAACCTATGAAGAACATATAAATGAAATATTAAATTGGGTTGAAGAGCTGAATACTTAGTTATTTCTTATATGGATTTATCTGATCCCCCCCCCCAAAAAAAATCTCTTTAATATTCCTATATTCTTCATCTAAAAGGTTGATGCTTTTAATAACGAAGACTCATTCGTCATTTTTATAATTTAATACAACCAGAAGAGGAGAGTCCTCAAAATATTGACTGCCTTTTGGCATTTATCCCGGAGATACTGACTACAAGATGGCAATATCATTCTTCTATCAAACATTTCTCTAAAGAGTCAATCGGATTGGGTTAGGAGACTATCTAAATTTGATTATAGTAGACGGGGCTTTATACATTTTTTAGCAAGTAGAATGATATTAATTTAAGATGAAATGATTAAAATCATTGAAAGTAACATAAGAAGTAGAAAAGCTAAATAGAAAGTTTCCCGTTTCTGTTCTATATAAAAGATTCCAATTTCTCATCTACATCTTTGATCAGATTACAATTGAGGGGAAAAAATGAGAATTCAATCACCCACTAAATTATCTTATGCCAATTATTCTAAAGATTCCATTGTGTCCGCTTCACGAACAATTATTTCTAGATATACTTTGGGGACCAAATAGTAATTTAATAATTAAATTAAAACATTTCTTTCCCCTCGTTCAGCATAATGCAAGTAAATTGTTGATTTCCACGTAAAGCCACAGTAATACAGCATAATCGAGTAATGGTAGCACAGTCTGGGCAAGCATCTGGTTGATGTGGTTCTTGGTCGGAAGCTAGTGACGATATTCTGGGAAAATACCAGATTGAATTATGGAACTGTTGCCTACAGGACAGCAACAGTTAAAGGATGGACAGTGATCATATCCATCGTCTCTTTATTCACTTTGACACTCCGGGCAGATGACCACCTTTCGACAGGTTGAACTTTCAAGTGGCACCCGTTAGTGAGTGAGCTGACAACAGGTGTGAAACTAGATAAACATTCTTCAGTTAACATTTCAAATGACATTTTTTTTTATCTGAGGCCCAGGATTCTTATACCTCGAAAATAAGAAAAGTCCAACACTATGCCTTCAATATTATGAGATTTCACAAGTGCCACTCATGTCTCGTGGTCAATTCACCTACTCTTTAGGCAGTTATTTGGATCTATAAACGATATTCAAACAACATACATTTGCATTTGCACCTCATCCTTACTGAGACCAATAAAAGTATTTAAAGCAATAAAAAAATATGTTCAAGCCTCAAACGTTTCGTCACGCAGGACATTTGGAATGCTAGGTTTGAAATTATTTTCCTGATTTTTTATAAACGTATACAACTAGTAGGAGAATAAACTTATTATTATAAGGACGTACACTATTCTCTTGCTAGGGTTTTTAGGTTTATATTGGTTTAGGAGAATAATTTTAAGCTTAGCATTGTAAACACCCAGAAGTGCGAAAAGATTGATTGAAAACTAGGAAGACTGTTGTTGAGATCTCAAATCTTTCATTATTGCCTTAAATATATTTGTCCTTTTAGATCTCATAGATTAAATAATTTAACGTATTGATGTTGAAATAATGATTGATAACACAAAATAAAATTTAAGATAAAATGTATTTGTTAATTGTGTGTTGTGTTGTTTTCGCAGCTGGAGAGTACCCGGCAGCCATGCAACACGGAGAACACACATCTAGCGCCACCTTGTCTCGGCTAGCTCCCATCCTTAGCCTCTTCATCTTCTTCATCAGATGATTCGTCAGCTGCCAGGACATCAATCTGCTGTCATAGAGCTCCGGCAAGCAATGGCTGGAAGCCAACCCTCACCCAAGACCCAAATCTATTTATCTTCTATTGTTTAAGAAATCTTTTTCGGTCTAAATGTGGCGATCAAGAAACAATAAGCATGATTGTACACGTAGAATTTGTAAAATTGTCTTCATTGTATTTTCCTTGAAGCTTCTCTCATGTAGCCAATTTTATGATTTCATAATTTCATTTATATAGTCTATTTTATGATTAAATATAGCGCCAAACTGTTGTGTCAAAAAGAAAATGCATAAGAAGTAGGACTTGAGAACTCGAATGAAAGTAAAGCCCCAATAGACCTCAAATAACCTAAATCTAAACTATTCAATTCAATCAGAAAGGGTTACTGTGTATAAAAAAATTATTCTCCACACTCATGAATATATACTGGCTAAATTTAATCTTTATTTATAGACGCAATATTTTACGAGTAAAGATAAACATTACCCGGCAAGTACGAACATATTTTCTCGTAAACAATATTATTTTTGTTTAGTATTTGCTGTACGTAATAAAGAAGAAAAGATACGAATTTCAAATTACTGTAATATTTAGTTTTTTTTAGCGATTAAACGAAACTTATTTTTCTCTCATTTAAAATAATAATTAAATTTCTTGCCAAGATATTCTGGACTTGACAACATCATGGGGTATCTAGTAGCAATGTTTCGCTAGTTGTGTTACTAGCTTCTTCAGGGCATCTAAATAGGTAATAATCTGTTCTATTCAGTACTATTATACTAGTTTAGTTGTATACAGTGTCATCGTACCCACGAGACCTGCTCGGATCCGTCAGTCAGATCTATAGTGCTCAATGTTCGTTCTACTTGTCAATCAATAATCAACGTTTTTGTCAATCAATCTTTTCGGGAAAACAGGATAATTGGCTGGATATATTTTATGTATCTGGTATAAATATAGATGTTGAATATTATGCGGTGGTTTGACGAAGTCATAGTTTGGCCCTTATTAACAAGCTATCGAGAAAGAATTGCCACAGTGGCTGTTGAAATTGAGAAACATGGAAATACTTTTAACAGAGAAGACGTCTATAGGCTCAACGAATCGTCCTGTTATTCGACAATGATTCCTAATCAATCCATGGAGAAGGAAATAACATTGAGCAAGACAGACCTAAAGTTGGTTCTCGTAACCGGCCTAGACGAGTAGAACTACATTGAAAAGAACAAGCAATTCCTTATTGGCACGTCCTGAAGAAGCCAGGTGCATTGCTGGCGAAACAATCATACAATATACAATGATTCGCCCAAATCAACAAGAAATCGATATTCACGACATAGGCTGTGGATATGTAAGAGAACAAGAACTAAATCAATACTAAACGATCATTTAAGGAAAGAAGTTCTTAAATCATTCAATAACAGTTAGAAAAGTATATAAATTCAACGATCAATAAAAAACAGATGTTACTTATATTCTGCCTCACAAAGAAATGTTCATTAAATTACCAATTTCCTACTTTGGGCGACAAAGTCTTATATTTCAACAATTATTTCTTCTTTTGACGCTATATAAATGGTAAAAATTGAAAATGGACCAGACTAACCGATAAAAATAAACCAATAGAATGGTAGCTTCGGATGAATAGTACGCACGTACATAATTACTTATAAAAGATTCGGTCCCGGAAGAAGTAGTAACTTTTGACAGAAATATTGGTCGCATTTGTATTGTTAATATTTTAAGTGTATATATTCTCGGCGGTGCTTCGACGAGTTATCACTATTTTTTCTTTTTGATTTTTTGGTATAAGTAGTTTTATTAGATAAACAGTAAACGGAATGAACTAATATATAAATTATCTCTTGTAGATAATGGGCGATATAGTGTGGGAAGTAACTGTTTATGTTAGAGTCAAATAATTACTGTCAATAACAAGCGTCATTATTACTGAAATTAGTAGATAGAAGAATCTTCGGAATAATTTCAGTTTTACAAAAGTCTATTTTTGTTGTGATTTTCAGGTCCTTTTGAGACGTTGAGTATTATTTGACTTCTTACGGGTGATTTTATCAATATTGATAACGAAACAATTAGAGCTATTAATGAGAAACATCATGAAAGAGTATATAATTGATCAGTTTTTTTTATTTAAGAATATTATTTCTTATTGTTAGGAATTAATTTCATTTTATATGTGTTTGTTTTTCTATAGTCTACGTGTATGATCATAAATATTTGTTTCTTTTTAGACTACCTTGCTAATGACTAAGCAAGACGAGATTTCATGGCTCACTAGTTGTTCACCTATTTTTATGTGTATTTTTAAGTGTATTTTTACCTTCAGATTTAAATAACGAGATATTTCACTCTTGTGTGTTTAGATTAGCTCAAGTACAGTTGTAAGAAAAAAAAAAAATAAACCAAAAAAAAGTAAAGAATATATGTAAAAGTTATCCATTGGTCTAGTCATTATTTTTTATATATGTACCTTACTTTGTTTTCTTCAACAATGTATTATTTTAATTAAGGAATAAAAATACAATTTCTTAATCATTTTTATTTGAAAATGTTCAAATCGATAAAATTTCATTATAAAAAAAAAAGATAAGGGAATTTACATTCGTATGTAAAAAGTGTATAGATGTACAGAATTTATTTAAATAAAAAAAGAATATTTACAAAATCTTGAATTGTAAATATATTTTAAAGTAATTATTTATAAAATATTCTGTACCTAGTGATTGGTTACGTTTAGAAGGTTGTGAGAGTGTTTAAAACACTTACTTTAGTGATGGCCTATTTGAATCGTTGAAAAATAAGATGTTTATTTTATTTTCTTATTTTTAAAATTAGATTATTACACATTTTAATATGAAATTTTGTTTATGTTTTGTAATAGACCCGACAATAATTATTTAAGCTGTTGTTCATAGAGTATAGGCCAGCAGAACGCCATTCTCTATTCAGCTTCGCAGTAAATAGTAAAGTTTATTTATTTATTTACTTGATAGTTAATAAAGAGTGATAAAGTAAATAATTAAGTTTACCCTCTTTATTTAAAAAAAAAAAAAAACGGATTTAATAATATCATACTGATAATTTATTATTCGAGATATTATTTTACATATGTCCTTATTTACTATGTTCTTAAAATAATTTAATAATGTTATTAGTACAAGCCTATTAATTGATAATTATGAAGATAGCTATTATTATTTCTTACGCAATGACGAATAACAGTTCATAATTAATTATGATCGTGTCTATAATAGGCATAAAGCTCGGTGTTGAATATATTTGTAATTGTTTGAATGTGATCATTAGTATCCCTTTTTGGTGTGTACTAATTTCAAAGTGAGTCTCAAGATATTTGTGACATTGGTCCAGCCGTCAGCAATACTATTGCTAGCAGAGGCGTATTACCCTCTCAACGTATACTTATTAAATAGGTGTATAATTCTATGTGTTAAATGTTTGTGAACTATCCCCTCATTTATTCAGATTAATGTCAACACATCAACTCAAATCCACGCTCTTTAAATGTACGTTCCAATCTTATAAATGTGACCCGATGAACAAAAAAAAACTTGTAATACTATCTATTATTACTGAATTATAATTGATATAGATGTTTAGTCTTATTTGTTGAGATATGAAGGAATTATTTTATGGATTTGTGTACATATATTGTAATTGTAACAATCAGTAGGATGTATCATGTAAGAAGGAATTTATTAATTGTGGTATCTTTGTACCCCTTGTAATAATATGAAAATTATAATATTCGATAATAAAGGAGCTCTAATTTATAGTTTATTATTCATATATACCAATTCAAACCACCTACCCTTGAGAGAAATCAGCTGTTCAGGTTGTACTCATGACGCGAAGTTTGGAAAATTTCTTCAAATGTCCATCGTACCTAGGAGATAGCGAAAATAAGGTCAGTTCAAAACTATATATATATATATATATATATATATATATATATATATATACATATATATACTAGCTAAGGTACCCGGCGATGCCCGGGAAATCATTCTTGACTGACTAATGTATTTTGATAGCAAGACTTCAATGTCTACAATTACACTTCCATCCACGACGTAATGATTTTCCAAAATAGCCAACCCTGAAGGGTACCTTCAGGGGATTAATAGAATAAGAATTTTAGTTTTGAAGAATAAATGAAAATGTGTTCCTAATCTATCCCTCTACACTTTTTGACTCACCTTTTTTCAATAATTCAAACCATAATCATGGGTAGCATTTATTACAATTAAATATCATCTATAATGAACATATTTCCTTTCAAAAGCCAATCCGAGCTCGTATAATTTAGCCAAAGTTTTGCACGTAAGATTATATTTGTAATAGTGAATCTCACTGGAAACTACTTCCAGTAATGCCAGACGGGAAATTAGTAAGCTCAATTATCTGGTAAGGCTCCATTCATCTTCCGCTCCCGCATGAGACTTCTCAAAATTCTTCTATTTAAGTTATTGATTCAAAACACTATTTTAATAATTTATCTACCTAGTGGAATTAAATAATAGTGGTACCCACAAAATATCATATCATATCGAGTTTAAACGCATATTGTTTTTTGTCATAATGACATTACCATTACCGTTTAATTGTTATGATAGTACATATTTTTTTCAATAACATCAAGGTACATTATACAAATTAAATAATGGCAATGCTCTTATAGTTTATATTTCTATTGGAAATAAATTACAAAGTTATTTTCTAGGAAAAATAAATAAAGAGTGGCGACGAAAATGTATAACCTCACTAATCCGAATCATACTTTGACCTATCATATAAGATGAAAACATAACATCATTTGTCATAATATTCATTTATTAAAACCCCTTAAATAAGTAATAATAAAATTAATGACACCCGTTTAGCGTATATCCCGTGTTTACTTCATTTTACGAAAAAAGTGAATGCACACAAAAATTACTCTAAATAACAAAGTAAACAACATTTTTTATGTGCACGTATGCCGAAAAACAAATAGAAAATAAAAAAAAATCGAATTTTTCAATTCAGCCTCTCTTATAATCCCCACTCCCCTTTGAACGTAAAATTTTTAATATAGCTCATAATCATGGAAGAATTAATGCTAATTCACACACCGAGTTTTGCTAAGTTCGGTTCAATCGTTAGTGCCCAACAAAATTGTTGGCTACCGCTTTAGATTTTAGTGTATATCTCGTTTATACTTTTCTGTACGACAAAAGTGAATATAACAAAAGTTACTTTAAATAAAAAAAATAAACTATTCTTGCCATGTTTGTTTTTTAGGCAGAAAACCCGATTGGAAACGAACTATCGCTATTTTTAAATTCAGGCCTCCCTTACAACCCCCACTCCTGCCCGTCCCTAGAACTGTTTGTATGGCTTATTATAATGAAGGTGTTAGTGCTAATACACATACCGAGTTTTATTTAGTTCGGTTGATTCTTTTGTGCCAAATAAAATTGTTGACTCCCGCTATAATAGTTAGCGTATAACTCATTTATACTTCGGTATACGACGAAAGTGTATATAAAAAAAGTTACTCTAAATAACAAAATAAATAACTTTTGTTAAGTGCATATTTGGTGAAAAACCAATAGGAAACGAAATATCGCTATTTTTAATTTCAGGCCTTCCCTAAAACCCCCACTTCTGTTTGTCTTAGAGAATATTAATATAGCCTAAAGTCTAAGTTAGGCTAGTACTAATATACATACCAAGTTTCATAAAATTCGGTTCAGCCGTTTATGCGTGAAAAGGTAACAAAAAAACAAACAAACACACACAAAAGAAACAAAATACAGTTATGGTGTCTATGACATGTGAAACGAAAAGTTATCGTGAAATTTCGCGAAAAAAATCAATGTACAGACAGAGGTTACAATTTTATATATATAATAGATATATATATGTGTGCGTGGGTGGGTGTGTGCATATACATTGTAAGGGACTATCATCAAGTGCTGAGAGAGTCTCTATATGCAAGGAATAGATTACTAATAGACCAGATTAACCCGTAACCACAGACGTGAATTTGTGTTACATAACCACAGACATGGAGTCAAACTGACTCCATATATTTCCTTTGTCATTTACACCTTTCTATCGCAACTTTTCTTTCTTTCTTTATTTATTTTATGTATAATTAAGGGATATGAACAATTAGGGGTGGAAATTACCACATTTAGTAAATCATAATTTTATTTAAGACTAAATAATTCATAAAACATAATACCTGCTCATTGAGTTGTCAAATTAAACTGTTCTCAAAGATTTACTTAAATTATTGACTTATTCATTTTTTAAAAGTAATTAACAATGTTTTTCAATATAATTTCAGATACAGATAATGTAAAATATGACTCTCTTACAAAATAAAACTGCCCTACCTTAAACACAATTGTTGCACACAACTAATGAGTACTGAGCACATACTTGACGATTACAACGTCTGCATAATGTGCTGGCTTTTCTTTTCAGTTTTTTAGGGCATATACAGCAATATTTTCTAGTTGCCAGCTTGTCTCTATTGGATAATGTTTGCTCCACTTCTTTACCAAGAACCTTCCTGATTGATGTTCTCACTTCGTGGCGAAGTCGAGGATAATCTAATCTTCTTTCTAGTTCATCGGTAACTAGTTGTTTTGCAAGATTTTTCATGAAATTAAGCCTCGTTTGCTGTGGATTATCACGTGCAGATGTAGAGTCAAGCTGACACCGTAATGCGCATCACTGAATTCAGAAACAAATAAGTGACAAATAAACGGATGTGTAGTCGCGACAGTGCGCGTGCAGACTGAGGAATGACTAGTTTTAAGGTACTGAAAGCACGGTGCGGTTAACGGAAGTACAAAAATGTGAAACTAATGAGTATCTAACTGCGGAGTCAATCTGACTCCCGTCTGTTGTTACGGGTTAAGAGAGTGTATTATTATTTATTTGAGATGCCGATACAATGGCGATTCATTTTTTGACATGTTTGAATATAATTTCACAAAATTAAATAAATATTAAAATTTGTACACAGCTAACATTTACAAATGTATAAAATAAATAGAATGTTTTGTCCATCCATGTAAAATATAAATTGTTACTATATTTACAACATGAGGAAAAAAACAAAATAAAAATAAAACTAAAAGAAAAACTATAAACAGTTAAACTGTAAGGAGGCAAAACTTATATTCCACAGTGCTTGCAATATATAACTTTCATAATTGTAAATAATTACTTTTATATTTCATCAAATAATCCATTATTTCTTAAATACTTAAAAACATCAAATACTTAAACTTCTTAAATACTTAAAAACATCATAAATTGGCTACTGTGGCTATTAAGAGAGTGAAGGAGCAGTCAGTACACAGCGGATTCAGGTAATACAGCAACGGAGCGAGAGAGAGTGCAGCGGTGACAGCCCCAAGTACAAACTGGAGCAAGGGAATGGAGGAGTCGGTGCCGAACAGCGAAGAGGTGAGTGCACTTCTAATTTTATTTTTCAACATGCGCAAAGTGTGTAAAATATAGCAATATATATAGAAGAGGGATCTGTGAGTTAACAGAACAATTTATGTTATAATATATAGACAGCTAGAATTATATGTATCCGGAGACAGTTGGCCAAATATAGAGACTGTCAGACACTCTCGGAGTCCTTTCCGTGCATAATGGTCCTGACGAGTCCATGTGAGCCGGGTAGTGTAATTAAAAATTAATTATTAACATAATAATTAACAGTAAAAGCGTTACTATATATATATGTCTGTTACCGCTCTTGCTGTATCGCAATTCTTGCTTACTCACTACCAAACTCGATAAAAGCGTTTCATGTAAGAAGTAAGATCTAGTTCGTTAACGACTGAAATCGGTCAGTGCGTTGGGGAGTTTAGAGGCGAGAAATTTCAAAAATTCAATGCCATCAATTGGTTTTTTGGCAGTCGTGCATATAACCCACCATGTTCGGTTTCTTATTTACAGTAACATTACGTATCTAGACTTTAGTCGTATAACGATGTAAAAACGAGATAAACGCTAAAAGTGAAAGTGGAGTCAACGATTTATTGGTCACCAACGATAGTTGGCGTTAAAGGGATGCTACCCGTTTCCCGCGAAAAGCACACCATAGAGAATGTGACAGATGCTATCAAGGGCAGTGCACTCACCGATTTGAACGAACATTTTGTAGTGTTTAGTACCTGATGAAAAACCAATTCTGTAAAAGCGAGAGAAAACAATTCTCAAGCGTTCGTCTAAAAAAAATTGTTAAAGTTTTCCTGAATGTGTTGAGTTGTTCCCAAGGTATGTAATTCAAAGAGTGCCCCGTGGCTCAGGGATAGCGATTTCTTTTTTGTAATCTGAAATCTCAAGTTCGAAACTCGCCGGTAGTGACTATTTTTTTCTGGATTTTGTTTTATAATTTTTTGCTTCTAGGTCGTTTATTTAATATTAATAAATAAATAAAAAGTTTTTTATTTTATTTTTTAGCGTGCTCCATAAATTGAATTGGTATAAATGAATATTTAATATTGCCCAAGAAATATATTATTAATTAAAAATATGATATTTCTATCATCAAGACAACAATTTTATTGCGGATGACAATGGTGTTCAAGAGCAGAATGTATTTTAATACAACATGATATTTTGCAATTATGTTCCATCAGCTACGAGCAGTTTTGGAGACACTTGATAAAATGGTTAACTTGATGATAGAAATATATGGCAGTGATCTAATGCCAAGCATAATGAAAATATAGCTCTATCGTAGGAAACTGTTAAAGAATATTTTTATGTCTAAAGTTAGAAAATTTTATAATATCTTTATTAATAGTAAAATAAAATTATATCGAATAAATTGTTAAAGATAGATAACACTTTTTAAAAATATTAATAATATATCTGCGTTGTTGTTGATAATTGTTAAATTATCAATGTTGTTTTCAATGAATAATATATTTCATGTATAATATTAAATATTTCCTTATACCAATTACATTTTTGACAGAAAGCCTTTGAATTTTCTTTAATTAAATATATGGAACACAATAAAAAAAATAAAAAAAAAAACTTTTTATTTATTTATTAATATTAAATAAACGACCTAGAAGCAAAAAATGAAAAAAAAAATAGTCTCTCCTACCGACGAGTTTCAGAATCGATATTTCCGATTACAAAAGGAAAGCGTTATCCCCTGAGCCATGAAAGGGAAATCTGCTAATAGTATATATAGTCAAGAATTTCAAAAGAAAATTATTAGTAAATCTATAAACCACAAACACAGTCACTATAAGAAACAGGAGGAACTGCAAGGGAGAACTATATATGTTACTCGTAATGGGAAAGAATTGTTTTCCGCAATTTTTTGTTATAAGATTCCGAATTTTATTTTATCTTCATGTACAGCTAACAACAAGGATGCCTGTATGACTTTATAATGGCTTATAATTAACAGGAGTGGGGGTGCTCTGAAAGCCCCATGCACCTTTGAATAATAAATAATTTCCATCGTCAGCGAATGAATATTAAGTTTATGAAGAAGTTACACGCATTTATGGACAAAAGGACTGCGTAAACTAAGCAGATTCGCCACGTGCTAGTATAACATGCCAAACTAAGCAGTAGAAGGGGGTGAGTCTTAATACTTATGAAAATATGCAATGAACGGCAATTCCAGAGCTTCAGTATTTTTTTTTTTTTTTTTTATCTGAGATCCAGCTCGTTCAGAAAAGATGGTAATAAGGTGGTGTAACCCACCGAGGGTAAGAAAGGATAGTTCCCCTTCTACTGAACTCTAGTTCCATTTGAAGGGGGGTGGTAATTGGTAGTGGGTGTGATGGAACTAATAAAAGGTGGGTGACCCGGTAGCTGGCGATACCGGGTGGGTTGTAAAGGATAGGAGGAAAACGAAATAAGAAGGAAAGGGATACAAGGAGAGGAGATAAGAAGAGAAAGAATAAAGATGGCCGCTACAGCCAGTAAATAAACCTAAGAAGCCGTTGTGAATTGGTAAAGGGGGTAAGGGGCGCCCAATCTATCTCTAACCTAAACTAAACTAAACTAAACTAAATTAACCTAAAACCTAAAACCTAAACTAAAACTACAGGGCTATATAAGAGGGTGGTACATGGGGGTTAGCCCTGTTTGTAATTTGTAGTCCGGACCTCGGGCACTATAAGGGTGGGTGTCAGCAGCGGGTGAGATCGACTAGGGGCTCATCGAGACCAACCTGTTGCCATCTCACCGGCTGTTGAGGAGGGGGTATGGAGCGGTATAGGGGGTTATCTATGTAATGTAAGGAATCGAAAAATTTTATATGTCTGCGGGATATGGTGTGGGAAATGGGTTCGAGGGAGAGGGTATCGTGGATTATGCAGTTCTTAGCTCTTTGTAAGGATGTGTGGCGGACTGTTTTACGGACTATTCCGTTTTGAAATTGCTGGAGGATGTCAAGGGAGTTTTTGGTGAGGTATCTAAGGACGGGGGAGCCGTAAAGGAGAGCGGGCTGAATGACGCCTTTAAGGATCAGTAATTTGAGGCGGAGGCTGAGGACTGGGGAGAGGAGAAGGTGGTTGAGGGAGGTGAATTTGTTACGTAGGAAGTTTGTCCGTTTGCGTACGTGGGTTGAGAATGTCAAGTGATTGTCGAGGTTGATTCCTAGGTATGTTATGGAGCGGGACACGGGAATGTCATTGTCGTCCAGTCTGAAGGTGTCGGGGACAGGGGAATGTTTGTGATATGTGAACACTAGGGCATCTGTCTTCCCAGGGTTCACATGGATGTTAATGGAGCGAAGGTCATCAGCTATGGCTTGGCATGCTGATTCTGCCAGGGATAGTGCACGGGATGGGTTGAGGGATGTGCTAACAATGGCTACATCGTCCGCGTATGCAGCCACTTCAGTGCCTGGAAACTGCCGACTCACTACCTTTGCGGTATATGCCGTGAAGAGGGTAGGAGAGAGCGGGGAACCCTGAGGTACCCCTACTCGGAGAGGACGGGATGAGGAAAGGGATTCGCCGACTTTCACTAGGAAAAGAGCTTCAGTATTGTAATAACATTAGTTATATGACATTTTTCCAGCCGACTCCATTATAACCCCCACTATTCCACGTTCGATTTAAGCCACTAACTAATAAGACCTTTTGTGTTGATTGAAATGGTGAAATATAGAGTATGGTATAGATAACATATACTTTTACGAGTTAGCATCGTATGACGCCATCACACTACGTATTTTCATGTATCTCACACAACATATGTTCACGGATACAGTATTTAGTATTTAGAGTTAGAATAATATGGTTCATGATATAAGAACTCTTTGTTCATATGAAAAGAGTAGTGAGTGGAGATTTACTGAAGGCTGAAAACTAAAAACTCCAAATATCACAGAACAACATTTATAGGACACTAGCTGTACCCTGCGCGCGTTGCTACGTCGCCAACTAAAATACTAAATTATGATAAAGATGTATATAATAAAAGTTACTCTAAATATAAAATTAAACATCTTTTGTTACGTGCACGTTTGCCACAAAAACAATAGGATACGAAATATGACGATTTTTCATGTCATGCCTCCTGTTCGTTCCTAAAAATTTTAATATAGCTTATAGTCAAAAATACTAAGTTTCGTTGATTTCGATTTAGTCTTTAGTGACCTTTTACATTGTTGACCCCTTCTATAGTTTTTTCGTGTATAACTCATTTATACTTCATTATACGGCAAAAGATCATATAATAAATATTACTATAAATAACAAAACAAACAACTTTTGTTACAAGCTCGTTTGCCGAAAAATGAATAGGCTAAGAAATATCGCGATTTTAAATTTCAGTCCTCCCTTATATAGCTTATAATCAGGGAGGTGTTAATACCCAATCACATACGGAGTTTCGTTTATTTCGGTTGAGTCTTTTGTGCAACATAAAATTGTTGACTCCCACTAAAGTTTTAGCATACTTCGGTGTACGACAAAAGAGTGCATTACAAAAGTTACTCTAAATAACAAAATAAACAACTTTTGTTATGTACATATTTGCTGAAAAACCAATAAGAGAAAAAATATCGCTATTTTTCATAGCGTATATTTCAGGCCTCCCTTATAACCCCCACTCCTGTTGGTCTCAGAGAATACTAATATAGCCAGAAACCTAGCCTGAGTTAGTAGTAATATACATACCAAGTTTCATAAAATTCGGTTCAGCCGTTTACGAGTCTATAAAGGACATACAGACAAACAGTCATTTTTATATACATATTGATTACATTTGCAACAAGATTGGTTATATACAATTTTTCGATCAGACGCATTATAACTGAGATATTTTGATTTTCGAAATCCCCCTCCAAACGCCCTCTCCCACTGGTCACCCATTTTTTAGTTTTCGGCCTTCAGCAAACCCCTAATCCTATTCATGTCGTATTAACAGTAACCTGTTAAATCATATAGCACTTTATTCGAAGATTAAATAAACCACTTGGTAAAACTGCTTAGTTTACGCATCCCCTGTGTGAGGGACTTTTTTTGCCTTCAACATACATAAGGAGTGGTAGATAACCTGTCCAGCTGACAGTTCCTCATACATATATATATATATATATATATATATATATATATATATATATATATATATATATATATATATATATATATATATATATATATATGTATATATAAATTACAAATAAGCACACATACACTAGTCAAATAGCTAATTGGCCTTCCAAATATAGAATTGTGGTATCGAAGGCATGAATAAAAAGTTAACATTCATTCTTCTTACATTTGAGCCATCCATGCGAAGACATCAAACGAACCATGTGAGGAGAAATTATCGATGTTATCAAGGTATGTATGCGCAAAATTGTAGAATTAGTCAATAGTTGAAGATTGATAAAATGGAGAAACACATTGGTGTAACAGAATACAAAGTTACTTTACGGGGCTCAGGTTAGCCATGCGAGTCAAAGTGTTGGCTTAATCCCACATAGTAAAACGAGAGTGGCGAATTTGATTCCCGCCTGGGCAAAGAAATTTATTTAGTGACGGAATTCATTAAATAACATCCTAAGTCTCACCCTGGCTAGAAAAGGGTGGTAACCTGTAGATAACCCGTCCAAATTAGCCATAGTTGCAAAAGTGGACGTTAATAAATAATCTAAAAAATGAATTAAGGTTACTGTCCATATAATAACAAGCTAAAAATGCTTGATCTGATTATCAAATGCAATCAACAATAGTGGATTGGGAGCAATGGGAATGTGGATCTGGAGTAGAATCACTAGAACAAGTTGGAATAAAAAATAATCCAACATGGATGTTCTAAATGAGGTAAGTGAAAAGTAAAAGGCTTATCAAAGCCATCGAAAAGTGGAGATTGGTACTTCTTGGGAATATCGTTTTATCATTAATATATTTGAAGGTAAGATCCTTGGCCATAGGGGAAGAGACAGGACTAGAATATCCTATTTTGCAGACATCAAGCATCTTATGGATTTGGCTGAGATTTTGTTTATATAGTACTATGCTGAGTATAGTAATATGACAAGAGGTAGCTTCCGATAAAACAGAATGGTTGCAACTACACTACATTTTGAAATTAACAAAAATGGATTCGTTACAATAGGGTTGCTATTTATTCCAAAATTACTATTTTTATCAGGTTTCTGGTTTTTACAAATAAATGTTTTACAATTTTGATTTTACCTAGAAGAAGACGAGTGCCCATTCCTACAAAAGTTATTATTTCCTAACTGTAATATTTGCCGAGATATTTGAACTTTTTATTTTTCAGGCTTCAGTAAACCCTCACTTCTCATGTCATATTAATAATAAGCTATTCTATCATAAACCATCTTATTTGAAGCATAAATTCGACACATTATTTGTGGATGATGGTATAGCTATAGTCAAAAATGAAAATCAAAATATCTCCATAATTATGATTTAGATTTGAAACTGAATATCAATCTAGTGGTAGCTGTGATAATCTACGATTTTCGTCGTTTATAGTATTACTTAACTCAATTTTAATCATTTATCAGATTTTAGTTAAAATCTGTAACTACTTTTACAGTTATCCCTTAAAGCAACTGTATGAGAAAAAAAGTCCGTCAAGCAGGGGCTGCGTAAACTAAGCAGATTTCCTAGAGTTTTACAATAGAGAAATTTCACGGGAGCCGAACAGTCAAGGAAACGGCCGAACTAGCTTTTGGCGGGAAAGTCAGTCTCGTCCGTTAGTCGCCTAGATTTAATAAAAATGCAAATATCTCGGTTAATATTCAAGATAGAGAAAAAATGTATATAACAATATTTATAGTAAGTTTAATTTTCAATAAGATTTATTCTGTACAATTGTTCGATCCGATGTATAGTAACGGAGATATTTCGAATTTTCGAAAGTCCTCCCCTCTAAACTCCCCCTCCCACTCGTCCGATTTCAGCCGTTAACGAACTTAATCTTTCTTTTTGTATAAAACGACTAAATATCAAGTTTAGTGTATCGGATATATATATATATATATATATATATATATATACTGTTTTTAATGGACCTCATATCGTAGGATCGATGGACATTTGAAGAAAATTTCGAAAATTCCGTCATGAGTACGACCTCAATAAAATTCGTCTCCAGTGTAATTTTAAGGTCCTGTTTTCGCATGATTCTTGTACAGGAAAAATATGGAATAGAATGTTGGACGACATTATTAGCGTGGTATTACAACGAGTGAATAATCTGCTTAGTTTTCCAGCGGAATGTTACTTGGCCAATTTTAGCGTCGCCATTTCACCATATGCTGTTTTTAAGCTGCGAAAAGATATCTAAAAGGCGGAGAGAGGTAATTATAAAACAACATTTATATTGTTTAGAAAAATTTCCCGACGTTTATGCAGCCCCTTAATTAGAAAACAAATTTCCACGGAAAGGATTTTTCCTTTTAATTTAATTTGGGAGATCCTGTTTAAGCGGGCCTTATTCTAATTACGTTTTTAGAACTGGCCATAAAGCCTGGCTTACAACTCTTTTTTCCAAATTCTCTTTTTCCCCGATGACCACGATTATTTCCGCCATTGAGAAGGACCTCTTATATTAGTATCTTAATGATCAAGAAAGAATTCACGAGAACCTATTATATTTCATCATTTAGAGAAACTTCCATGGTGCATATAAGGGATAAAATTGAACACTACGTCAACAAAGATCAATTTGGATTGCTATCCGTAAGAGGAACCAGAGATGATAATCTAGCTCTAAGAATTATCCTGGAGAGAAGGATAGACATGAGTAAAAAAAAACGGGAGTTTTATTTGTAGGTTTGTTGTTAACTGGAAATTGATGTTTGTCTGCATGCATCATATTGGAAAAAAGGGAAGGTTAATTTGGACTATTTACAAAAAAAAACAAAAACAAAAAAAAACACAGTACACAAATCATCATTAATGAATGTGTAAGTAATGCTAGAATTAAGAAAGGCGAAAGTCAAGGATGACCAATATTTTTATTGAAGAGGCAATAATGATAACACAGGTCTACAAAAAAAATATTTTTTTTTTTGGTGCCTAGGATTTTTGAGCAGATTTTTATTGCTGGATCTAAATATGAAAGCAGTTTTTCTGTATCAGCTCTAGATTTTTAGATAAATTCACTTATCTATCAGATTAGTCTTTGCTAGACGCCCTATCCCTCACTCAGAAGTGCAAATTCCAACTTTCCACTAGCTACCAGAACTCTGTGAGGACGCATATTGTCTCTCTGATCAGAATTCTGATACTGCTGAAGGTGACAGTGATTTTGAAACGATATCATCAATTCCTCAATGTTCCAACCAAGATGAGTTAAATGACCTCACTAGAGATCTCAACCGGTCGAAAGAAGCTTGAATTACTGGCTTCCAGGTTGAAGGAAAAAAAATTACTTGAACCAGGAACGAAAATTACATTTTATCGCATAAGGGAGAAAGATCTGCTATCTTTTTTCTCTGAAGAACAAAATTTTGTATTTTGTCATGCTATTAAAGAACTCCTGGTAAAAATGGGTCTTCCTGAATATTTTCCGGAAGACTTTCTCCTTTGACAGCAAAGTGGCCACACCAAGTATCCTTGTTTCTTGTCCCTCTGGGGTAGCAGAGACAAAACGCAACACAGGGCTAGAAAAGAGTGGCCTAGGAGAGAAAACATGGATGTTGGGGAAAAGAATATCATCAATGATCCTTTAGTTCCACGAGAGAAAATCATTTTTCCACCATTGCGTATCAAGCTGGGTCTAATGAAGCAGTTAGTAAAGGCTCTTGATAAGAATGGATCATGCTTTGCATATAAAGCAGGAATATTTAATGGCCCACAATTAAGACAGCTGATTAAAGACCCTGATTTCATAAATTCAATGATTGAGATTGAACAAAAAGTCTGGCATTCATTTATTTCGGTTGTCCAAATTTTTCTGGGTAAACACAAAGCTGAAAACTGTTGAATTAGTCAATGAGATGCTGAATAATTTCAGATCACTTGGGTGTAACATGAGCATTAAGGTGCACCACTTTCACAGCCACTTGGACCGTTTTCCTGATAATTTAGGAGACATTAGTGAGGAGCAAGGTGAAAGATTTCACCAAGATATAAAATGTATGGAGGATCGCTATCAAGGAAGATGGGATACTCACATGATGGCAGATTACTGATGGACTTTAAAATGGGATTGTTCTAAAATACATTCAAGAATGTCACGCAAAAGAAGTATCTGATATTTTCAGTGAGTAATTGGTTTAAATGATAACTTTTTCTGTTTTCTTTTGTATATAATAAATAATATCTGTGTAATATAATAAAAATTCCTTGTTTAATTTGTTTCCTAAAACCATGGTTTTTCGTTTAAAAAAGTTTAATGTATAATTCACTAAAATGTTGATATCTTAAAAATTCGAGCTGATAGGCAAAAACTAATAGCATATTTGAATTCAGGGCATCAAATTCATAAGAAATCACCTCCAAAATCATTGGCATCAAAACCACTATTGACCAGTGTAATAAAAGAAACAGATTAACGGTAAATCCATTTATTGCATCAGATTTGCAGATGATATTTCATTCGTGGCAAAGTCCCAAGTAGAGATGAATAGAATGCTGCAAGTCCTAAAGGACGTTCTACATCAGTGTAAACTCAAAATAAATGCACAAAAAACATGAGCATTAGAGAAAAACGTCTGCCACGCAGCAAGGGCTGCCTAAAATAAGCAGATTTCCCTCGTGAAGTTTAATAACAGATAAACCTACATACTTATAACACAACACCACCATGAATATTAAGTGAATAAATACAAACGGAAATAAGAAATCTTTCCCCTCCCTGCGGGAAGCGACTCAAATATCAAAAGGGGCTGCGTAAACTAAGCAGATTTCCCACGTGAAGTTTTACAATAGAGAAATTTCGAGAGCCGAGCAGTCAAGGACACGGCCGAACTAGCTATTGGCGGGAAAGTCACTCTCAGCAGATTTAATAAAAATGCAAATATCTCGGTTAATATTCAAGATAGAAAATAAATGTATACAACAACATTTATAGTAAATTTAATTTGCAATAGGATTGATTCTGTACAATTTTTCGATCCGACGTATACCCCGCCATAGTAACTGAGATATTTCGAAAATCCTCTCCTATAACCCCCCCCTCCCACTGGTAATATTTTCCGTATAATGAGTATTAACCAAGATAATTGGATTTTATATTTTTCCGCTTTCAGTAAACCCCCAGTAAACTCCTACAGGTGTCATATCTATATACGTATATATAAAATTGTTAGCTCTGTCTGTACATTGATTTTTTTTCGCGAAATTTCACGATAACTTTTCGTTTCACATGTCATAGACACCATAACTGCATTTTGTTTCTTTCGTGTATGTTTGTTTGTTTGTTACCTTTTCACGCATAAACGGCTGAACCGAATTTTATGAAACTTGGTATGTATATTACTACTAACCCACCTTAGACTTTTGGCTATATTAAAATTCTCTGAAACGAACAGGAGTGGGGGTTATAAAAAAAGCCAGAAATTAAAAATAGCGATATTTCGTTTCCTATTAGTTTTTCGGCAAATATGAACATATCAAACGTTGTTTATTTTGTTATTTAGAGTAACTTTTGTTATATACACTTTTCTTTTATAACAAAGTATAAACGAGATATACGCTAAAACCTATAGCGGAAGTGAACAATTTTATTTGGGACAAAAGATCCAACCGAAATAAATAAAACTCGGTATATGTATTATCACTAACACTTTAATTATAACAAGTCATACCAACATTTCTAGGGACGGGCAGGAGTGGGGGTTATGAGGGGTACCAGAAACTAAAAATAGCGATATTTTGTTTCCTATTGGTTTTTTGGCAAATATGAACATAACAAAAAATGTTTATTTTGTTATTAAGAGTAACTTTTGTTATATACACTTTTCTTTTATAACAAAGTAAAAACGAGATATAAGCTAAAAACTAAAGCGGGGACAACTATTTTATTGGGCACTAACGGTAGAACCGAACTTAACAACACTCGGTATGTAAATTAGCATTAATTCTTCCATGATTATAAGCTATACTAAAAATTTTAGGTTCAAAGGGGAATGGGGGTTATAAGGGAGGCATGAAATAAAAATTCGCGATATTTCATCGTCTATTTGTTTTTTTGCAATCGTGCACATAACATAAGTTGTTTAATTTTATAATTAGTGTAAATTTTGTTTTATAATTTTTTTTTTGTAAAATAAGGTATGAAGCAAGTAATTTGCTTAGAAATATTGATATGCTCAACAATACATTCCAATATGAACTACCCAGGTATCTCACCTGGATAACTTAATTCAAATCCATGTTCAAATTTTAACCTTAATAATTCAAATCTATGTTATACGCCAGTAACAGTTTGCACCAAATAAGGTATACTGCCCCCACACTTCTCAAAGTGTATTTAATACATTACTTAATTAAAACGTGAAAGTATTTGAAACAGTTTTAGAATTGTGAAGATAATGTAATATGATTTTTTAATATATTTGAATGTATTAGAGGATAGCTATCCAAAATGCATTGCAGGTTGGCAGCACTGAGGCCCGGTTATTTTACCCGATTCTTATTGTAAGCAATTGTATTTCTAATCATCTTGAATTTCGAGAGTCCCAAACTTCTAGTTCTCACTAAGGGACAAATAGTGTCTAAAATGTCTGAAAACCCCATCTGTTTGCCATTCAAACAAGAAGGAAATCTGTCTCTTATTAATTAGTCCGTTTTGAGCAGATTTTTAGAATGAAAATCAGATATTGAGGTTGTACTCGTGGCGCTATTCTCATAAAATGTCTTCATATACCCATCGATCCACCTTGGAATTGACAAAAATGACATTTTTAACGTAATTTATGTGTGATTATTACGAAAATTTATGTTTAACCGCTTTATATAAAACTAAAGTTCAAGTTCGTTAATAGTTCTAATAGTTCTGGGGGGGGGGATTTCGAAAATTTGCAATATCACCGTTATTATAAGTCGGATTGAAAAAAAAAACTGTAGAAGTAGATGTTCGTTTTTTCTGCCCTGAATATTAACCGAGATATTTAAATGTTTTAGTTTTCAGCCTTCTATAAACCCCCACTCCTACTAATGCCATATTAACAAGAAGCTGTTATATCATGAACTACTTTATTCTAAGCTTAAATACTATATATTGTTATCAATTTATTGAATAAATACAAACTGTAATAAGAAATCTTTCAGCCAATTTACAATACAACTTAATAATCTCTACAATGGAAAGTGACTGAATTGTAAACAAACAGGCCAGCCAGCCTCGTAGCCCTGAATAGAGAGACAAACAAATAAAGAAATATACCTGAATATAACATATTAATTTTATTGAAAACAATTTACTAAAGTGCAGTAATTTTTAATGAATCAGAATAATTTCTATCTCAATGACTCAGATTTATGTAATCCAAGAACAAAAGAAGGGGAGAGGGAAGGGTCAACAGAACGTATTTATTTGTATCTCGTAAAATAAAGCTTTGTTGAAAACAATATTTCGTATTTAACCTTTTAATGAAGAGTTGCATGATATAAAACTTATTATTAATATAACACTACTAAGAGTGGGGGTTTACTGAAAGCGGGAAAATATAAAATCCAAATATCTCGGTTAATACTCATTATACGGAAAATATGTATACAACAATATTTATAATAAATTTAAGTTGCAATAAGAGTGTTTCTATAAAAAATTTTGACCCGACGTATAGTAACAGAGATATTTTGGATTTTCGAAATTCCTCGCCTCTAAACCCCCCTCCCCCTGGTCCGATTTCAGCCGTTAACGAACTTGATCATTTTTTTTTTTACATAATTAATATACATTTGATATAGATTAAACAATAATTGTGACGGCTAGAGCGGTAACAGTCACACATACACACACACACACACACACACACACACACACACACACACACACACACATATATATATATATATATATATATATATATATATATATATAGACTTATAACTAATTATATATTACTAAGTTACTTTTTGTCTACACTAGAATTTATCTAGAAACTAGAAATAATTTATAAGGCAAAACAACGTTTGCCGGGTTATCTAGTATATATATATATATATATATATATATATATATATATATATATATGTAGTATACATAGGTTAATATTTGAATGGACCTCACTTTCCATCATCTTTTATACAGGAATGCCAGACCTCTGAATAAATCTTTGAAAATTCGCATCTTGAGAGTAATGTTCATAGTGGGCACAGCAGTAAGATCACGGATTACTAATGAAAGTAGATAAAATAAAAAATCAAATTACATTAATCTTCTAAGAGAAAATTTTAGACAATTCTAGAAAGATTGGAAAGGAATAATATTTAAAATAAGTCGGTGAAAACGTCAGTGGGAGGGATAAAAAGAAATGATTTTCCGTATCTGTTCGACCCTCAGCCCTACCCTTCCCCGACCGAGGGCAGAGAGCTAGAATGAAATTTGTGTTCACAAAGGGAGGTCCCTCGCCGGAGAAAATGAGAAGAGGGGGAGGGGGCTCTCTCACCCCTAAAGGTTTCCAATGGAATTATGGGCAGACCCTTCTTCAACCTAAAGTCTTAACCGCCTCTAACAATTAATCCTTGAATCTTTCACAAACTTTATAATCGGACTCGAAGAGGAAAATGCCTAAAGGTTGAACAAGCAGAACAAAACTTAACAATCTTTCGCAGATTCGGAATTCCCCGCTCTTTGAGAAAAGGTGCATCCTTCATTCCAGCTGTTTTTCCGTTTAAGCATAAGTAGATTCTCAAACTCGCCCAAACAACCATATGCACATTATCAAAACAGCCCAACTATTCTTGTTTAGATGCAAACAATAAACCCAAGCTACTATAAGAGGCAACACATAAAATTCCCAAGCAGCCTTTCGACCACATATCGATACTCAAAATGATCTTATGTAACCATGTTTGGTTACTCAAAATGATCTTATGCAACCATGTTTGGTTACTCAAAATGATCTTATGCAACCATGTTTGGTTACTCAAAATGATCTTATGCAACCATGTTTGGTTACTCAAAATGATCTTATGCAACCATGTTTGGTTACTCAAAATGATCTTATGCAACCATGTTTGGTTACTCAAAATGATCTTATGCAACCATGTTTGGTTACTCAAAATGATCTTATGCAACCATGTTTGGTTACTCAAAATGATCTTATGCAATTATGTTTGGATACTCCAAATAATCATATTATATCATATATATAATCTATATATATATATAAAATTGTAACCTCTGTCTGTAAATTGATTTTTTTCGCGAAATTTCAGGATAACATTTCGTTCACATGTCATAGACACCATAACTGCATTTTGTTTCTTTGGTGTCTGTTTGTTTGTTTGTTACCTTTTCACGCATAAACGGTTGAACCGAATTTTATGAAATTTGGTATGTATCTTACTACTAACCCAACTTAGACTTTAGGCTATATTAATATCCTCTGAGACGAACAGGAGTGGGGGTTTTCGTGTACTGAATTATAAACGAGATATACGCTAAAACCTATAGCGGTAGTGAACAATTATATTTGGGACAAAAATCCCAACCGAAATAAATAAAACTCAGTATATGCATTAGCACTAACCCTTTCATTATAACAAGCCATACGAACATTTCTAGGGACGGGCAGGAGTGGGGGTTATAAGGAAAGCCAGCAATTAAAAATAGCGATATTTCGTTTCCTATTGGTTTCTCGGCAAGTATGAACATAACAAAAGTTGTTTATTTTGTTATTTAGAGTAACTTTTTTCATATACACTTTTATCGTATAACGTATTATAAACGAGATATACGCTAAAACCTATAGCGGAAGTTAGCAATTTTATTTGGCACAAAAGACTCAACCGAACTAAATAAAACTCGGTATGTGTATTAGCACTAACACCTTCATTATAATAAGCCATACCAACATTTATAGAGGCGGGCAGGAGTGGGGGTTGTAAGGGCGGCCTGAATTTAAAAATAGTGGTATTTCGTTTTCTATTCGTTTTTCTGCAAATATGCATATAAGAAAAGTAGTTTATTTTGTCATTTAGAGTAACTTTTGTTGCATTCACTATGTTCGTAAAATGAAGTAAACACGTGATATACGCTAAAACTATAGCGGGAGTCATTAATTTTATTAGTGCTTATTTAAGTGTTTTTAATGAATGAATATTATGACAAATGATTTTATTTTTTAGTCTCATATGATGACTCTATATATGATTCGGATTAGTGAGGTTATGTATCTCCGTCGTCCCCTTCTCATTTATTTATTTCTCCTACAAAATAACTTTGCTATTTATTTCCAATAGAAATGTAAACTATAAGAGCATTTCCGTTATTTAATTTGCATAATGTATTATTTAAACTAAGTCATGCTGAATTGAACAAAGAGGGATAGCGGAAGTTATGGGGATCAAACTCTTTCGTTCTGCTAATATATTATCTTATTTCCGATATCTTGATGTTATTGAAATAAATATATACCCATATACCATCATAAGAACTAGACGTTAATAGTAATGTTATTATGAAAAAAGACAATATCCATTTAAAATTGATATGATTTAAAGTATTACTTATTTTGCAGGGAGGGCTACGTTCTCTTCCCCTCACCTATATTTTTGAATATAAATCAAATTATTTTTCGGGTAATTCTATTATTTAATTCCATCAGGTAGATAAATTATTAAAATAATACTTTGAATCAATATTTTAAGGAAAACTATGGAGATGCTAGAGCGGAAGGAGGCCGGAGCCTAAACAGTTAATTGAGTTAACTTATTTCCTGTGAAATGATTTCCACAACGCTCTACTATTACGAATATAATCTAATTACAAAACTATGCTTAAACTATACGAGCTCGGATTGGTTTTTGACAGGAAATAAGTTTCATTATAGAGGATATTTAATTTTAATAAATGCTATCCATGATTATGGTTTGAAGTATTCAAAAAGGTGAGTTAAAAAGTAGAGAGGGATAGATCAGGAACACAATTTTATTTATTCTTCAAAATTAAAATTTCTCATCTATACGTCGCCCGCCTGACCCTCAGGGGAAACAATGATTAGGGGCTTATTTTCATTTATTCTTGAAATACAATTTTTTTTCTGTAAGTCGCCTGCCTGACCCTCACGGGAAAACAATGCGCTCAGACGGGAAGTATAGTAAACATTGAAGCCTTGCTCAAAAAAAAATACTATCATCATTCAGCCTCAAATAATTTCTCGAGCGAAGCCGGGTACCTTAGCTAGTCATATATATATATATATTTATATATATATGTATATATATATATATATATATATATATATATATACTAGCTAAAGTACCCGGCTTCGCCCGGGAATTCATTTGAGCCGGAATGATGATGGTATTTTTTTCGGCTACTTTACTTTGCACAATATTTTGACATACCCCCGTTTCAGTGTTTAGGGTTGGTACCCGTGGTTGGTTTGGAATAGAAAATGACATATCACGAATTTTTATTTCAGGCTAAACACACCCCACTCCCGTTCTAACCTAAACATTTTAATATAGCTTATAACCATGTAAACATCAATTTTAATTTATATATTCTGGGTTTTGTTGGAATTGATTCAACCGTTGGTGTCTAACTCCCGCATTAGCTTTTAGTGTATATCTCGTTTATAAATTGTTATACAACAAAAGTGAATATAACAAAAGTTACTTTAAATAACAAACTAAACAATTTTTGTCATGTGAATATTTGCAGAAAACCCAATAGAAAACGAAATCCCTCTATTTTTAATTTCAGGCCTCCCTTACAACCCCCACTCCTTCCCGTCGCTAGAAATGTTGGTATGGCTTATTCTAAAGAAGGCGTTTGTTTTATTACACATACCGAGTTTGGTGTAGTTCGGTGAGTCTTTTGTGCCAATAAAATTGTTGACTCCCGCTATAATTTTTAGCGTATAACGCCTTTATACTTCGGTATACGACGATAGTGTATATAAAAAAAGTTTCTCTAAATAACAAAATAATCAACTTTTGTTATGTTTATATATGCCGAAAAACCAATAAGAAACGAAATATCGCTATTTTTAATTTCTGGCTTCTCTTATAACCCCCACTCCTGCCCGTCCCTAGAAATGTTGGCATGGCTTGTTATAATGAAAGCGTTAGTGCTAATACACATAACGATTTTTATTTAGTTTGGTTTATTCTTTTGTGCCATATAAAATAGTTCACTTCCTCTATAGGTTTTAGCGTATATCTCGTTTATAACTCGGTATACGGCAAAAGTGCATATAACAAAGGTTACTCTAAATAACAAAATAAACAACTTTTGTTATGTGCATGTTTGCTGAAAAAGCAATAGGAAACGAAATATCGCTATTTTTAATTTCAGGCCTCCGTTATAACCCCCACTCCTGTTCGTCTGAGAGAATATTAATATAGCCTAAAGTCTAAGTTGGGCTAGTAGTAATATACATACCAAGTTTCATAAAATTCGGTTCAGCCGTTTATGCGTGAAAAGGTAACAAACAAACAAACAAACAAATAAACAAACAAACAAATAAACAAACAAACAAACAAACAGACACCAAAGAAACAAAATGCAGTTATGGTGTCTATGACATGTGAAACGAAAAGTTATCGTGAAATTTCGCGAAAAAAATCAATGTACAGACAGAGGTTACAATTTTATATATATATAGATATATATATATATATACTAGCTAAGGTACCCGGCTTCGCTCGGGAAATCATTTGAGGCTGAATGACGATAGTATTTTTTTGGCATGGCTTTATTTTGCACAATATTTTGACATTTACCTGTCCCAGTGTTTAGGGTTAATACCCGTTGTTGGCATTTGTTAATAATAAAATTATTTTTTTTATGTAAGACTTCACTGTCCTCCATATTGTCATATTTCCCGTCTCCTGTGCATTATGAATAGATTTCAGTTATTAAAGACAAAATATTAACGCAGATTTGAATTAATTTTTCCAGGTGAGGTACCTGATAGTTCAAATTGGAATGAATTGTTGAGCATATCAATATTTCTACGCAAATTACTTACTCCACACATTGTTCCTGGAGAAATGTATAAAACAAAAGTTAATCTAAATAACAAAGTAAACCACTTTTGATATGTGCATGTTTGTCGAAAAACAAAAGGACAATGAAATATCGCGAATTTTTATTTCAGATCTCCCTTATAACCCCCACTCCCGTTCTAACCTAAACATTTTAATATAGCTTATAATGATGGAAGAACTAATGCTTATTGACATACCGAGTTTTGTTAAGTCTCATTCAATTGTTAGAGCCCAATAAAACTTTCGGCTCCCGCTTTACTTTTTAGTGTATATCTCGTTTATACTTTGTTATAAAACAAATGTGAATATAACTAACATTACTCTAAATAACAAAATAAACAGCTTTTGTTGAGTGTATATTTGCCGAAAAACCAATAGGAAACGAAATACCGCTGTTTCAATTCAGGCCTACCCTACAACCCCCACTCCTGCCCATCCGTAATAATTTTGATATGGCTCATGATTATTAAGGCGTCAGTGCTAATACACATACCGAGTTTTATTCAGCTCGGTTGAGTCTTTTGTGCCAAATAATATTGTTGACTGTCGCTACAATTTTTAGCGTATAACGCATTTACAATTCGGAATACGACGAAAGTGTATTTAAGAAAAGTTCTCTAAATAACAAAATAAATAACTTTTGTGATGTACATATTTGCCGAAAAACCAATAGGAAACGAAATATCGCTATTTTTAATTTCAGGCCTCCCTTTTAATCGCCACTCCTGTTTGTCTCAGAGAACATTGATATAGCCTAAAGTCTAAGTTGTGCTAGTAGTAATATTTATACCGAGTTTCATAAAATTCGGTTCAGCCGTTTATGCGTGAAAAGGTAACAAACAAACAAACAGACACGAAAGAAACAAAATGCAGTTATGGTGTCTATGGCATGTGAAACGAAAAGATATCGTGAAATTTCGAGAAAAAAATTAAGAATTAAGTCTTTCATAAAAAATTAATTTTATTATTAGTAAATCCACAGCAACGACGGCTATAAACCCTAAACACTGGGGCATTCTACCTCAAATGAATTCCCGGGCGAAGCCGGGTATCTGAGCTAGTATATCTATATAGTATATATAAAATTGTAACCTCTGTCTGTACATTGATTTTTTTTCGCGAATTTTCACGATAACTTTTCGTTTCACATGTCATAGACACCATAACTGTATTTTGTTTCTTTGGTGTCTGTTTGTTTGTTTATTTGTTTGTTTGTTTGTTTGTTACCTTTTCACGCATAAACGGCTGAACCGATTTTTATGAAACTTGGAATGTATATTACTACTAGCCCAACTTAGACTTTAGGCTATATTAATATTCTCTAAGACGAACAGGAGTGGGGGTTATAAGGGAGGCTTGAAATTAAAAATAGCGATATTTCGTTTCCTATTGCTTTTTCAGCAAATATGCACATTACAAAAGTTCTTTATTATTTTATTTAGAGGAACTTTTGTTCTTTGCACTTTTGCCGTATACGGAAGCATAAATGAGTAATACGCTATAAACTATAGCAGGAGTCCACAATTTTATTTGGCACTAAAGACTCAACCGAATTAAACCAAACTGGGTATGTGAATTAGTACTAACGCCTTCATTATAATAAGCTATGCTAACATTTCTAGGGACGGGCAGGAGTGGGGGTTATAAGGAAGGCCTGAAATTAAAAATAGCGATATTTCGTTTCCTATTACATTTTCGGCAAATATGCACATAACAAAAGGTGTTTATTTTGTTATTTAGAGAAACTTTTTTTTATATACACTATCATCGTATACCGAAGTATAAAGGCGTTATACGCTAAAAATTATAGCGGGAGACAACAATTTTATTTGGCACAAAAGACTCAACCGAACTAAATAAAACACTCAGTATGTGTATTAGCACAAACGCCTTCCTTATAATAAGCCATACTAACATTTCTACGGTCGGGCAGGAGTGGGGGTTATAAGGGAGGCCTGAAATTAATAATAATGATTTCCTATTGGGGTTTCGTCAAATATGCACATAACAAAAGTTGTTTATTTTGTTATTTAGAGAAATTTGCTCAATACTTCTTTTCAATATGAACTACCAGGTACCTCACCTGAAAAAATTAATTCAAATGTATGTCAATATTTTCTCCTTAATAATTCAAATCTATGCATAATGCACAGGAGACGGGTAATATGACAATATGCAGGACAGTGAAGTCTTACATAAAAATATAATTTTATTATTAACAAATGCCAACAACGGGTATTAACCCTAAACACTGGAACGGGTAAATGTCAAAATATTGTGAAAAGTAAAGCCTTGCCAAAAATATACCATCACCATGCAGTCTCAAATGAATTCCCGAGCGAAGCCGGGTATCAGAGCTAGTATATATATAAAATTGTAACCTCTGTCTGTACATTGATTTTTTTCGCGAAATTTCACGATAACTTTTCGTTTCACATGTCATAGACACCATAACTGCATTTTGTTTCTTTGGTGTCTGTTTGTTTGTTTGTTTATTTGTTTGTTTGTTTGTTACCTTTTCACGCATAAACGGCTGAACCGAATTTTATGAAACTTGGTATGTGTATTACTACTAACCCAACTTAGACTTTAGGCTATATAAATATTCTCTGAGACGAACAAGAGTGGGGGTTATAAGGAAGGCCTGAAATTAAAAATAGTGATATTTCGTTTCCTATTGGTTTTTTGGCAAATATGCATATAACAAAAGTTGTTTATTTTGTTATTTAGAATAACTTTTGTTATATACACTTTTTTCGTATACCGAACTATAAAGGCGTTATACGCTAAAAATTATAGCGGGAGTCAACAATTTTATTTGGCACACAGACTCAACCGAACTAAATAAAACTCGGTATGTGTATTAGCACTAACGCCTTCCTTATAATAAGCCATACAAACATTTCTAGGGACGGGCAGGAGTGGGGGTTATAAGGGAGGCCTGAAATTAAAAATAGTGATATTCCGTTTCCTATTGGTGTTTCGGCAAATATGTACATAAGAAAAGTTGTTTATTTTGTTATTTAGAGAAACTTTTGTTATATACACTATCGTCGAATACCGAATTATAAAGGCGTTATACGCTAAAAATTATAGCGGGTGTCAAGAATATTATTTGGCACAAAAGAGTCCCCCGAACTAAATAAAACTCGGTATGTGTATTATCTCTGACGCCTTAATTATCATAAGCCATACCAATATTTCTAGGGACGGGCAGGAGTGGGTGCTATAAGGGAGGCCTGAAATTAAAAATAGCAATATTTCTTTTTCTACTGGTTTTTCTGCAAATATGCACATGACAAAAGTTGTTTATTTTGTTATTTAAAGTAACTTTGGTTATGTTCACTTTTGCTGTATAACATAAACGAGATATGCGTTAAAATCTAAAGCGGAAGCCAACAATTTTGTTGAGCTCAAACGATTGAACCGAATTTAACAAAACTTGGTATGCGAATTAGCATTAATTCTTCCATGATTATAAGCTATATTAAAATGTTTAGGTTCAAACGGGAGTGGGGGTTATAAGACATGCCTGAGATAAAAATTTGCAATTTTCATTATCTATTTTTTTTTTGGCTAACGTGCACATAGCAAAAGTTGTTTACTTTTGTTATTTAAAGTATCTTTTGTTGTATTCACTTTTGCCGTAAATGAAGTTAACACGGCATATACGCTAAATCCATTGCGGGAGTCATTAATTTTATTAGTGCTTATTTAAGTGTTTTTAATAAATGGATATTATGACAAAAGATGTTATGTTTTAGTCTTATATGATAGTTGCAAGTATGATTCGGATTAGTGAGCTTATAAATCTCCGTCGCCTCCTCATTTATTTATTTTTCCTATAACTTTGTTATTTATTTCTAATAGAATATAAACTATAAGAGCATTTCTGGTATTTAATATATACTCGATATGAATGTTTAAAGTATTACTAGGTTGCAGGGGGGCTCTCTTCCCCTCATCTAGGTTTTTGAACATAAATGAAATTATGTTTAGGGATCTATTATTTAGTTCCATCAGGGAGATAAATTATTAAAATAATATTCTGAATCAATATTCTAAGGAAAACAACGATGATAACGCTCCTGCGAGAGCGGAAATGGACGGGAGTTAATTGAGTTTAGTTATTTCCTGTGGAATGCTGCCACGACGGGAAGTGATTTCCACTGAGGCTTACTAATACGAATATAATCTTATGTATAAAACTATGCTAAAACTATATGTGCTTGGTTTGATTTTTGGCAGGAAATATGTTCATTATAGATGACATTTAATTGTGATAAATGCTACCCATGATTATGGTTTGAATTATTCAAAAACCGTGAGTCAAAAAGTCGTGAGGGATAAATTAGGAACCCATTTTCATATCTCTGGACTCTGGATTTGGGCTGGCTGGTGGAGGTCCATCATCAACGGAAGGATCAAAAAGGTCAAACACCTCCACTCTTAATTTTCATATATTCTTCAAAACTAAAATTTCTATTCTATTAACCCTGAAAGTTACACTTTAGGATTGGCTGTTTTGAAAAAACAATACATCGTGGAGGGAAGTGCAATTGTACACATTGAAGTCTTGCTATAAAAATACAATCATTAGTCAGTCAGCAATGATTTCCCGGGCATCGCCGGGTACCTTAGCTAGTATATATATATATATATATATATATATATATATATATATATATATATAGATATATATATTAGTCTGTTAACGCTCTAGCGGTCGCTATTTTTGTTTGACCTCTAAACTCCATATTTAATCGTTTCATATAAAATGAAAGATCAAGTTCTTTAACGGCTGACATAGCACCAGTGGGAGGGTGGGGGTAGGGGCAGGGAATTTTTAAAATTCAAAATATCTCCGTTACTATAATTCGGACCGAATCATTTTATAGAATCAATCTTATTGAAAATTAAATGATCTATAAATATTGTTCTATTTATATTTTTTTGAATCATGAATATTAACCGAGATATATGCAATTTTCTGCTTTCAGCCTTCAACAAAGCACCACTTTTGCTCGTGTTACATAAACAATACTCTGTTATATAATAAACCACATTATTCGTAGATTAAATACCAAATGATATTTTCCAGAGACCTTTATTATACGAGATACATGCGAATATGTTTTGGTGACCCCCCCCCGTCAAAAATTGTTGGTCTACGAAAATTTGATTGATTGCGACACAAATTATTCTGATTCATTAAAATTACAGTACTAGGTATAGTACGTAGTTTTCAACAAAATGAATATTTTATATTCTGATATGTTTCTGTTATTGTTTATCTTTCCGGTGATCCGTTGGCAGGCCTGTTTGTTTACATTCAAGATGCTTCCCGCCAGCAAGGGAAAGATTTCTTATTACCGTTTTTATTTATTCACTTGATATTCGGTTATACGGTGTTTTTATTTTAGCTGTATGTAGGTTTATCTATTATTAAACTTCGCGAGGGAAATCTGCTTAGTACACGCAGCCCCTGCTTGACGAACTTTTTTTAGTTTTCAGCTCTTTCTGAAAATGCCTGATAACTGAAAGATGTAAACAATTACAAGGCCAAGAGCATGCTGAAGCGAGATGGTGTAGGAAGGTGCTGGGGATAACAGCATTCTCTATGAAAATGCCTGATAACTGAAAGATGTAAACAATTACAAGGCCAAGAGCATGCTGAAGCGAGATGGTGTAGGAAGGTGCTGGGGATAACAGCATTCTCTATGAAAATGCCTGATAACTGAAAGATGTAAACAATTACAAGGCCAAGAGCATGCTGAAGCGAGATGGTGTAGGAAGGTGCTGGGGATAACAGCATTATCTATGAAAATGCTTGATAACTGAAAGATGTAAACAATTACAAGGCCAAGAGCATGCTGAAGCGAGATGGTGTAGGAAGGTGCTGGGGATAACAGCATTCTCTATGAAAATGCCTGAGATCCTGAAAGGCAAATCACTCGGGTCGATATGACCCGTACGTCACCAGTTAGGGGCTAAGGATTCTGATCCACTAAAGGGCTCATATCCCACTTAAATTTCAACTCCTTTTTTTTTTCATTGGACAGATTTTGGCAGATCTGGAGTTAGCCCAGGATCTGGCAAATCAGCTAGGTTTACGAAGCCCCTGCGTGGTCGACTCTCGCAAACTTGATACTACATCTGAGTAGTAACAGATAGTGAAGAACTCATTAAATAACACCCTTAACTCCAACCTGGCAAGAAGAGAGTAGTTACCTGTAGATAACCAGTACAAATTAGAATTAGTAGCGTAAATTTTACGTTAATAAATGAATTAAAAGTTATTTCTTACCATTATTTTATTGAATGTATTTCATTGGAACTCATTATGATTACTGCATGGCCTTGTGATATGATATGGGATGATAATATATTAATACAAAGAGAAACTTCAGAGACACGAGGAACTCATATAGGAGCTTCATATTAATAAGGAGAGATATAACAAGCTGTCATATATTATACATCCAAGCCCTCATTATATCAGATACATCAAACCTCTCCAATATTGAACACTGTATCTGTAGTGCTTTGCCGCTCATCAACCAACATGAATGGTTTCAATATTTACATGAAAATGGAAACTGATGAATTGTATGATAATTAGAATATTTTTTATAAAAAAATACACGAAGATGATACATTTATCATTTTCGGATAGAAGTTGGAGTATGTATATCCGTAGAATTGTGGAGAATTACTTACCCCATAACTGAACTAGACAGTTCAGTTATGGGGGAAGTAATTCCTATGTTAGTGTCCATTGGGATTTTAACTCAAAACTGAACTGTTATTTTTAGTTTCCACACAGATTTAAGCTCATAACTGAACTATCAAGTGTTAATGTCCTTAGGGATTTAAACTCATAACTGCACTGTTTAGTTTTAGTTTCCAAACAGATTTAAGCTCATAACTGAACTATCAAGTGTTAATGTCCTTAGGGATTTAAACTCATAACTGAACTGTTTAGTTTTAGTTTCCAAACAGATTTAAGCTCATAACTGAAGTCAAGAGTTAATGTCCGTAGCGATTTAAACCACAAGTGAACTGTTGAGTTTTAGTTTCCAAACAGTACTAGCTGCACTGAACGCACTGTTGATCACTTGAAGAGAGGTGAGAAGGAACTAACTGACTCTGGGGAGGCCGCTTCTCTTTTTATAGCTTGTCACAAACATCAAAGAAGAATAGCCTGGACTCTTCTAGATCTGGACTGGTATTGCCTAGGACGAGCGGGGCCATATGGTGGCACCCCTTTGATCTTCTCCGCACTTCCCAAATACGTGACTATCACTGTTTAATTTTTCAAGTATTTAATTTTTGCAACAATATGTAATGTTGAACTGACCTCATTTTCTTCGAAGGTTCGATGGATATTTGTAAGAATGCTTCGATACTCGCGTCACGTGTTCGACTTGAATAGCAGACTTTCTTTAAGGCTGCCTGAGTACAATCTTTGTCCAGGGTATGCAATGCGAATCACTTTATCTCGCCGACAATATCACGCTAGCCAATGATATCATTAATTACTGCAAGTAGTAACCTGGCTTTATGTAGTAAGTACATGTGGACAATATTGTGCTCATATACTATACACCATATTGGCCAAAAGTCCTAAAATGAGCTTTTTAAATCAGCTAGTTCATTGAGAAAACAATGTACATATTATCTTAATGAAATATTATTTATTTATTAACGTCCACTTTTTGCAACTTAGGCTAATCGGGACGGGTTATCTACAGGTTACCACCCTTTTCTAGCCAGGGTGGGATTTTAGGACGTTATTTAATGAATTTCGTCACTAAATAATTAAATACAAAATTAAATTAAAATTAACCTTTTAATGAAGTGAGTTGTACATACAGAGCAACAACGTTAATTGTTACGAGCCTAATTTCCTGAAGAACTCACCGCAACGCAGCACAGCAAGGCAAATTGCCTACCCAATCATTGAAAGGATTAGAGAAATAGTAATATATTTTTATTGTGTCTTTTTTATTAACGTCCATTTTTCGCAAAATTTGCTAATTGGGAAGGGCTATCTACAGGTTAGCACCTTTTTCTAGGCAGGGTGGGTCAAAGGATTTCATTTAATATGTTCCTGACTAAATAAGTTCCTATTGCTGAAGCGGGAATGGAACTCGCCACTCTAGGTTTACCGTTTGAGATTAAAGGCAACGCTTTAACTGACATGGCTAACCTGAGCCCCAGTAATATCTTTTAACCTGTTTCCTCTAATTAAAGTCAGTTTTTGAGGATGAATTCATTGAGCAATTGTTGAAGTATTTCATCAAATATCCATCAGTTCTATTTAGGGATATGATGTCCCTCAAAATGTTGTGGCCAACCCATTTTTGTCACAAATTATATTTATTAGTTTTATGATATTTAGTATACTAAGTAGTGCATAGCGTGATTCGGTGATAGTCGGGACTACTCGGCACCTTTCGGCATCGCAGCTGGTGATTCGACGGACAGGTTAATCAGTATTATAATGTACTAGCGGCCAAGTTACTAATTTCTCCCAGTTGCAACAACTTCTTCAAGCCAAGGCTTTTCCACGATTGGATCCAATATTCTTTTTGGAGCTCAGACCGGTCATCGGCAGTAATAGCAGCAGAAGCTCCGCTCCCACGGGACCAGACACTACCTCAGCAGTTTAGCAGTCAACTAGTATAAATACCTGACCCTTTCCTTCCCACTCCTCATTATTGTATCTACCGTCTCCATGTTAGTCTGATCTTTGATTCTGTAATTATTTCTGGTTCATACCAATAAAGGTTTTTTTTTGAAGTAAGTAAGTGCGAAGTATTTAATTGGCAAACATAATTGGTGAAATGCTAATGATAGTATCAGCTACCTGGTTCATCCATCTACCTTCACCCAGGCTGTGAGTGTCTTATTACTTCATTGACGTGGATCGATTCTCGCTAAAGAAGATATCATTTTTTTACGGATCTTTTGTGTATTTTCGCATTTGTTAATATTGAGTAAATATTAATGAAACTCAGCTAATTTAAAAAAAAAAAACATTATCGATTAAGAGTATGTCGCGAAACCGGTGAAAGGTTCAATTTTAAATTATGTGAAACCGAACAAGGAATAATCTATTTTATTTCCTCTTTCACAATAT
The DNA here is from genome assembly GCA_019009955.1 of Riptortus pedestris. NCBI lineage: Eukaryota > Metazoa > Arthropoda > Insecta > Hemiptera > Alydidae > Riptortus > Riptortus pedestris. Next base: position 5,860,177 of record CM032231.1, on the reverse strand, counting down.
TATCCTACGTGATTATTGAAAATAATCAATACTAGCAAAAAGTCCGTCACGCAGGGGCTGCGTAAACTAAGCAGATTTCCCACGTGAAGGTTTACAATAGTTTTACAATCTTAGCACCACCATGAGTAAATACCAACTGTAATGAAAAATCTACCAGTTAATTTTAATAAGCTCCCATCGGAAACTGCTTTGGAATTGTGAACAAATAGATCTGCCAACCACGCTGAGCTGAACAGATAGATAGACATGTTGTTCTCCGGAAAAAAATCAAAACAATTACTGATATACATCTGAATAGAACACATTAACTTTATTGCAAACTATTTAATATATCTATCACTACAATTTATAATGAATCATAAAATATACATTTTAATAACTCAAATTTTAGTAGTCCAAGAACTGAAGAAGGGGGAAGAGAGGCGGATGAACTGAACGTATTTGCATATATCATAAAGTAAAAGGTTATACGACAAGAAGGTTAGAAGTAGCTTAGTAGTAGGAAAGTGCCGTACTAATCCGGAAACTTACGACAATACCCGATCTTATCTCGTCCGTTATCCACAGACACACACACTTAATATAAAAGTCCGTCACGCAGGGGCTGCGTAAACTAAGCAGATTTCCCATGTGAAGTTTTAGAATAAATTTCACGAGAACCGAACAGTTACTGAAACGGCCGAACTAGCTAGCCGAAAACTCACGACTGCAACCGAAGTCAGCCGATCTCATCATGTCCGTTACACTCAATAAAATGCAAATATCTCGGTTAATATTCAAGATAGAGAATAAATGTATATAGCAATATTTATAGCAAATTTAAATTTCAATAAGATTGGTTGTATACAATTTTTCTAACCGACGTATAGTAATTGTATATCTCGTTTATACATTGTTATACGACAAAAATGAATATAACAAAAGTTACTTTAAATAACAAAATAAATATATTTTGTTATGTGCATAATTGCTGAAACCCCAATAGAAATCGAAATACCTTATTTTTAATTTCAGGCCTCCCTCACAACCCCCACTCATACCCGTCCCTAGAAATATTAGTATAGCTTATTATAATAAAGGCGGTAGTGCTAACACATATACCGAGTTCTATTTAGTTCGGTTGAGTCTTTTGTGCCAAATAAAATTGTTGACTCCCGCTATAATTTTTATCGTATAACGGCCTTTATTCTTCGGTGTACGACGATAGTGTATATAACAAAAGTATCTCTAAATAACAAAATAAACAACTTTTGTTATGTGCATATTTGCCGAAACCCCAATAGAAAACGAAATATCACTATTTTTAATTTCAGGCCTCCCCTATAACCCACACTCCTGCGCGTCCCTAGAACTGGTGGTATGGCTTATTATAATGAAGGCGTCAGTGATAATACACATACCGAGTTTTATTTAGTTAGGTTGAGTCATTTATGCAAAATAAATTTTTTTACTTCCGCTTTATGTTTTAGCGTAAGTGTATATGACAAAAGTTACTCTAAATAACAAAATAAATAACTTTTGTAATGTACATATTTGCCAAAGAATCAATAAGAAACGAAATATCGCTATTTTTAATTTCAGGTCTCATTATAACCCCCACTCCTGTTCGTCTCAGAGAATTTTAATATAGCCTAAAGTCTAAGTTGGGTTAGTAGTAATATACGTACCAAGTTTCATAAAGTTCGGGTCAGCCGTTTATGCGTGAAAAGGTAACAAACAAACAAACAAACATACACAAAAGAAACAAAATGCAGTTATGGTGTTTATGACATGTGAAACGAAAAGTTCGTTTCAAATATCATAGACACGAAATCTCGTCGATCGAAATTCTCTGAGACGGGCAGGAGTGGGGGTTATAAGGGAGGCCTGAAATTAAAAATAGCGATATTTCGCTTCCTATTGGTTTTTCGGCAAGTATGCACCTAACGTAAGTGCTTTATTTTGTTACTTAGAGTAACTTTTGTTATATACACTTTCGTCGTATACTGAAGTGTAAATGCGCTATAAGCTAAAAATTATAGCGGGAGTCAACAATATGTTTTGGCACAAAAGACTCAACCGAGCTGAATAAAACTCGGTATGTGTATTAGCACTGACGCCTTAATTATCATGAGCCATATCAAAATTATTACGGATGGGCAGGAGTGGGGGTTGTAGGGTTGGCCTGAAATGAAACAGCGGTATTTCGTTTCCTATTGGTTTTTCGGCAAATATGCACTTAACAAAAGCTGTTTATTTTGTTATTTAGAGTAATGTTAGTTAAATTCACTTTTGTTTTATAACAAAGTACAAACGAGATATACACTAAAAAGCAAAGCGGGAGCCGAAAGTTTTATTGGGCTCTAACAATTGAATGGGACTTAACACAAACTCGGTATGTGAGTTAGTCCTCCATGATAATAAGCGGTACCAACATTTTTAGGGGCGAGCAGGAGTGGGGGTTGTAAGGGAGGCCCGAAATTAAAAATAGTGATATTTCGTTTTCTATTGGTTTTTTTGGCAAATATGTACATGATAAAAGTTGTTTATTTTTTATTTAGAGTAACTTTTGTGGTATACTAAGTATAAACGAGATATACACTGAAAACTAAAAAGGTAGAGGACAATTTTATTTGGCATTAACGATTGAACCGAACTTAACAATATTCGGCATATGAATTAGCATTAATTCTTCCACGATTACACGCTATATTATTTTTTTTAGGTTCCAATGGGAGGGGGGGTTATAAGAGACGCCTGAAATAAAAATTCGCGATATTTCATTTTCTGTTCGTTTTTCAGTCACTGTTGGTCTTTGTACCGTAACAAGGGAAAGGATGTTTCATTCAAACATAGTTTGGCGGAAAGAATACTTTCTATGATTATGAATTATATATATAAAAAAAACAACATGCACATGAGACGGGAATTGTTAAAATGTCGTGGAAGGTAAAGGCTTGCCAAAACAAATACCATCAGCATTCAGCCCCAAATGAATTCCCGAGCGAAGCCTGGTACCTTAGCTAGTATATATATATGTTACCGCTCTAGCGGTCCCAATTATTGTTTAATCGTCACCAAACTCGATATTTAGTCGTCGTGCTAAAATAACCGGAAAGTGTATTCCTTTCATGTAAGATCAATCAAATACAGTCCTTGTAGATGACTGAAGAAAACTAAGAAGAAACCTTAGAATAAGTGTTGGGAGTGAGGATGTTGAGTTAAGTAGGAGCAAGTTGAAAGGGCAGTTAATAAAACACTTGCCGAGATAGAATTCGTTTGCAACAAACTTCAGACGACATAAGAACAATGTGTCCCTTCTTTCACTACCAGCCATTGTGTCCTGGCTCTTTTATTGCGTTTCCTTTAAATTATACTACGCCTTATATAACGCCTAATAGTTAGAGCTAATATTTTACATAACAACTAATTTCAAGAATAAAATACCGCTTACTGCCTTAATGGAACTAGAAATAATGGTATGTGTTTAGAAAACAAAATTGAATAGTGCACAAATGAGAATTAATATCAGTTTATAAAGGATATGTAAATTAATAATTAATATAAGAAGAATTAGTTAAAAAATAATTCAAAATTTAACCGACATTAAAATAAAATGTAAACGACATGAAAGCCAATTGACATTAATGAAATTCAACAGAATAACGAATTAAGATAATCTGAAACTGTATATTTACATGACATTTCTTAGGCTATGCTCTCAATGCCTCCGAGCTTCTAGAAACATTAGTTTATTCGTTAGAGAATTCGAGTGATTAAATATAAGCCTTAAATCAATCAAGCAATATATGTGGTTTATTCCTCATGGCCTTGGAAAAGCAATTATAGAAGTATTGTTTATTACTCTTGAATCGCCAAAGAAAACATTTTACAAAATATATGAATACTTACAGGTTTAACAATCCATCTTAGTCTCAACATTATTTTGAGAAGAAAAAAAGATTTCATTTATCTCTGTATGTATTTACAAATTGGAATATTTCGAAAGTTTCCTCTAATTTTGAGGGGAAAATGAAGGAAAATACAAATAATACTATTGACAAAGTTTGATCTACAATATATTTACCATTTTGTTTGTAAACCAGTTTCCATATGTTGGTCAATTGTTTCCTCTAATATGTTCAACTGTCTGCAGTATATATTAGAATTTATTGTTTAGTTGTTAGGCAGTGGGTCAATGCCACGATAACTTCTTGGCCGTGGATATTATTGGCCTTTGGGGTCGTTGCCTCACAGGAATGACCCCATGATCGTTTCCGTCCAACTTTGTAGTAAACAATTCGTCTCCGATTACTAAACGTTTCAAAAGTCGATCATTTTCACGGGTTGTGAGCAATTAATCGCATGTCCAATAAATTTAACTCAGTCATTTCACGGAGTGCTCAAACAGAATGGCGACAAACGAATCCAAGTCGCAACAAATGTTCATGGACGGTAGAATTTGTTGCTCGCCTCCTCTCTTTAACTTCCTGACTGGTGATATGGTAATTTTACCATAAATAAGCTCCTTGATATTGGCATGGATGTCAGCAACTGGCCTACTTGTGGATACGCAACAGCCAATTCTCTCTGATTCAATTTCACAAACCACTCAACATCGACCATTCACTTACTGCATTTCCACCATATACATCACATGTATTGGCTGCTTGAGCTGTATTATTGACTTTAAGGAAATAAAAATGCATCAAATGACGTCGAATTCTCATAACACATACTCAGCGTTTATAGCAGGCCAAGTACCTGCCCTATATATATATATATATATATATATATATATATATATATATATATATATATATAACATATTTTTAACCCTTAAGTAGGCGCGTGGGGAGGGATTCCTCTTACAGGCACCCGGGGTCATTTATGACCCCATGCACAATACTTACTTTTATTAAAATAAATTTTTAACCTAAGATCACAAATTTTTTAATAATAAGGAAAAAAAAATAATATTTATTAAATTACAAACATGAAATATTTCATGAAATTTAGTTAAAAATTTAACCAATACACCAAGGAGACATAGATTTTATATTAATATTTTTCAAGAAGTTCATTCAAAAACATCAATACAATCTTTACATATTATATCTGAATGACCTTTACAAATAAAGAATTTGCATCTTGAGCATTTCTGAGGTTTTTTGTCTTCTTTTCTGGGGCACGTTTTGCATCGTCCTCGAGAAGGTCCAGGAGCATTTGTAACCACCAGTGTCAGTATCATGCTCACTTTCCTCCACACAGTCTTCATCTTCTGTATCGGTTCCTCCTACTTCTTCTTCTTCCCTCTCTTGCCGATGAAATTCCTCCCATATTTCTTCAATATTACGCAATACAGCCATCTAAAAATATATTGAATACCAATAATGGAAACTTCTAAAAAAAAAAATCAATAATAAGAGATATACTTCAAGAGCAAAAATAAAGAAAAATATATATAATATTAATTATAATAGTTTTATATTAAATATTTAGTATAATAATATCATCACTCTAATTATACTAAATTTACAGAGGACTAAATTTGAAAAAAACAATAACTTACCTCTGAAAAATCGATACACTCAAAGGCGCGTGGGGTCAAAAATGTCTTCCAAAGCTGACAGCAGCTGGGTGGTGACAGGCAGAGAGTTAAAAACACACTGAGGGTAGAGTTCAGTAAGGAGTAGGAAGGTACTAAAAATGTAAACAATGGCAGGTGGCGAGCAGGAGACAAGATGAAACTTGCTCTTGGACAAAAATGACCCCGCGCGCCTACTTAAGGGTTAATTTCAATTTCTTCCCGCCATACGAGCGATAAGCAATTCAGGAAAGGGAAGAAATGTATTTTCCTGAGTTCTTAAAGTGGTTATAGCATTCTGTTAAAAGCTTCCAAGAAAGTAGTTGATATGAGAGGCGAGAGATTTCCAGCTGTCTTCACACTTTTCCACATATAGTTTTAAGCCATTGTGACACTTTTTGGATCTTACCGCCCACTTGATTCTTGCGCTATATGATCAGGTATGTCAATGTCTTTTTTTAATCATTACGTAATTTTAGCTCTGCTAAGCCATTTCAATGAAAAGAAGGACGTCACTGGTAGGAAAGCAACAATACAGACTTCTTTGAAACATTTCGTATTAGAATTTAGTAAGACAGCTATGAACTCCTTAAAGCAGATATCTCCCCCTTAAGGAAAACCAGCTATTCAGCCTGTAATTTAAACGTTTCACTATACAATAATAAGAGATGAGTCGGAGAGAATTTTTGAACTGCTGCGTAAAGGATAGAGCCTGGGTGCCCCCCCACCCAAGCTTACCTTCCCCTCATGTCTAGAGCCTGGGGTTCCCCCCCACCCTAGATACCTTTCCCCTCATGTCTACAGCATGGGTGCCCCCCCCAACCCTAGCTACCTTCCCCTCCCTCGGGTATAGAGCATGGGTTCCCCCCACCCTAGCTACCTACCCCTCGTTTCTAGCGCCTGGGTGCCCCCAACCCAAGCTAACTTCCCCTCCTGGATAGAGCCTGGGTGCCCCCCACCCTAGCTACCTTCCCCTCATGTCTACAGCTTGGGTGCCCCCCACCCTAGCTACCTTCCCCTCATGTCTACAGCTTGGGTGCCCCCCACCCTAGCTACCTTCCCCTCATGTACCTGCCCATGACCTTGAGGCTTCTGTGAGATACAGCGTGACTACCTTTGTTTGTGAACAGGAGAAAAGAAAAAGCCTTCCATTATAACACATTATAATCAAACCAAAGTAGGTGTGGACACTATTTGGATAAAAATGTGGTTCATTTTTATAATGTACTCAGAGAAATAACCCAGAAGGTGGCCTATCGTAGTGTGTTTTTCTCTTCTGAATATAGCGGGAATACTAAAAGATACACAAAATACAAGCACAAGGTTTGTGGGCAATACCTTTGTCTAAGTCATTGTAGATTTGTTTGTTCGGATGTGTGCCAGGGTCAGCAAGCAACAGACTAATGGAAAACTTTATTGTTTATTTCCCTACCTTACTATTTTATTATATAAAACTGACTATATATAATGTGTATGTATAGCATATGTATATTTCAATTTTATATTATGTAAGCCAGGATAACTTGTGAGATTTTTTTTTTCAAATTATGTAATCATAAATCATGTATATTCTCCATATAATGTATCAATAATAACTTTTATACAAATATTAGTACAGGCTCAATTAAAACTACCCTTCATACTTTATAGTTAAGGAAAAGTGGTAAGTCCCCTGAGAGATGACATGCGCCCACTCTTGAACCTACGAGGGGCACGCCTGCTGCACTGTTAAGAGAAATCAGCTATTGAAGTTATGAACGATTTTCGAAAAAATATCTTTGTTTTTTATAATATTGAGTATTTTCCTTGATCAAAATAAATGTATAAAATACAGTTGAGCCACCCAGTCAGAACTTGTTCATTCATCGCCACCAATATACAGACCACCTCATTTCCCTTAAAGATAATCAGCTATTGTGGTCGTACTCATGACGAGATATTCGAAAAGTTTTCTCAAATGTCCATCGATCCTACCTAGTAGATGACGATACATGTATATATATATATATATATATATATATATATATATATATATATATATATATGTCAGTTACAGCTCTAGCGCTCGTAATTTCTGTTTAATAGTTAACAAACTTGATATATAAGCGTTTTATGAAAAAAAAAAAAAGAAAAAAAGATCGTTAAAGGCTATGGACTGGGGGGGGGGTTTGTAGGGAGAAATTTCGAAAATTCTAATATCTTCGTTATTATACGTCGGATCGCAAAAGTTTATAGAACGAATGTTATTGCAAATGTGAGTATCTATAAACGTTTTAATGTATGTTTGTTCAGTATCTTGATTATTAACCGAGATATTTGTATTTTTTTTTTCGGCCTTTAGTAAACCACTTCTCTTACTCATATTAACCCTCATCTCCTACGGTTGGATCGGATCCGACCGGGGTGCCGGTTCCCCCTTGTCTAAAAATCGCCTGGCTTCCCCGACTACTCCATGGTCCTAGGTACCCTCCTCTAGAGTAGTGCCTGGGAGGCTGACAAGTCCACTTCGCTCTGGTAAGTGTCCTCTCCTCATTATTACCCATTCGGTCAGATCCGACCCACCGTAGGAAATAAGTTAGGGGTCGGATCCGACCCACCGTAGGTTCTATGCTTTAGATTTTTTCATGATTATTTCTACATTCCCATAAGAATGCACGATGTTTTTTTTTAGAATGGCATTAAATAAAATATTCACGACCCCGGAAGAAATTTTGGAGGATTTTCGACGCCAAGAGAATGAAGACTTGTTGGAAGAAAACGACGAGAGTACATCCGAGCAGGAAGATGAGATATTACACAACGTTGAGGATATATTTGATGCTGATGAGAGTTATGATGAGTGTGGATTGAAAAATGACCAGGTTTTTGACGTTGATGAGAGAAATTTCGATTTCGGCAGAGATGAGGAAACCCTCTGGACCGATAAGCCGTGCGTTCAAAATCTTCCAGAGTTCCTGCAATCAATGTGGTCAGAGGAAATCCTGGCCCAAGAGGAGAAGCAAGAGGCATCACGGATATTTTGAAACTGTTTTTACTTTTCATTGGTGAAGAAATGATAAGTGATGTTGTAAAGCACACAAACGAAGAAATCGAACGGACGCGGCATTCATTTACCGGCGAAGTTTCGTATATTTCATTACAAATAATGAAGAATTTAAAGCCTTTCTTGGCCTCCTTTATTTGAGTGACACATTGAAAAATTCCACCCTGAATTCCAAGGAAATATTTTCCCAAATTTATGGTCCACCCATGTTTTGATGTACCTACTATGTCCCAAGCACAATTTGAATTTATCCTCGAGAAATGCAGGTTTGACGACAAGACAACAAGTTTTCTTGAATTTAATTCTCACTTTTGTTCCTTTATTTTATATTTTGTATTTTTTTTTTATAATTTAAGTATATATATAAAGAGACTGTCAAAATTTAGTCAAAAGACAATGAAGACGGATATAAGTATCAATGTTAACTTTTTTAAACATTAAAGTAAATAAATATTTTTTTTTTTAGTTTTTAATCAATATTTACCCTTTTCCTGCATAATTAATAATTCCTTTAATGATTACGCCCTTCAGGAGCCAGCATGGTCTGATCCGACTCACCGTAGGAAATGTGGGAGGAAGAACCACCGTAGGAGACGAGGGTTAACAATAAGCTGTCATATTAAGAAGCAGTTTATTTGAAGCCTAAATACCAAAAATTGTTCTCATTTAACTTTTACGTTGAGATAAATGCAAATACGTGACGTGATATCATCTTAGTTAACGCAGCCCCTGTTTGAGGGACTTTTTAATATATTTCATATTTCCAAATAGCCAATAATGTTGGCCACTCGGTTTGCTATATTCTCTGGGTTCAAAGTGAAGCAGGTTGTAGGTTGGTAGCGACGATTGAGATGGCGAAGGGGCTTGGAGGGTTCGACTCTCGCTCTGATGAGCAGTATGCTCCGATGAACACGAGCAGATATCTCCTTCAACATTTTACATTTCTTCTGTCCTCCCTCCCTCAAAAGGTAGGCCCGGCTCTTGGTTTCACTCTATATACTACATACAGCAGTTGGATGAAACGTTGGTTTACCTTTATACATTCAATATAGACGTATTTTAATAACATTTAGAACGATAGTTTTAGCCCCTTAAGGGAAATCAGCTCTTGAGGTCTTACTCATGACACGATTTTCGAAATTTTTCTTCAAATATCCATCGATCCTACCTCAGAGATGAAGGAAATGAGGTCCGTTCAAAACTGTGTATATATATATATGTCTGTTACCGCTCTAGCGGTCGCAATTATTGTTTAATCATCACCAAACTCGATATTTAGTCGTTTTATGTAAAAAGAAAGATCAAGTACGTTAACGGCTGAAATCGGACAAGGGGGAGGGGGGGTTTAGAGGGGAGGATTTTGGAAATTCGAAATATCTCCGTTACTGTACGTCGGATCGGAAGCATGTATATAATCAATCTTATAGAAAATTAAATGTAATATAAATATTGTTATATACGTCTATTCGCTATCTTGCATATTAACCAGGATATTTTCATTTTTCAGTTTTCAGCCTTTAGCAAACCCCCACTTCTACTCATGTTACATAAACAATACTCGGTTACGAAATAAACCATATTATTCGAAGCTTAAATACCAAATATTGTTTTCAAAAGATATTTATTATGCGAGATAAGTGCGAATATGTTATAGTGACCCCCTTCTTAAGTTTTTGGACTACTTAAATTGGATTGATTGAGATAAAAATTATTCTGAGTCATTATAAATTACAGTACTAGATATAGTAAATAGTTTCCAATCAAATTAATACGTTATATTTAGATGTATTATAGTAATTGTTTTTCTTTCCGGCAAGAAATTGGCACAAAATGTTTGTTTACGTTCGGGAGGTTTCTAATTACCGTTTGTATTTATTCACTTAATATTCACCGAGGTGTTATGTTGCCGGTATGTAGGTTTCTCTATTGTAAAACTTCGTGCGGTAAATCTGCTTAGTTTACGCAGCCCCTGCGTGACGGGCATTTATTTAACGTAAGTGGTAAATTTGGGCAAAATTTCACAATGCTGGTTTACCAAGTAAATGTTGGCACACATAATGAAGTAAGAGAATAAAAATAAGGGATATTCTTGAATAGACTGTTCAAAATTAAGGAAAGTTTGATATTTTTATTCTACATAAAATCCCTTGATTAGAAACTAAAATGATATTGATGATTATTATAATATAATTATTATTTAACATTATTTTTTTATTCAGCTATATGTCCACTAACACAGGTTACAGATAGGGACATTTAGTAGATTTCCTTAATGGGAGATTAGCTATTGAGGTCGTAATCGCGAAATATTTCTTCAAATATCCATCGATCCTACCCAGGAGATGACCAAAATGAGGTCCGTCCAAAATTTTATATATATTTCACTGTTCACGGTCTAGCTGTCGCAATTTTAGTTTGATCGTTACGAAACTCCATAATTAATCGTTTTATGTAAAAAAAATGATCAAGTTCGTTAATGTCTAAAATGAGGAGTGTGAGAGGGGAGTTTATAGAGGGGAACTTCAAAAATTTGAAATATCTCCGTTATTATTCGTCGGATCGAAAAAGCGTATAGAACCAATCTTATTGCCAATTAAGTGTTCTCTATTTGGTGTTATATACGTTTTTTCATTATTCTGATTATTAACCGAGATATTTGCCTTTTTTAGTTTTTGACGTTCAGTGTAGGTAATGTCATACCAACTCCATATACTCCCTCAGTTGGCGGATAAAAGCCTCGTTGCTCTCGGGTTGCCTGGACTTTTCCAGAAATTCGCCAGGCAGACGAAGTGGTTGGCCATATGTCATCTCAGCTGCGCTAGCGACGTTATCGTCACGGATAGCGGCTCGAAGTCCCAGCAGCACCAATGGTAGCCTGAGAGTCCAGTTATTTACGTCCAGCAGGGCGGTCAAGGAGGTCTTCAAGGTGCGGTGCCAGCGTTCAACTCACCCGTTGGCTTGGGGTGGTATGATGTGGTTCTAATTCGTTGGAAACCAAAAATTTTAGAGAGTTGGAAGAAGAGGTCAGATTCGAATTGTCTTCCTTGGTCGGTTGTTATTCTGACCGGAACTCCAAAACGCGGAATCCAAGTAGAAATCAGGGCTGCAGCACAGTAGACGCGGAAATATCCTCGATCGGCTGTGTTTCCGGCCATCTGGTAAATCTGTCGACCATGGTTAAACAATACCTCATGCCTCCCGAAGAGGGAAGGGGTCCAATGATGGTTGTGTGAACTTGTTCAAAACGACATGCCAATGGAAACTTCCCGGGAGGTGATATTGTATGCCTTTGCACTTTAGAACGTTAGCAGGTAAGGCAGGAGCGTGACCATTTCCCGATGTTCTGGTTGGGCCAGAAAAATCGTTGCTTCAAGAGTCTTCACGAACCACGGATGCCGGGATGACTCAGTCCGTGAATTCTTTCGAACATGGCACGACGAATGCTCTCGGGAAGGTACGGGCGCGCCTTCGACGTAGACATCTCGCACAGGACTGGCTTGGAGATATTAGGGAGATTAATCCATTTGAGCTGTAGACTGGGATTCTTGAGTAACTCAGGTATGGATGTGTCGTTGACCTGAGCTTCGGCAATAGCGTCCATTTCGTCAGGCCTTGTATTTCTTCCACCCTGGAAAGTGCATCAGCTACCTCATTTTCGTTTCCATCCACGTGGTGGATCTCGGTGGTGAACTGACTAATGTAGTTCAGTAGTCTAATTCGCATTGGAGTGGAGGTTTCTGGCTTCTGTCGAAATGCATAAAGCAGAGGTTTATGGTCAGTCCATATTGTGAAATGTCGACCCTCGATCTCCCCTGTCGGGAGTAGTTGCGTTGCGCTGGGGTAAATCTACGCGAAAAGAAACCCAGAGGTTTCCATGTATCTGCGTCTCGCTGTTGTAGAGCTGCTCCCATAGCAACGCTGGAAGCATCACACGCCAGTACTAATTCTGCGTTGGGTCTAGGTTGAGCAAGTACAGCCGCGTTGCGAATAGCATCTCTATAACCCTTGAAGGCCTTGATACTCTCCTCGTTCCAAGTGATCGGAGTTTTGTCCTTCTTCTTCGATCCACACACGTATGCATTCAGCGGGCCTTGTAGTTCTGCTGCGTGGGGAATGCATCGGCGGTAAAAATTGACCATACCTAAGAATCGACAGAGTTCACTGACGTTCGATCGGCGTGGAGAATTCGTGATGGCTTCGACTTTATCAGGTAAGACGGTGACACCATGCCGATTCACCCGATGTCCTAGGAATTCAATCTCTTCCACGGCGAATACACACTTAGCTAGATTAATGGTGACTCCATGGTCCTGTAGACGTTTAAAAACTTCCTCGAGGTGTGCCTTGTGTTTGTTCCTCATCTTCGGAGCCGATGCAGACATCGTCCACGAAAGGGAAGACAAAGTCGAGTCCCCTTAAGACATTGTCTAGGAAGCGCTGGAATGTTTGCGCCGCGTTACGTAATCCGAAGCACATCCGAAGAAATTCTATCAGGCCAAAAGGGGTAATGACGGCTGTCTCTTCGATGTCTTCTTCAGCTATGGGGATCTGATAGTAAGCCTTGTTCAGGTCCAACTTACTAAAAATCCGCTTTCCGTGGAGGTAAAAGTCGGCAATATTCGGAACGGCATAACGGTCAGGGATTGTCTTCTCGTTTAAGCGACGGTAATCCCCACAGGGCCTAATCCCTCCGTCTTTTTTTGGTACTATGTGTAATGGACTCGCCCAAGGACTGTAAGACGGGCGACAGATACCTTCCGCCATCATCTGCTCAAATTCCCGTTTCGCGGCCGGTCTACGGAGGTAGTCTACGCGCTTTCGCAGTAACCGGTGCGCCACGCGTTTCAATATAATGAACGACGGAGTGAGTCGGCTTCTTCATATAATTTGTCGGAAGAGTGATGGAGCTGTATTTATTTAACAGCTCGGTGTACCATTTTACCGCTGGGAACGGAATAAATGGCAGACACTGCGACATTTGCTGGTCTTCCTTTTGACGTCAAACCTGTAATTATATCGATCAGCTGATTGCTCGCTATCAACCATTATTTGATAGTGATAAAGAAGGTCTGCCCCAATTATAGGGTGTCCTACATCTGCAAGGATGAAACGCCAGGTCAACTTCCGCCTAAGGCCCAAATCCAAAGTGACGAGCTGGTCCCCATACGTTGGAATTGCGGTCCCATTGGCTGCATATAAGGCGAAGTCGCTGGGTTGAGCCTTATTTCCCTTCTTCGTTGGTAACACAGACAGTGCAGCTCCTATGTCTACGAGGTATCGGATTAGGGACTGGCGAACGACTACAAATAATCGGCGGTGAGAATTCGTAGCAACGGGTTCCGCCAATGCCGTCGCTACTTCTAGTTTTCCTGTTCCAGTTTCTTAGAGGTAGATAACTTCCAATCGCAAGGCTGTCGACACTTCGTTGCCCTAGCTCGGAATCGTTCGTGGTACAAGCACAAGTGGCGTCCTTTGCTTCTACTCTTGATACGAGGTTCGGTAGTCATTGCTCTTGTCGCAGCATGTGGTCTTCCTCGCATCTCCAATGCAGCAATTCTTTCAGACAGCTTTTCGGTGGCCTCTAACAACTTCTCGTTGGTATAAGGACCTTTGGACTCAGAAGTACGGAAAGTCTTAGCAGCTGCTTCCTCACAAACTCTCGGTTGATACATTTCCGAAATGCTATCGGCGATAATGCTAAGTTTAGTCAGGTCTTGTTGCTCCGTGGCCACTAGTGCGGCCTGCATCCGGTCGGGCAGCCCCCTCAGCCAGATAGGCTTAAGGAGGTCGTCAGAAACCATGGTGCCTCCTAAATGTTTGAGATCACGTAAAAAATGTGATGGTTTACGGTCTCCCAGGCGCTGGTCCTCTAGTAACTTCCTGTTACGGACGTTATCAGATTCACCGAAAATAACAATTAACTTGTCTTTTAGAATCTCATAAGGGTTTTCCGCTGGAGGAGACCTCACCAAGTCACACACATCTCGGACAGCTTCCCTATTCAGTTGTGAGACAACGAATCTGAATCGCTTAATTGAATTGCGGATGTCATTAAAAGCGAAAACAGCTTCACATTGTAGGAAAAAAATTTCCGGGTCGTATTTACAAAAAGCCGGGAGTTGGGCTTTAATTGTTGCAGCAGAAGTAGCTTCGACTTGCTGTGCCATCTGTTCTGGGTCTAACCTGTGTGAAGTTTCCCCGTCCACTGTAAAAATATCAAACATGTTGAAAAAAATGTATTACTCACGCAACGTAGAGATCACGTCGAAGCGTAGAGATCGCGTCGGGGCGTAGAGATCGCGTCGGGGTCACCAATGTAGTGCACTGAGTGGGGTGAAATAAATATTTACAGGTAACAAATCTAGTAGTTTCACTATTCACTATGGTCCAGCTTGAATAGCCACAACTCAGTCACAGTTAGCACTAGACACTAGATATTTTCTTTCGCATTTCTAACTTTGCACTTGCAATCCGGTTAACTATTTTCACTAACAGAACATATTTTAAAACCATCTGGTATTTTTTATACCGTGTGGTTATTATATTTAATAGCGAACGACTCACGAGTACGTGCGTCGCCGCTACACCAACAATAAGTTGTTATATTTGAAGCCTAAATACAAAACATTGTTCTCATTGAACTTTTACTTTTGGAGATAAATGCAATTAGGTAAGGCACTTGGAAAATCTGCTTAATTAACGCAGCCTTTTTGTGACAGACTTTATGTATATCAAAATACACTCTACTTTATTGGAGGTCTGGATCCATGCTCATATCTAATAACATAGTATTTACATAGGATACAACATTTCAAATAAGGTTATTATCACATGATTTTAGAAATACCAGTGATAAAACTCTTATTAATAAACAATTATTATTATTATTTATTAACGTCCACTTTTTGCAACTCAGGCTAATTGGAGTGGGGTATCTACAGGTTACCACCCTTTTCTTGCCAGGGTGGGATTTTAGGATGTTATTTAATGAATTTCGTCACTAAATAATTTCCTTTGCCCAGGCAGGAATCGAACTCGCCACTCTAGGTTTACCATGTGAGATAAAGGTCAACGCTTTAACTCGCATGGCCAATCTGAGCCCCATGCTAAGTTATTTGTATTTCTTAATTTTCGCCTGAGTAACCGAAATTTACATTTTATTTCCAACGCTTTAACTCACATGGCTAACCTTTCATAATAATCTATTATAAACATTGATAAAAGAAAGTTTTAAGCGTAACCAAACCACATTTATTACAATTATAAAATTAACAAAAATAACATTATTTTGGTGGCGGATAAACCCTCATACTTGATAATATTGCATTAAATAAGCCATCGTTTTGATGCCTTCTTCGCCAGACCAACTCATGCTGCCCCTACTGTACGAATTCCTGTTCATGGTTTTACTGAGTTTAAAAAGGATTGCACAACAGACGGTAAAGCACCTGGTGGTGTATCAATATTCATAAAGGACCACATTTACAGTGAATATGTACCAATCCGCACTGTTTTACAGGCAGTAGCGGTTAAAGTATACATTCCGTATAAAGTGACTCTAAGCTCCATTTACATCCCTCCAAAAGATAAATTTGATAGTGATGTCTTTGAAGATCTCATATCTCAACTGCCCCAACCCATGGTATTACTCGGTGATTTTAATTGCCGAAATCGTGCTTGGGGATCAGATATATGTGACTCTCAGGGAACGAAGTTATTAACAAGCGTGGAAAAATATGATTTAATACCATTAAATAATAACACCCCTACCCACTTATGCCCCCGTACAGGTACATATTCTAATATTGATATCACATTTAGTTCCTCGTCCCTTTTCTTACGATTAGGATGGGAAGTCTAATGAACCTTGCGGTAGCGACCATTTCCTGATTTTTATTAATACTGATTCTAATGAAAACAGAATTCAATTTCTAAACACTCCTTGATTCAACACAAATAAAGCAGACTGGCCAAAATTTCAGAATTACATGATTGACAACATAAATAAATGCCCTATTAACTCAATAGACAAATTTACAGAATTTATAAAACAAGCTGCGAACAATTCTATACCTAAAACCATTCCTAATCTTCAGAAAAATCCAGTTCCATGGTGGAACGGAGAATGTGCTACAGCTGTAGCGGAACGAAAGAGAACATTTCGAATCTTCTCCAGATGTCCTATCCCGTACGCCCTAGAGCAATATAAAAGAGCAAAAGGGAGAGCTAATGCCATAATAAGGAAGAACAAAAAACAATGCTGGATAGAATTCATTTCATCCATAAATAGACATACTCCATCCAAAGAAATTTGGCAACACATTAATAAAATTCAAAATAAAAAATATCGTCCCCCAATTTCTGGCTTAAAAATTGATGATAAATTATTCAAAAGCCTTTGGATATCAGTAACGTTCTTGGGAAATACTATCAATCAACATTCGATGTCAATCCCAATAATAAAAATTCTTGCAATACAAAAAATATAAAGAACAAATTCAAATTCAAATTCTACATGGCACTTCTTGCCCATTGAATCAATTATTTAATATGAGTGAATTGAAATATGCTATTAAAAAGTGTAAACAATCTGCACCTGGAAAGTATGCTATATGTTACAATATCCTTAAGAAACTGCCTAATGCAGCACTCACCCGCTATCTTCAAATTATTAACAATATTTTCCAAATCGGCGAATATCCTGAAGTATGGAAAGAGTCTATAATTATTCCTATATTGAAGCCCAACCAAGACAAGTCTCTTCCATCCAGCTACAGGCCGATTGCCTTAACCAGCTGCCTGTGAAAGCTATTGGAAAGAATGATTAACAAACGTCTAGTATGGTTTCTTGAATCAAACGAACTCCTTTCTAAATATCAATGTGGTTTTAGGCCTAATCACTCAACTATAGATCACATAGTAAAATTAGAAAGTGACATACTAAATGCATTTATAAAAAAGAAACTCGTACTAGCCGTATCATTTGACATTGAAAAAGCCTACGACACAGTATGGAGAAGATCAATCTTGTCTCAGCTGGCTGAATGGAATATTCAGGCATAAAAATACTTATGTTCATAAAATCTTTTCTTAGCAATAGAACGTTCAGAGTTAAACAAGGGGCATCTCTCTCAGACCCGTTCATACAAGCCAACGGCGAGCCACAAGGTAGTGTTTTAAGTACCACACTTTTTAATATTGCAATTAATAATGTCACAGAATATAAACTACCTGATGTGCATTACTGCCTGTTTGTCGATGATCTGATCGTCTACTCAATCTCTGCTCATTTTGATGTGTTAATAGACCGAATAAAATACACCATAAATAACTTAGAAAAGTGGACCGAGGAAAGCGGTCTACGTTTTTCCACCACTAAAACAAAGACTATCCTTTTCACTAAAAAACGTTTGAAACCACCATCTTTATATCTTTACCTAAATAAAATTCCTGAAACAGACACAATAAAATTCTTAGGAGTAACGTTTGTTTTAAAGATGACCTGGGTACCTCATATCAAAATCCTTTACGAAAAATGCAAAAAATTGCTCAATATTCTGAGAGTTATTGAAAACACAAAATGGGTAGCAGACAGGAAAACTATGATGATGGTATATCGCTCGTATACGAGTTCCATTTTAGACTATGGAAGTATAGTCTTCTCGGGAGCCAAACCATCATACTAAAAAAGGTGAGGTCATCCAAAACACAGGTCTAAGATTAGCAACAGGTGCCTTTCGAACAACTCCAAGTATAAGCTTCCATTAAATCATCGACATTCATATAATATCATGAAATACGGCATAACAACACTTTCCAGACAATCATGCCCTTACATTGAATA
Source organism: Riptortus pedestris (assembly GCA_019009955.1). Taxonomy (NCBI): domain Eukaryota; kingdom Metazoa; phylum Arthropoda; class Insecta; order Hemiptera; family Alydidae; genus Riptortus; species Riptortus pedestris. Next base: position 5,841,724 of record CM032231.1, on the reverse strand, counting down.
CATCACACAAAACCCAAATATGACCGATTATATTGATAATCCCAATTCGCATAAACCCAATCACTTCAGACTGTTTCAAACGCTACTTACTTACAACATTACATTACCGAACATTTATCCCATACAACACAAAACAGCACCTTGGCAAATACATATACCAAAAACTAACTTCGCCCTTACAAAATTCAAGAAATCAAACCCACTTTCTTCCTTACACTATAAACACGAGTACCGGAACATAATTACAGAAAACAGGACAGGACTTTTCATATATACAGATGGCTCGAAATATGCAGGAAGATGTGGCTCAGCTGCCATAGTGGGGAACCAAGTACTAACGTGTAGACTACCGGACGTATCAAGCAACTTCACTGCGGAACTACAGGGCTTAATTCTTGGACTACAACATCTTACTAACGTACAACAAGACAACATTCATGTTTTTACCGACTCCTACAGTTCTATGCAGTCAATACTTGATCTTTACACAACTCACCCACTCAGAAGACGGCTTCAGGAATTACTAACTAACTTACAAATAAAAATGAATAAAATAATAACTATTCATTGGATTCCAGGACATGCAGACATCACGGAAAATATCTTGGCTGACAGACATGCAAAATTAGCGACTGAACTTGACACATTACACACTGATCACATTACAGGAAGCGATGCCATTAAACTTATTAAAAGAGAAGTCAGCTTAAAATGGGAAGTGGAATGGCATCAGACAGACACAAAGCTACGAGAAATAAAAGACACTATTCGTGAATGGCAGTCAAGTAATCGGGAGACTAGAAGAGAAGAAGTAGTCCTTGCTCGGTTAAGACACGGCCATTCGCGGATAACACACGGACACCTCATGACTAGGACTGAACCACCATTATGTACACTGTGCAATACACAACTGACTATTAAACACCTACTTACAGACTGCAGACAAATAATCGACAAGAACTTACCCACCAACCTATCAGAACTACTACACGACAACAGCCCATACATCGCGACAATCATGAAACACCTCCAACAGACACATCTTTTCAACTACATTTAAAACTTTTACCAAACCCTAACTTAAAGAATTCGAATCTGTTACCATTAATATACACTGGAGAAAATATAACCGTGCAGACCTACGACTAGATATTTTAACATATTTTTCTTTTATTTTAAGGTGGCTATACCAACTCTTAGTTTTATAATATGATTACTGTGAATCGCTAAAATTGCGACACACTTAAATAAATAAATAAATAAATAAAAAGAAATGCGGGCTAATGTAAAAAATACCCATATTCTGTTATTACAAAATGTATGCCTATGTTATGCATTCAACATTGAAGCAGCAATGGCCATGTCGGGCTAAGGCGTTGGTACAGTTGTATCTATTACTACCATCGGTAAACAGAAAGTAAAAATCTGTACAGGTTCGATGCCCGCCAAGGGAGTACAGTATTTGAGGACGTCACTAGTGCCGCAGTGCTTGGGATGGCTAGCGATAATGACACATCCATACTCGCAGGCAGACTCCAGTCAACTGAACCCCCCTCCCCTCATTGGATACACTGAGACCTAGAAGTATACTGGAGACAACTCCTTCCAGGTTCTCCTTAGCTAACGGGGCTTGTAGAGTAGAGTACGGTAAATGCGGGTAGTCGGGAGCAAAGCGGGTAGCTCCTCTTAGCCGATGTGTGTACTGCAGTCAGGCTGGTAACGGAGGAACTACAGTGTAGGGGAGAGTAGGGTAATAGCGCGGGTAGTCGGGAGCAAAGCGGGTAGCTCCTCTTAGCCGTTGTGTGTACTGCAGTCGGGCTGATAACGGAGGAACTACAGTGTAGGGGAGAGTAGGGTAATAGCGGGGGTAGTCGGGAGCAAAGCGGGTAGCTCCTCTTAGCCGTTGTGTGTACTGCAGTCGGGCTGATAACGGAGGAACTACAGTGTAGGGGAGAGTAGGGTAATAGCGCGGGTAGTCGGGAGCAAAGCGGGTAGCTCCTCTTAGCCGATGTGTGTACTGCAGTCGGGCTGATAACGGAGCAACTACAGTGTAGGGGAGAGTAGGGTAATAGCGCGGGTAGTCGGGAGCAAAGCGGGTAGCTCCTCTTAGCCGATGTGTGTACTGCAGTCGGGCTGATAACGGAGCAACTACAGTGTAGGGGAGAGTAGGGTAATAGCGGGGGTAGTCGGGAGCAAAGCGGGTAGCTCCTCTTAGCCGATGTGTGTACTGCAGTCGGGCTGATAACGGAGGAACTACAGTGTAGGGGAGAGTAGGGTAATAGCGCGGGTAGTCGGGAGCAAAGCGGGTAGCTCCTCTTAGCCGTTGTGTGTACTGCAGTCGGGCTGATAACGGAGCAACTACAGTGTAGGGGAGAGTAGGGTAATAGCGCGGGTAGTCGGGAGCAAAGCGGGTAGCTCCTCTTAGCCGTTGTGTGTACTGCAGTCGGGCTGATAACGGAGGAACTACAGTGTAGGGGAGAGTAGGGTAATAGCGCGGGTAGTCGGGAGCAAAGCGGGTAGCTCCTCTTAGCCGATGTGTGTACTGCAGTCGGGCTGATAACGGAGCAACTACAGTGTAGGGGAGAGTAGGGTAATAGCGCGGGTAGTCGGGAGCAAAGCGGGTAGCTCCTCTTAGCCGATGTGTGTACTGCAGTCGGGCTGATAACGGAGCAACTACAATCGACCTTTGAAGAAGAAGCAGCGGCCATTATGCCAAATCGTTAGACATCCTTGTTTTGTGTCAGTGACAATAATTCAACGGAAAGACTCAACCGAACTAAATAAAAATCAATGACGTCACCAAGAAAGACAGTTATCCGCTGCCAAGAATTGACGACACCTTAGACACGTTGGCTGGAACGAAATGGTTTTCTACCTTGGACTTGCAAAGCGGCTACTGGCAAGTAGAGATAGCCGATAAGGACAAAGAGAAAACTGCCTTTAGCGCTAGCAATGGTTTATGGCAGTTCAAGGTGATGCCATTTGGGCTCTGCAACGCCCCAGCTACTTTTGAGCGTTTAATGGAACGTGTGCAAAAGGGTCACAATTGGAAAACATGCTTGGTGTATCTAGATGACATAATATTATTTGGCACAAAAGACTCAACCGAACTAAATAATCGGTATGTGTTTTAGTACGAACTCCTTCATTATAATAAGCCATACCAACATTTCTAGGAATGGGCAGGAGTGGGGGTTGTAAGGGAGGTCTGAAATTGAAAAAAACAGTATTTCGTTATCTATTGGTTTTTCTGCAAATATGCACATGACAAAAATGGTTTATTTTGTTATTTAGAGTAACTTTTGTTATATTTACTTTTGTCTTATAACAGAAAATTAACGAGATATACACTAAAAACTAAAGCGGGGGCTAACAATTTTGTAGGGCACTAACGATTGAACCGAACTTAACAAAACTTTTTATGTGAATTAGCTTTAATTCTTCTAAGCTATATTAAAAGTTTTAGGTTCGAACGGGAGTGGTAGTTATAAGTAAGGCCTGAAGTAAAAATTTGCGATATTTCATTTTATATTTGTTTTTCGGCAAACGTGCACATAACAAAAGTGGCTTACTTTGTAATTTAGAGCAACTTTTGTTTCATTTACTTTTGTCGTAAAATGAAATATATAGGGGATATACGCTAAATCTATAGCGGGAGAAACAATTTTATTAGTGCTTATTTAAGAGTTTTTAATATAGGCATATTATGGCAAATGATGTTATGTTTTAGTCTTATCTATTTCGATTATTTAGTTCTATGTATGATTCGGATTAGTGAGGTTATAAATCTCCGCCCCCTTCCTCATTTATTTGTTTTCCCCAGAAAATAACTTTGTTACTTATTTCCAATAAAAATTTAAACTATAAAAGCATTCCCATTATTTAATTTGTATAATGTATTATTTAAACAAAGTCATGCTTAATTTCCTCAAGGACTGATATAGGAAGTAGTAGGGAATCATACTCTTTGATTTTTGTAATATATTATCTTATTTCCGATTTCTTCATCTTATTGAAACAAATATGTACTATCATTACAATTAAACGTTAATGGTAATGCCATTGTGACAAAAGATAATAAGCGTTTAAACTCGATGTGATAAATTATTACAATAATATTTTGAATCTATAATTTAAGGAGAAGAATGTCGATCTGTTTAATGCTGACATTACGGGAAGTGATTTCACTGAGATCTACTATTACGAATATAACCTTACTCGCTAAACTATGCTTAAACTATATGTGTTCGGATTGTTTTTTGAAAGAAAATATCTTCATTATGGATGATATTTAATGCTATTCATGATAATGGTTTGAATTATTCAAAAACGGTAAGTCAAAAAGTGTAGAGGGATAGATTAGGAACACATTTTTGTTTATTCGTCATAACTAAAATTTCTATTCTATTAATACTCAAAATTTACCCTTTAGGATTGGCTATTTTGGAAAAACAATACGTCGTGGAGGGAAGTGTAATTGTACACATTAAGTCTTGATTTAAAAATACCATCATTAGTCAGTCAACAATGATTTCCCGGGCATCGCCGGGTACCTTAGCTAGTATATATATAAAATTGTAGCCTCTGTCTGATACATGATGCATACACGATATATGCAATTTGTAGCATTGGTGTCTGTTTATTTGTTTGTTAACTTTTCACGCATTCTCTGAGACGAACAGGAGTAGGGGTTATGAGAGAGGCCTGAATTTAGAAATGACGATATTTCTTTTCGTATTGCTTTTTCGGCAAATATGAACATATAATCTTTTGATTATTTGAACTACACCATACTTAATATTAATCCGCATATTGCGCAACTGTAATGTCCATTTCTCTCATTGGTTAATGGCTAAAATAGAAAAAGAAATAGAAAGAATTTAGAGGGGGGAGGGTGGTTCGATATTTCAAAATATCGCCTGTAATTTGAGTCTGGTCAAAACATTTTATTTATAGAACAAATCATGTTAAGTTGTTGATGTTAATTGTTGTAGTACAAACGCTTTCGTAGCTCATATATTAAGCGAGACATTTATGCTTTCATGTTTTTTGCTTTCAGGAGAGCCTAACTTCTACTCATTGGAATTGTTTCTTAGAAATAAAAAATAAAATGAGATCAAGAGTGGGTCATAACCGCAAATTGGAAATCTACTTAATTAACGCAACCCCTGCGTGACGTACTTTACGCATAGCACTACAGTATTACGGAATTGCATTCATATTTTCTGAAGGGGCTTGGGTGAGTTTGGAAGTGATAAAAGATATATGTGTTCCAATGTATCGGTTCGAAATATGTCTAAATAAATCTTTTTAGGATAGGCGATGGTTAGAAGTACCATAGATACACAAAGTTAGCACTCATCAGAGTAACAGGGCTTTATTGCCTAACTTCCCACTCCTTCTCTAGTCATGTAGGGCGTTTTTACACTTACCCACACTGACATGATAACGGCATTACTCCAACACCGAAACGATAACGATATGGCACAGACATCGAAACAATAACGATATGTCACCGACACCGAATCGATAACAATATGACTCTGATTCCGAAACGATAACGTTGTGGCATATACATTAAAACGATAACGATATGACACCGACACCGAATCGATATCGATATGATTCCGATACCTGTAGGATAACGACTGACACCAACACCTTCAGGATAACGATATGATTCCGATACCGGCACGATAAAGATGAACACCGACACCTTCACGATAACGATATGTTACCGATACCGGCACGATAACGACTGACACCGGCACCTTCACGATAACGATATAATTCCGATAAAGGCACGATAACGACATGGCAACCGACACGATAATGATATGACACCGACATATTAACGATATGATACCGACATGTTATCGATATGATACCGACGCCGTTACGATAACGATATGACACCGGCATGTTAACGATATGATACCGACGCCGTTAAGATAACAATATGACACCGACATGTTAACGATATGATACCGACGCCGTTACGATAACAATACGACACCGACATGTTAACGATATGATACCGACATGTTAACGATATGATACCGACATGTTATCGATATGATACCGACCCCGTTACGATAACAATATGACACCGACATGTTAACGATATGATACCGACGCCGTTACGATAACAATATGACACCGACATGTTAACGATATGATACCGACATGTTATCGATATGATACCGACCCCGTTACGATAACAATATGACACCGACATATTAACGATATGATACCGACATGTTATCGATATGATACCGACGCCGTTACGATAACAATATGACACCGACGCCGTTACGATAACGATATGATAGTGACATGTTAACGACATGATACCGACATGTTATCGATATGATACCGACATGTTATCGATATGATACCGACCCCGTTACGATAACAATATGACACCGACATGTTAACGATATGATACCGACGCCGTTACGATAACAATATGACACCGACATGTTAACGATATGATACAGACATGTTAACGATATGCTACCGACCCCGTTACGATAACAATATGACACCGACATGTTAACGATATGATACCGACATGTTATCGATATGATACCGACGCCGTTACGATAACAATATGATACCGACATGATAACGATATGATACCGACATGTTAACGATATGATACCGACATGTTATCGATATGATACCGACCCCGTTACGATAACGATATGATAAAGATGCCCTTACGATAACGAGATGACACTGACACAATACCTGTAGTTCGTCGAGAATTCGGTGTTTGTGGCTACGCAATAGAGATATATTGGTGAGCGTGAAAGCATCCCATTTGTTTGCACGAGTTTAAGCCACGACCAGTATCACTATCACCTTGTAGTTCTAGAGTTTTTTTTTTTCCTTTTTTACTAAAATACTGAAGATGACACTAAAGCCCTGAGTCTCGATCCATACAAGCTAAGTGGACAAAAGTCATGTTTAAAATTCTAAAAAAATGCATTGGCGTAATGTAAACAATTCTTCAAAACATGATTATCTAATATTTGTTTTTGTCTGCGACACTCCACCGCCTGAGTAACTTGGTACAAAAGGTATGTACCCATTGCCATACAGTAAATCAGTTCTATTTCAAAAATCATTTCTACCACACAAAATTTAAGTGTTGCTAATTTTCTATGAAACAATGGCTGAATATTATTATTTGCACTTATGAGAGCTAATTGCCTTCAATAGAATACGTTTTCTGATAATCAAACTATATTAAAAAATAATGTGTAAATATGAACGAAGAATGTTTCCTCATTTTGAAACCTTCTAGTGATGGTAATGTCTTGTAGCCATTTGTACCCGAGCTAAATATTCTATATTTAATAGCTGTACCTTTCCCATTAATAATAGGCCGTGTTCTAGCCATCACACTGGAGTACAACGTTTTGTTCTAGAGTACTTTCTTTCGAGAAGTGATTTCTTGGAGACCGGTTACAGCACACAAAGTGAGAAAGACACTCTTTTCTCTTTGCGTTTCTTTTGGCCGAATTTAATATTGGAAACCTTACAGAGGACTCTCAAAGAAAAATGAAAATGAAGTTGGCTATCTATGAATAAGTGGGTTGTTGCATGTAACTCAAAGCAGCGATTTCTGGCTAATGAAAAGTGGGCACCATTTAAAGCAAAAAAAAGTCTAGATGAGGACCTTGCTGTATCACTCAGTATTGCTGAGTTGGTAACTGCTTCAGAAGTAGCAGAGCGAGCAGCAGGCAAAAGGAACATTGCTAAATTGCATATTGAAAATTGTGTTTTGCATTTAATATAAATACGCTTTTCTTTTCTGTTTTTATTTAATTTGTCTACTTAACCTCCTGATAATCCCCATTGATTCAATTTTCAATTAATTAGAACTTTTTTTTCATAATTACATTAATAATTGGTCAAAACAGAAATAAAAATACCGAATCATAATTTTGTCCACCTAGCTTGTGCTAATCGAAACACTTTGTGATGTTGTCAAACCGGTTTTCATAAATAAACGGCTACATATTTCTATTCCCTAAAACAATTTTAGTTTATCATAAAATGATCTACAAATTATGAACTGTGTCATGATTCCAACCGCTGCAATGGAACAGGAATAAGGTATATTTCCTTCACACTTACTCCGGCCCCTTCAGAAAATATGTATGCAACTCTGCATAGCTACAGTGAGATGCGTGAAGTCCGTCAGATAGGGGCTGCGTTAACTAAGCAATATGCAGTTATAACCCATTCTTGGGGTGTATTATCTCGACATATAGTTTATATTTCTAAGTGAAAACCTGATGGGTAGAAGTTGGACTTTACTGGTGACTGAAGGCACAAATAACTTGAGCTATCACAAAGTGTATAGAACAACAATTGTAGGACATCAACAACTTAACAAGATTGGTTCTATAAAATGTTTTTATCCGACTCATAATAAATAAGATATTTAGTAATTTCGAACCTTCCTTCTAAACTCTTTCTATTTCTTTAGTCATTAGCTAATGAGAGAAATATACATTAGAGTGGAATTAAACGGTTAAATATTGATCATGGTGTAGATCTAATAAACTTTCTCGAATCAAGACCGGAAAATGGTATTTGACGTCACCATACTTCATATTTGCCTCTACCCCATTCAGTAAATCTCCAACAAGAAAATATTTGTTATTTAACCTTCGAATTAAGTGGTTCAAGATATAACAGATTAATGTTAATATATGAGCAGGAGTGAGTGTTTACCAGGTCGGCTGATAACTTAACAATTCTAATATCTTGGTGAAAAAAGTATATAAAACATTAATAGAACATTAATTAATTAATTATTTGCAATAAGATTGGTTTTATTTCACTTTTTCAATCATACGTATATTAACGGAGATATTTTTTCAATTTTCGAAACTCCGCTTCTTTTATCCACAGGCTCTCAATGTTTCAATTTCAGCAAATAACGTACTTGATCTTTTTTCTTCTCTTGAGGCAAATAAAGAGATCATAATGCCTCAAACTAAGCAATCTTTACTTTTGCGCATTCCTACCACTGGCACATTCCCTCCTGGCTACTAACATTGCTACTGACATTACGGGTACATGTCTATCTCTCATCAATTAATCCAATTCACAATTTTCTTAGATACTTAGAGTGGTGCTTGTTCTGATCGATCCTGGAATGTTATAATTGCTGGCAGGTGATCAGAGTCCAGTTCTGTTAGTGTGTCATGGAATATAGGTGAGTGGAAATCTTGTATTACTGTTATGTCTAAAATGTCGGGTTGATCTTCTTTGCGTTGTATAAAACGTGGGCTCGTCTCGTGCAGAAATAATGAGTCCTAGTTTTCGGATATAGTCGTGAGCTAGGCCCCATTTTTATTTTGTTTTGTGCATCGGCGATCAAAAGGTTTTGCAACAAAGGTATAAACAAACCTTAAACCGTTAATCCTTTTTTTGTTCTTTATAGCCTATCTATCAAGAGTAAACATGCCCAACATATCGAGTCCTCGGTTAAGCCAGTATTGAGCAGTGCCTTTACAATCATGTTTTAGTGGACTGAGTGGGGTGAAATAAATAGTTCTGTGCACTTTTCAAGTTGTATATTAAAAACAATAAAAACTTCTTGGCATAAAATATTTACAGGTAACAAGTCTAGTAGTTTCACTATTCACTATGGTCCAGTTTGAATAGCCACAACTCAGTCACAGTTAGCACGAGACACTAGATATTTTCTTTCGCATTTCTAACTTTGCACTCGCAATCCGGTTAACTATTTTTACTGACTCAACATATTTTATAAAATCATCTGGCATTTTTTTATACCGCTAGGTTATCATATTTGATAGCGAACGACTCACGAGTACGTGATTCGCCGCTACATCACCTCCTCCCAATGACTCAGTCGCGGAAGCGAACAGGAGGACGAATTATTCGGCCCAGACGGGTTCGTTGCTCCTCTGCAGAATGCTCTTCCGCGGCAGAGCCATAAGAAATTGGTGCAGTAGGTGGTGTAGTGCCTGGTGGACTGGAGATGGAGTCCTTGTCGTCCTGCAGCAGGTACGCCGGTTTCAGTCTGTCGATTGTCACCGTCCGAGGTCCTCCAGGCAGCTGGATGCTGAAGGTCTTGTCGGTTCGGCTGAGCACTTCATGTGGCCCGGTGTAAGGTGGAGTCAAAGGGCGATGGACGGTGTCATCTCTGAGGAAGACATGTGTGCAGGTCTGCAGATCGCGATGCACGAAGGTCTTCGCAGATGATGGTCTGTAGGCTGCTGGGCGTAGCTGCTCCATATACTCCCTAAGTTGGCGGATAAAATCCTCGTTGCTCTCGGGTTGCCTGGACTTTTCCAGAAGTTCGCCAGGCAGACGAAGTGGTTGTCCATATGTTATCTCAGCTGCGCTAGCGACGTTATCGTCGCGGATAGTGGCTCGAAGTCCAAGCAGCACCAATGGTAGCCTGAGAGTCCAGTTATTTACGTCCAACTGGGCGGTCAAGGAGGTCTTCAAGGTGCGGTGCCAGCGTTCAACACATCCGTTGGCTTGCGGGTGGTATGATGTAGTCCTAATTCGTTGGAAACCAAGAGTTTTAGAGAGTTGGAAGAAGAGGTCTGATTCGAATTGCCTTCCTTGGTCGGTTGTTATTCTGACCGGAACTCCAAAGCGGGGAATCCACGTAGCAATCAGAGCTGCAGCACAGGTAGACGCGGAAATATCCTCAATCGGCTGTGCTTCTGGCCATCTGGTAAATCTGTCGACCATGGTTAAACAATACCTCATGCCTCCCGAAGAGGGAAGGGGTCCAATGATGTCTATGTGAACAGCCTTATTAAGCCTTATTAAGAGGTAATCTAGCGTTCTCAAACCATGTATCCACACAAAGCCCCTTCTTGGTTCGGCAGCTACGTTTGTGGCAGGTCCACTTCCCACTCCTTGCATCACAATTCATAAAATGTCCTTCACTGCACACCCTTACCTTGGGGATAAGCCGCTTTTCCTGAAGAAATAAATAATTCCTTAATAAATGCCATATGATTCATTAAGTTACTCAGAAATAACCTGTATGATAACATCTGTTCATAAAAAGTCACTGGCTCCCCTAAAGTGGAAAAGACCCGGAAATTCTGCAAAAGAAATTTATGAGCGGAATGTTGAATGTATATAGTCGTAATTGCTCGTCTTGTTCTACAGTCACTAGGTGGTTCGATGATATCAAACGAGGTCGTGTGAGTGTACGTAACGAAGGAAGATCCGGGAGACCAATAACCTCAACTGATGCTGATCATGTGACTCAAGCAGAGGCCTTCATCTTGGATAATCGTTGAATAAAGTTGTCTGAAGTTGCTACGGGGTTAGGCTTTATTGTGGTAGCGTTATCACAATCATCCACTGCATTTTAGGAATGTCTAAGGCATATGTAACTGGGGTTTCCCGGCATTTTTCGGTTCAAGATCGTCATCACCGTTTGTCGTCATGCCAAGAGCTGTTAGAACCTGTCACCACTACCCAGAGGACTTCATGGCCCCATTAGTGGCAGGGGATGAAAGGTGGATGTACCAGTGGGATGCAGGGGCAAAGCGGCAGTCGATGCAGTGGAGACATTCAGACTCACCCATTCAAAAAAACTCAAATCCAAGCGCTCAGAGAGGAAAGTGATGGCAACAATAATTTGGGATGCAATGGGTATTCTGTTGATTGATTACCTCGATATCGGTTATACAATAAGAGGTGAGTATTATGCTGATGTTATTAGAACACTGCGTCAGACCATCGTGGAGAAAGGTCGGAGAATAGTGACTCGAGGTGTCCTCTTGATGCATGACAATGCGCCAGGTGTGCATTGGACAGGATGCAATTCGTGACTGGCGTCGGACAGCTCGGTCACCCTGCCTATAGCTTAGAAGTGGGACCACCACATTTCTGGATATGGTGGGACTACCAGATAACCCGGTACTTCCAGTTGCCGGCTAACCCACAACACTAGTTCTATTACACCCGTATCAACTCACACCACCCACTTAAAATAGAATTCTGAGTGTTCAGTAGAAGGGGAACTGTCGGGACAACCACGGCAGGTCACTCTGTCTCCCAACCGTCATCCAATTCTTGCTGGATCTCAGATAAAAAAAAAAAAAGACAGATTTCTTCTTGTTCCAAAAGAAGTTCAAAGGCTTCAGTGATATGAGGAAAGATTTTAGGCCTGAATGTAATTTTGAAAGAACCTCGTTTTCTTCATCTCCAAGGCAGGATCCATAAACATTTGTGGACAATATTTCAATCATCGCTTCATGAGTATAACCTCAATCACTGATTTTCCTTAAGGTAAATCTACTAATAAAGCTTTCCACTGTTGCAAACCGAAATCACTTTCTTGCTAAGCCAATAGTAGTTTCCTAAGAAAAGCCGACAAGTGAGAATTTAGATTGACCTAAACCAGTAATTTAAGACAGGCTTGCCAACTATACATCTGAGAGCGTGTTGTCTTGGGAATATTTGAACCTCTGCTAGGATTCAATCCTCTAGGATATTCTATCCCCAATTAGTTGATCCTGGAAGTTCCTTCCCTGACTACTCTTGTTTCTAAATTTAATTAGGATTGTTAAGTTATTATGTTTAGAATCGAACTTAACCAATAAATTGACCAATAAAATCATTTATATTTGAAAAAAAAAAAAAAAAAAAAAGCTCACTGTAGGTCCTAGCTGTGGTTAAGCGTCCTTGTAGAACTCAGGTTCACTACCGTTCAATAGTTAAAGCGGGCACATAACTGTCTTATTAAAATGTTTTAAGTAATGGGCTCTTGTGAGATGCACAATCATCGACTGGTAACCAAGCACTGGCTAATAATTAATTGAACATATGTTTTTAAACTAAATAACTGCTACAGGATCATAAAAGTTTGAATTTGATGACTTGAATTCCCTGAAACCAGTGACAGATAGAATAAGTGCATGAATGCTAGGGGGATTATGTTGTAGAAAAAATTATTTTTAGAGTCGTCTATTTTCTTTTTAGTTTAGTTGCAAAACGTTTTGACCCCCCTCGTACCTGTTTCGCTTTGGCTTGGGTTCCAAACAGAGGGGATAAATTGTAATTACAATTACAAGTTACAAGCTATAACTACATTAGTTGAAATATAGTTACAATTACAACTACTAATGTAATCAGTTATTGGTAATGGGCAATTACATTTTTCAACTAAAGTAATTGTAATTGAAATTTCACAACTACAGTTAGTAGTTGAGAAAATCAGTAGTTCAAAAAACAATGGCAGTTAGCAATTGTAACTGTAGTTGTAGTTGCAACTACAGTAACTTGGGTAGTTACTTTAAAAAACTGTGTGAAACACTGACTGAAGTAGTTGAGGCTGTTAACAAATAACTACATCCAATGTCTTTATATTCAAAAGTTTATTTTATTACATATACTAATTATTATAATAATTGAAGATAATTTTAATGCTAATAAATGAAAACTAACGAAAATAATATGTAAATTCCTTTTTATATTTTTCCGAGTTCAATGAAATTAAATAATACTTTTAAACTTTAAAATATAAACAAATTAGCCATTAAAAGTATTCTTAACTCAGAATTTTTGTAAGACAGGCTATTTGATTTTGGGACGTTTGCCATCGCGGCAAAAGAAAATAATCTCTACTGCTCTGCTCCAAAAAATAAGGAGTTCTCGTCCTCACTATCACTGCTACTTATTGTAATTTGTTTCAAAAATCTTTTGGTCGCCGAGGACTAGTGACGGATATAGAAGACAGGCCTGTAGTGCCCTGGGCGAGAGTGACAAGAGGCGATCCCTGCAACAAGAGAGTGTGCTGATAGGAGCATCCACCTTCAGTTCTACGGACATATTATTTGCATCAATTGAACATGGCTCAACTCAGATGATCCACTCATTACCACCAGGAATTTAAATATTTATACAGAGGCGATAAAAATATGTTTGCTCTTTGGAACGAAAAAAAAACAGCTGATCTATATGTAGTTGTAGTTATTACTCAATAACTACAGTTACAATTACAACTACTAATTGTAATTATTTTTATAACTACTTTTTATTTCAATTAGTAGTTGGATTTATGAATACCAACTACAATTACTGTAATTGCGAAACCAAGGAAATACAACTACAGTTACCAACTACATTTTTGTTACATAACTAGTATTTATTAGTTGAAAAAGAAGTTAATTACAAAAGTATTTGGTACTTTAGTGTTATACCCACCACCTTTTAGTTCCAATAGTTCGACGGTAGAATGCGCTACTGAAGTGCGACGCTAGCTCTCCCAGGCTAATGAGGTTATCTTTTGTTAGAGTAGCGTTTCCGGTTAATTTGCGTTTGCTGTTTAGAATTTGTTATTCGTTTAAAAATGCCTCTTTGGGATTTGCCAGCGAGTGAAATATTTACTGGAGAGGAATATTTTGGCAATCAGAAGAAAGTGTTCTAAATCGTATCCTATGAAACTTTATAGTGGAAAAACTATATTTTGGAAGTGTAATGTAAAAAAGTGTGGTGAGCAAGTAGGCGTTCGGATGAATACTTGGTTCGAAGGAAGCAAAACTCTATTTTTCACAGCATTTAAAGTTCATTTACTGCTGGTGCGAAGAGTTAACGACTATCAATTTTTGCAAAAAAGAACTAAATATGTCAAATAAAACTGTAATTGATTGGAACAGTTACATGAGGGAATTGTGTCTGTTAGATATGGAAAGGCAACCTAAAAAGAAGATAGGTGGGCCAAATTGTATTGTGGAAATAGATGAGAGTCTATTTACCGGAAGATAAAATAATTCTGGACGCATTTTACCCCAACAGTGGGTGTTTGGAGGAATTTGTCGAGAGACAAAAGATTCCTTTCTTGTGGCTTTGTCGTACAGAAATGGCTCTACTCTTCTAGAGAAAATAATTGACAATATAGCAGATGGTTCGACTATATATTCAGATTGTTGGAAAGGCTACCAAACCAATATATTAGAAAGCCAGGGATTTAAATACGCCAAGGTAAACCATAAATATAATTTTATTGACCCCAACACTGGAGCACATACTCAGGCAGTGGAGAGAATGTGGGGAAGTGCAAAGTGGCGTAATAAAAAACATCGTGGGACAGCCAGGCATCACCTTGAATCATATTTGGTAGAATTAATATGGCGACAGCACCATGGGAAAGGAAATGGAGACACATTTCAGTGCATTTTAAAATGCATGTCCACATTTTTTCCGCCTAAATGTGAATAAAATGTTTTATTTTGGAAAATTGTGTTTTCTTTTATTTTTCATTATAATTCCTTAGAAGGTTATAAGAGAAGTATAATCTCCTTTGCGCTCAAGGGATCGTACTACTGAAAACAGTAGCGCATTCTACCGTCGAACTATTGGAACTAAAATGTGGTGGGTATAATTCACAAGTACCAAGTATTTAATTACTGCTCAACTCTAGTTCAATGAAGAGGTTAGATTCAGTCTCCACTGACACGTGCTGTTCTTGAGTTGGTTGAGAGAGGTTAGGCAGCTCTGGGAACTCGCTGCAGTAGCTAGAGGTTGGCATGGCAACGACTTCTGTTACTTCATCGCTGAGCTTAGCTTGATTAAAGATTTTGTTACAGGATTTTCTCTTACCTCCTTCTGTTCGGCGGTCCGGCTTCATCTTTCTTCTTAACCCTTCGTTGGGCGCGTGATCTCTGGGATACACAGTTTCTAGAATCATATTTGCCACTCCTAGCAGAGAGTGGTGGTGTAGTGGTTGGAGTTATGTGGTTTAGAGGTCTCTCCCTCAAGGTCAGTAGTGTCACTGTGTTTGATGGTCACTGTCGTATGTTACACCTGTCATTCAGTTTAACCTCAAAGATACCACGCGTTCGATCTCGCAAGTTTTATTTAAATCTGTATTTCATAAATATATACATCAATTAATTTTCTCTTTATTAAATGGAATCATATAAACCTATTTTTCTATTATTTTGCTCATACATGAGCTTTCAGAACTTTCACAAGAAAATATTGTACGACGCAGTGACAAAAGTACACGTTTACCAACCGAACTAAGGACGAAACGTGAAGAGTACAGAGGTTGATTGGACCATACAATGAACTCAAGTACAGTACAGCATAAAAAAAGTCCTTCCGCTACAACGAATAAAAGAAAATGATTTGAATCAAGCAAAACTGAAAAGAAATGTAGGATAACTACTTACTCTTGTGAGACTTGCAAAAACGAAATTTGTTTACAACATAGTTACATGCCTTGTCCTAATTGCAATGCCAAAATAAATTTGTACCTACCTCTTTTAATATTTTAAACTTTTTTTTTGGTTTTTATAAGGTGGCTTTACCTAAACTATTTTAGTATTATTACAAGAAAATGTGTGAATCGCTTAAATTGTGACACACCTAAATAAATTCTAATGCAGCTCTGCAAAAGAGATAATAATTAAACTGCTATTTTTAAAATAATTGATACATTAAAATTTAGATGATTTTTAATAAGTCTTATCTAAAAGTGATTTTGTGCTACTAATTTTTGAATGAAGTTATATATAGATAATTTGTTTATATTGTTCACCAACTGAAATTAATTATGTATAATTAAGACATGTGCATTTAAACAATTTCTTTTGATATTTGCATTTTTTAATTATATTTTAAAATTATCGTCCACGGTTTTAATAATAATGAATCTATAACCAACTTGATTATTTTATCGACCAAGCTTTTTTTTATTATAATATTTGTCAACTTTGAAAATTATTTACTTCGTTCAAACAAATACACCTGTTATGGTTACTTATCAGACACTGAACATTCTAGTGCAAAATATATATTAAAAACCTGTATTTCCGTAAAAACGGGCGAGGACGATCTCTAAGATACGCGCACCCGAAGTCGGAATATTCTTGAGGTGGCCGACTGTGGGTTAAGGAAGGAGATAAACCGCTCCAGATTACACTATTTTATAACAAATCCATTGTCTAAAACACTGTCCCGATAAAACAGAATAGATACACAGTACGAATTTCACTTGTCCATAAACTCAGCACGAACAGCTCAAACGTATTGTCCTAGAACCTTTATTTGTTCTTATTTCGTGAATTGTAAATATTCAGCATCATTTTACATTTTAGACAATAAAAGTTTATACATCTGAACCAAGTATACATTTATAATTAAATATTAAAACACCAAAAATAAGTTAAAAATAAATGATTAATACTCGTATTTTAATACAGTAATGAAGAGTAAGAATAATGAAGTAAAAATAGGTCGAGTCATACATATATCTGAGAGACATTCACATCAATTTCTTAACATTTATGAAATTATATTCTGCAGTATTATGAAATATATATACTAGACTAGACTGTATAATTTTATATATATATATATATATATATATATATATATATATAATTGTAACCTCTGTCTGTACATTGATTTTTTTCACGAAATTTCACGATAACTTTTCATTTCACATGTCGTAGACACCATAACTGCATTTTGTTTCTTTCGTGTATGTTTGTTTGTTTTTTACCTTTTCACGCATAAACGGCTGAACCGAATTTTATGAAACTTGGTATGTAATATAGACTTTAGGCTATATTAATATTCTCTGAGACGAACAGGAATGGGGGTTATAAGGGAGGCCTAAAATTAAAAATAGCGATATTTCGTTTACTATTGGTTTTTCGGCAAATATGCAATTAAGAAAAGTTGTTTATTTTGTTATTTAGAGTAACTTTTATTATATACACTTTTGTCGTATACCAAATTATAAATGATTTATACATTAACAACTATAACGAGAGTCAACAATACTATTTGGCATAAAAGCCTCAACCGAACTAAACCAAACTCGGTATGTGAATTAGCATTAACTCCTTCATGATCATGAGCTGTACTAACATTTCTAGGAACAAGTAGGAGTGGGGGTTGTAATGGAGGCCTGAAATTAAAAATAGTGATATTTCGTTTCCTATTGGTTTTTCGGCAATTATGCACGTAACAAAAGTTGTTTATTTTATTATTTTGAGTAACTTTCTTTGTATACCAAGTATAAACGAGATATACACTGAAAACTAAAACGATAGCCGACAATTGTATTTGCCACTAACGATTGAACGGAAATTAACAAAACAAGGCATGTGAATTAGCATTAATTCTTAAAGGATTATAACCTATATTCAATTTTTTAGGTTCAAACGGGAGGGGAGGGGGTTTATAAGAGAAGCCTGAAATAAAAATTCCCGATATTACATTTTTTGTACGGTTTTCAGTCACTGTTGGTCTTTGTACCGTAACAAGGGAAAGGAAGTTTAGTCCAAACATATTTTGGCGGACAGAATACTTTCTATGATTATGAATTATATATAAAAAAACTACACTTGCAGGAGACGGGAAATATAAATATATTGTGGACAGTGAAGCCTTACATAACAAATAATGTTATTATTAACAAATCCACAGCAACGACGGGTATACCTCGGGAAATGTTAAAATATTGTGGAAAGTGAAGGCTTGCCAAAAAAAATACCATCATCATTAAACCTCAAATGAATTCCCGAGCGAAGCCGGGTACCTCAGCTAATATATATATATATATATATATATATATATATATATATATATATATATATATATATATATAGAGAGAGAGAGAGAGAGAGAGAGAGAGAGAGTGAGTGAGGACAGATTATGGCATAGCACTTATGAAGCTTACTCATACCTTGTAAATGATTAATATATGAGTTTTTTTTATTCTCCTGTGAGATTGGTAATATTGACTTGTGGGAGAAATTTTAAAGGTTATTTATTACTCTTAGTATATAAAATAATTAAGAATTGCCTTAATCGATGAGATATAAAACCCCTTTCTGTTCTTAGCATTGCCAATGGCCAGGAGCGAGAAACGTCTGCCATTGGAAAAAGGCAATAAGGATTCCTCAGTTTTATACCGTAAGGTACTTTATTTACCTGAAACAAATAAACTTATATTTGGAATAGAGACTAAATTCAAATAGGTATAACTCATCCCTCCAAGATTCTCTGAATCATACTTTCTATCACTATGAAACCCATATAATTTCCCGATTCTCTTAATGAGTTTCTGTAATTAGCCAGTTATACTATTCTTTAACTTAGTATATTTTTTTTTTAAAATAAAGATATTTCAAAAGTTAGAATGAAGTAGACAACAGAATACTGAAATCAATTGAAAATGAGAGATGGATGGAAGACAAAAACTTCCTTAAAGAAGGTTAAGCATACGATTAAAAACGTCACACTATCCTTAACCATACTTTGCAGACATTTTATTCTACATTTCTAAGAAACTATTAGTGAAATTACAGCTCAAAGCTCTTCCCCAAAGCATAATATATGTTGTTAGAGTAAAAAACATTTAGTGAAAATACCTGCTTTGTAAGGCTCTTAATTACATTATGATTACGGGTTAAAATAACTACTGTTTTTAATATGGAGTATTAGCTCCAACTCTCAGCCCATTTCAAGACCGACAAATAACGGTTTAACAAAAAAATTTATAATAAATAATTTCTAATCATAGGTCCTAAAATTCAAAATATACCTCATCTCTCTCTCTCTCTCTCTCTCTCTCTCTCTCTCTCTCTCTCTCTCTCCCCTCTCTCTCTCTCTCTCTCTCTCTCTCTCTCTCTCTCTCCCCTCTCTCTCTCACCCCTCTCCCCCCCTCTCTCTCTCTCCTCTCTCTCTCCCGCTCTCCCTCTCTCTCTCTCTCTCTCTCTCTCTCTCTCACTCTCTCTCTCTCTCTCTCTCTCCCCCTCTCTCTCTCTCTCTCTCTCTCTCTCTCTCTCTCTCTCTCTCTCTCTCTCTCTCTCTCTCTCTCTCTCTCTCTCTCTCTCTCCCTCTCTCCCTTTCTCCCCCTCTCTCTCTCCCGGAGTTGTGGCTGATTCATCAAACAATAACTGTATTTTCCGTGTTACTTACAATTTAGAACTGGTGGAAAAATAATTGAAATTCGAGTTAACAAAATACATACAAGCTAATGGAAATTTCATAGTCGAGTTGGTGCTATTAAAGGAATCGGGGTAAAGAGCTGATATATGGTTGGTAGTTAATAGATTTGGGGGGGGGTCCACCTGGGTGGGGGGGAATTAGGATGCAAATATACCATGAATATTTATAGGAGACCTGTAGGCCTCTGAGTGAGGTCTTTTGCTCTTATTAATACAGCACGGTCTGTGATGAAGGTCATGTATAGGAAAATGGAAGCTAACCTCCTATATAAACAAATCATACCCTGATATAACGTGTAGACGATGGCGTATAGTATATGGAGAATATTTTCAAGTTGAATGTAACATGAGATCATTTCATATGTGCACGTATGCTTCCTGTCGTGCACACATTTTATGAACAACTATCATGACTTACATTTTAGCAGATTTATCTTTAGGATAATCAGCTATTACAGATAAAAGTTGTTCATATTGTTATTTAGAGTAACTTTATTCACTTTTGTCGTATACCAAAGCAATAACGAGATATACACTAAAGAATTAAAGTGGGAGCCAACAATTTTATTGGGAACTAACGATTGACCCGAACTTAAAAAAAATCTATGTAAATTAGCATTTATTCATCCATGATTATAAGCTATATTATTTTTTTTTTATTTTTTATATTCAAAAAGAAAGATCTTATTCGTTAATGGCAGAAATCGAACTAGAGATAGTGCGGGTTTTGGAGGGAGAATTTTGAAAATTTGATTCTCCGTTACAAAACGTCGGATCGAAAAATATGATAACTCTTATTGCAATTGAGATTAACACTAAATGTTGTTACATACATATTTTCTCTTTCTTGCTTATTAACGGAGATATATGATTTTTTTTTTTAGTTTTCATACTTATATAAACCCCCACTCTTACTTATGTCATTTTTAGAGTCAGCTGATGTATCACAAACCATTTTATTCTAATATTATATACCATTATTCTAATATTGTATATGAAATACTCTTTCAAGGAAGCTATTTTTTATGACATCATCAACTAAGATTTTATGTATGCTATTCCTTCAAGTCGGAAATCTATTTAGTTTACGTGATGAACTTTCAGTGTCATTGAGCGATAAAAAGCAACGTCATAAGTCAAATGCAATCTATTGAGGGCTACTATTAGCCATAAATGAGAAAGCCTCTAAATCAATATATTTTATACGTAATTGCTTCATTACTAAGTTTATATTAATGTCAATGTTGAGTAAGCTATTTTTACTATAATGTAATTCTTTGTTTATTGATATACTAATTATAGCCAAATTATTTATTAGCAGATTTCCCTTAAGGGAAATCAGCTATTGAGGTTGTACTCATGATGGAATTTTCGAAATTTTTCTTCAAATGTCCATCGATCCTACCTAGTAGATGACGAAAATGAGGTCCGTTCAAAACTGTATATATATATATATATATATATATATATATATATATATATATATATATATATATAAATCTATCTATCAATCTATATATTTGTCTGTTACCACTCTAGCGGTCGCAATTTTTGTTTGATCGTTACCAAACTCGATATTTAGTCGTTTTATGTAAAAAGAAAGATCAAGTTCGTTAACGGTTGAAATCGGACCAGTGGGAGGGGGGGTTTAGAGGGGAGGACTTTCGAAAATTCGAAATATCTCCGTTACTATACGTCGCATCGAAAAATTGTACAGAAACAATCTTATTGCAAATTAAATTTACTATAAATATTGTTATACACATTTATTCCCTATCTTGAATATTAACCGATATTGGCATTTTTATTAAATTTGGGCCGATAACGGATTTTTGAATTTCCCGCCAAAAGCTAGTTCGGCCCTTTGCCGTAACTGTTCAGCTCTCGTATGGAGATTTCTCTATTGTATAACTTCACGTGGGAAATCTGCTTAGTTTACGCAGCCCCTGCGTGACGGACTTTGTTTTATCAATCGGCAATATTATATGTATTACTTTAGAGAAGTATTGTACCTAGCTATGTGTTTTAATTTTTCTTCTTTTTTTTTTTTCTTTTCTTTTTTTTCTCTCACTTTTTTTATTTTATTTTTGTAAATATTCGGACCCCCTGTAAAAAGTTTATACTTAAATACAGAATTTTTATCTATCTATCTTTCTATCTACTATGTTTATATTGAAATATATAGCTACAAGCCTGATATTGTTTTATGTCATTAGTGGATTATTGAAGGACTATACTATTTTACCCTTTTGCATGTAAACAGAATACACCGATTCGACAGGCTCTAGATAATTATAGACCATCTTCAGTTCATTAGTGTATTGGATAATTCACGCATTAACATATATTCTCTTTCATTACTTGTGTTACTGGTTTGGTTAGCATTGGCGCTATTACAGTATCGCGGAGGTTCTATGAGGAAATTGCATTTTACAGGATTGCTGAATGATTTTTAAAGGATTAGTCATGCTAAATTTTATGTATTTTTTTTTATTTTTATGTATTTCCACTACATAGTAACTCTATGTGGAGAGATTTAATTTTCTGCACATCCCATGCATATTTGCATATACGTGGATTTTGTCAAAACATTTTACAATTTTATATAGTAATATATACATATTAAAAATGTAAATGAGAACATGAAAATTAAACTTTACGGAAAATAAATTAAATGAGAATAATTAGGAATGCAATTAAATAACCAATAAAAAAATTACATAATATTATTATTATATTTTCTTTTCCTCTCTTAGCTTAAGAATATCATAGGCTATTGCTTTTAATAAATTTAGATGTTTCGAAAATAAAATATCAGGACTGATAGGCCAAGCGGGAATATAAGTCTTCAACTGTCTTCGTATGTCTTGAGTCAGTCTACATTCATAAATCAGGTGGGTGAATGTCTGTTCAGTGGAACTGTTGCATTTACAAGTATTTGAGTCAGTAAGTTTGAATCTGTATAAGTAAGAGTTGGTATTTCCGTGTCCAGTTAGTATTTTTGTTAGATAAAATGTATGTTGGGGTCGTGAGATATTCATTTTTAAAACAGGGATATATAATTTTAGATGTAATCCTTTATATGTTTTATTCCATCTCTTTTGCCACAAATTAATACTTTTTTCTCTTAGTAAAGATTTTAACACAGTTGGAGTAATTTTATTGTAAATTACCTCTTCGCTACTTTTATAGGCACTTTTGGCGTGGATGTCGACTATTTCATTCCCCATAATTCCTGCGTGTGACGACCCATTTGAAGTGAATGAAAGTCAGTCAGTTTTTTAATTGTGTTATATTATGGCGTATTTGTTCTATATGTTGGTCGTGGTTTTTCATGTTGTTTAGTTTGTGTAAAAGCATTTGACTGTCTGTGTGTAGTAGAATGTAAGTGTTTGGTGGCAAGACCATTTCATTTACATACTTTAGAGCTTGTAAGACGGCAATAATTTCTGTCTGGTTATTAGATCAATGGTTGCCTAATTTAAATTTTTTACATTTTATAACTTCATCAGTTTTATTTCATACAAAAATGATAAAGGCAGCGCTGTGTCCTGTCCATCCTTGCTGCCGCCTGTGTAAATTGTATATTGGTATGAGTGATTTGTATTTTCAGTAATAATTACAATGTCGGGTGTTAGTCCAGGATGTGTCCAATTCATGTAAGGTACCGGGTATTCCACTTCTTCTGCTGTTATTTTGTTAGTAGTTTGATGCAGTTTTAGTATGTTATATCTGTCAGTATATTCTTCCGCTATTATCGTAATAGGGACCAAATTGGACAAGACACATGCAGCTTCAAATGAAATAGTGCGTAGTTACTAATAAAATATCATCAGCAAATGATGATTTTACAGTTGGGAGGTAGTGGTATTTGTAATAATTGATCCACGATTAAGTTCCATAAAAGAGGGGAATCCTTGAGCTGTTCCTACAGTTTGAATTTTACTCAAGGAGTAATTGTTGGTTTCTAGAATTATTACTCTATTTCTTAAATAATTGGCTACTAAATAAAAAAAATATTTTTTGGACACCGTTTTTCTCTTAATGAATTTAATATTGATGGTGCCCATGCGTGATCGAATGCCCCGTGGATATCAAGCGAAACTAATACTGAATTCTGGAATTTTTCTTGAGATGCTTTTATAAAATTTACTGTATTATTTATAGCTTCTATAGGACCTTTTTGGGAAGTAAATCCAAATTGATGCTCGCTCATCAAACTGTTGGAGTATAAATAATTTATACGATTTTTTTATTATTTTATTATTATTATTAGCGATTATTTATAATTGTTTCTAATATTTTTCCTCCTGTGTTTATTAGGCTTATTGGCCTTAAAGAAGCAATGTCATTTTTTTGTTTACCTTGTTTTCGAAGCAAAACCATTTTTGATGTCTTCCATATTTTTGGAAATATAGAATATTGGAAACTCATACGATATATTGTTGTAATGAATTCCTTATACTCTTGGGCTACAGTTTGGAAAATTTGAGTAGTTATTCCGTCTATACCAGGTGATGTGTTTTTATTAAGATTATTTATTATGTCAAATAATTCTCTTTCTGTCAACGTATACGTGTCGTACGATTTCATTATAGTTTCAAAATTCAATGGATATTTTATTTTGTTAGCTGCAACTTTATAAGCCCATGTCCATGGTTTATTTATGTCTATGGAGGAACAATATTCCTTCCATGATTGAAATTTTGCAGATCTAATTTCTTTCATATATTCGCGTTTTTTATCAATATATATTAATCTTCTTTCTTGTCTTTGATCAGCGTTTAAATGAGGTTTTTGGAATAATCTACGTAGCCTATTGGTTTCCTTCCTAAGTTTTGATAGTCCATCATTCCACCATGGTGCAAACGTTTTAACTTTGTTTTTGTTATATAAACATTTTCTTTTACGAAATTTTACAAATGACAAGATTTGTTTAGTGCATTGAAAAATGTTTCATTGATACTTTCGCAATTATATTCGTTTATTATTTCTGAAATATATTTCTCAATATTTTTTCCGTCATTATTATCGTTGCCGAACATTTTTCAATGTATTTTTGAATTTATCCAAGTCAGCATTTCTTGTGTTAAAGATTAGTTTCTAAATATGAAGTGTAGTATTATATGTATCCATATTGATTTTATATAGTAAAGTTCTATGATCAGAAAAATTTTCGTGATCTAAAATTGTCCAATTAGTTATAAGTGGTGCCAAAGATACTGTGGAAAGTGTGATGTCTATATTACTTTGTCCAGGAGCACCATCAAAAGTTGGCATATCTAAATCAATATTTGCAATATGAAGGTTATTTATTATTATAAAGTTTTCTAGTTGCCTACCTCGAGTATTAGTTATTTTGTCAAACCATAGTTTCGATCGACAATTGCTATCAATACCAAATAATATTTTTTGATCTCTAAAGTCAGTTAATATATCCAACACGTTGGACAAGCTGTTGTCTAAATCATATGTGATATCAAAGTAAGCACTGACAATGATAAAGCAAAAATGTTTGTATATAATTTTAACCGCTACTAAATCTCTATTAGAGTATTTTTCTAATAGTATACAGTCAATATTACGATTAGCTATTACTATTCCAGCTCTGGGAGCCTTGGTATCTATTTTACAAAAAGATTTATATTTCAAGTTTATTCTGTTTATGTCATTCCCATAACAGTATGACTCTTGCATCACTAAAATATATATTTGCTTTCTGAAAATAAATTCATTAACTACTACTGTAGCGTCTATGGCACAATGTA
Source organism: Riptortus pedestris (assembly GCA_019009955.1). Lineage (NCBI taxonomy): Eukaryota > Metazoa > Arthropoda > Insecta > Hemiptera > Alydidae > Riptortus > Riptortus pedestris. The sequence goes on along the minus strand of CM032231.1, from coordinate 5,815,962 downwards.
GATTCAGTTGAGCTGTATTTAACCAATTATTTTCTTTAAATTGTTTGAAATTCATAAGTTTCATATGTGTTATTGTAATTAGTTCCATAAGTATATTCAAGAATATGATATTGATGTAGAATAATCATATGACTAAGGGTGTAGTTGTGAGTTCCTATAAATAAATCATATGTTATCGTTGAGGGGGTTAGTGTAACTATGGTAACATACAATGAAATCTGATGCTGTGCTAAAATATTCACCAGGAAAAATAAATGTTTGGTAGAAATAGTTGTGGAATTAAAACAGAAAAATATGTATAAATAGGTTTATAAGGATGGATGTAGTAATTATGTAAATGTATTGTTAAATTCATGATGAGTCGGTATCTGTATATCTAGTGTTATCTATGAGCCTTCTGATAGCTGCTTGATAGGAAGGACATAGCTTGCTGAGAGAGGAATGTTTGATGTCAACTCCCTGATGGGGCTTAGCGTACTTGTTGTAGCTAAGGCCGTTGGTGCATTCCAGTTCTGGCGATGTACTGTAGTCATGTTCGCCACAGCAGTTTCCGCAAATTTGAACCTTGCTTTCACATTTGTGGGTGGCATGGTGTAAACGTGAACATTTTCTGCAGCGCCTCACTGACAGAAAATCTTCTGCTCTGCACATGGAGAAGCCCAGCTTCAGTCTTCCTTTTTGTAGTTTCGTTCTTGTGTTTGGGGTGGTTTCTATAACTGCATTTCGCTTTTGTCCTTTTTCTTTCGAGTGGAATATTTTTTATTAATTTAATTAATTCAAGTCAGCTGTTTTAATTTCTAATTCTTCGTTTTGGTTATGTAATGTATTTTTATGAGGTAAGATATGTGAGTTAAGTCGCCTGTCAACTTGGTAAGTATTGGCATTGCCACATGTTCAGTAGAGATGACGAACACACAACAGTCGTGTTCTGGAAGCCGACGGGTGCGGATTACTGCCGGGCATTAGCCTGCTCGGCACAGCTAAGTGTTATATACGCCAGCTCTTCTATACTAAACCATTTATTTTTAATTATTTTATTTTATTATTTATTTTAAAATATTCTTTTTTTTTAACGAGAAGATTATTTTATTAATTGCAGAGAGACGGCAGTTGCGTCTTTTTACAAATTTATATTTTCTTTCGGTTATTTTAATTTTTCATTAATACATATAAGAAGTGTGTGTTTATTACTCATCTTTTATTTATTTATTTTTCTATTTATTTAAATTCAGTTGATAGGGCAGAATTTTATTAAGGATAAAACATAAACATGAACAAACCCCCCGATATCCATTCACCTCATAGGAAAAGGCCTAAACGAAATGTGAATAAAGACTTAGATATATAATGGAATCAGAGGGAAAATGATAATGTGAATAAGAATAAATTTTTAATTATTGAGAGAGCAGATAAAGGCGATCTTAAAATGATCTCACCTTTTTTAATATTTAAAACCATTAATAGCTATTGCGGCGAACCTAATAATGTAAAAAAAGTATGGAACAGCACAATTCTAGTTGAAAGCAAGTCAAAAGAACAGTCCGAAAAACTTCTTAAGCTCACAAATTTTGGAACTAACATAAAAATAACAGTTAAAAGACACGAGAAACTAAATTTAACCCTCGTCTCCTGCGGTGGTTCTTCCTCCCACATTTCCTATGGTGGGTCGGATCCGACCATACTGGCTCCTGAAGGGCGTAACCATTAAAGAAATCATTAATTATGCAGGAAAAGGATAAATATTCATTAAAAATAAAAATAAAAATATTTACTTTAATGTTTAAAAAAGTTAACATTGATACTTATATCAGTCTTCATTGTCTCTTAAAGCTACATACTTAAATTATAAAAAAAAATACAAAATAAAGGAACAAAAGTGAGAATTAAATTCAAGAAAACTTGTTTCTTGTCGTCAAACCTGTATTTCTCGAGGATAAATTCAAATCGTGCTCGGGACATAGTACATGGAAACATGACCATAAATTTGGGAAAATATTTCCTTGGTATTCAGGGTGGAATTTTTCAATGTGTCACTCAAATAAAGGGGGCCAAGAAAGGCTTTAAATTCTTCATTATTTGTAATGAATTATACGAAACTTTGCCGCTAAATGAATGCCACGTCTGTTCGGTTTCTTCGTTTTTGTGCTTTACAACATCACTTATCATTTCTTCACCAATGAAAAGTAAAAACAGTTTCAAAATATCCGTGATGTCTCTTGTTTCTCCTCTTGGGCCAGGATTTCTTCTGACCACATTGATTGCAAGAACTCTGGAAGATTTTGAACGCACGGCTTATCGGTCCAGAGGGTTTCCCCATCCTTGCCGAAATCGAAATTTCTCTCATCATCGTCATAAACCTGGTCATTTTTCAATCCACACTCATCATCACTCTCATCAGCATCAAATACATCATCAACGTTGTGTAATATGTCATCTTCCTGCTCGGATGTACTCTCGTCGTTTTCTTCCAATATGTCTTCATTCTCTTGATGTATACATCACTGATGTATGAATTGCTGTAGTACCTCGGTGGACTGTTTCGATTATAGAAAGAAGCCCTTTTGTTAGAAACTACTATTTATACTACAAAGTATACATGCTTAATCCCATGAGCTGTTTATGCTACTAACTGCGCACGGTCATACATGCTCTGCGAACGAATAAGAACATCCCTTAAGGGAAATCAGCTATTGAGGTCATACTCAGTTTCGAAAAAAGTTCTTCAAATGTCCATCGATCTTACCCAGGACGATGATGCAATATGTCGAGATAATTGTAGATCTTGTTTAATGTGAGCTTAGGTCTACTGGATTTTGGAATACTTTTGATGGCTGACATGGAATCCCATTACTAAAGTATCGGAGTGATTAGTTTATATATGTAAATAATTCAATTCAAGTCAAAAAAAAAAAAAAATAATATTGTATATATTGGTATTGCTATATATTATTATTGTTATTGGGTGTATGTTGTAACTTAGGTTAATCTCATTATTAAAGTATCGGAGTGATTTATTTATATATGAAAATAATTAAAAAAAAAATGGAAAAATAAAACCTTTAAGAAATAAAATATTTCTTCAAATGTCCATCGATTCGGCAGTCAACAATTTTATTTCGCTCAAATGACTCAACCGTACTTAAAAAAACTCGATATTTGTATTAGCACTAACTCTTTCATGATAATATGCTGTGCCAACATTTCTAGGGACGTCAGAAGTGGGGCCTGTAAGGGACGCCTGAAATTAAAAATAGCGATATTTCGTTTCCTAACGGTTTTTCGGCAAATATGCACTAAAAGTTTTTTAGTTATTTAGTGTAACTAGTGTTATATTTCTCGTTTGTCCTATAACAAAGTATAAACGAGATATACTCTAAAAAATAAAGCGGGAGCCAACAATTTTATTGGGCAATAACTATTGAATCGAACTTAACAAAACTCGGTATGTGAATTAGCATTAATTCTACCATGATTATATGCTATATATATGTCACTGTAGGGCTTTGTGCCGCATCAAGGGAAAGGAAATTTTATTCATACATGGTTTAGTGGACAGAATACTTTCTGTGATTATGAATTATATGGTCCATTACGTTAGGGGTTATAAAAATAACTAAATGCTCGGAAGACGGGAAATATAAATTTATTAAGGACAGTGAAGCTTCACATAACAAATAATTATATTATTAACAAATCCACAGCAACGACGGGTATACAGCCTAATCACTGGGGCGGGGAAATGTTAAAATATTGTGCAAAGTAAAGGCGTGCCAAAAAAAAATACCATCATCTTTCAGCCTCAAATGAATTCCCGGGCGAAGCCGGATAACTCAGCTATATAAATATATATATATATATATATATATATATATATATATATATATATAGAGAGAGAGAGAGAGAGAGAGAGAGAGAGAGAGAGCGGTCTCAACTTTTGCATAAGTGTTACGAAACTTGATGTTTAATCGGAAAACTAAAGATGAAGTTCATTAAAGGCTGAAATGGGAGCAGTGGAGTGGGTATATAGTGGGGGGGGGATTTCGAAGATCCGGAATATCCCCGTTACTATACGGCGGACTGAAACATTGTATAGAGCCAATCTTATTGCAAATTTAATGCCCTATTAATGCCGATATCTCAACTATTAACCAAGATTATATTTTAGTTTTCAGCACCCCCCCCCCATCATCCCCATCTCTGTCGTTAGAAAATGAATAATGCAGGCCTTTCGGAATGGTGATGATGCTTTTATTTCTGCAGGTAAAGCATTTAACTCCCTTACAGCAAGATACACGTTGGTTCTGCAGGCTGCTAGTTGGAAATTATTCACTAATCTCTAACTTTGCACAGGAATGAAATCATGTTTATATTTGTTTTTATAATTTTGGCATGTCAAGTAGGAGCCACTTCTTTTGTATTGTGTTCAGAGTTAATGCATTATTAGCACAATAATCAGTATAGTTCTTCATTTCATTTATAGTCGAGATATATCTCTATATTTCCACATTTTTAATTAACGTATTTTTTATTAACGTCCACTTTAATTTCTAATTAATTTAACAGTAATAAATTAATACAAATTATACTTGTTAATTATGATTTATATTATTTGGGTCTATTTTCTGTTTGCTGTCCACGATTGAATTCAATTTGTACCTGGACATTGGTACACATGTGGATTTACTAACTTTTCAGGCAAAATAATATTGTCGGTCAAAGGTTTTCATCTTAGTTTTTTGCATCAACAACTTACGAAATACAATAGGTATAATACCTTATTTATGCATCTTTCGTCTTTGTCAAGCCATTTCCTCTCCTGAAATATAACTCAGGATGATAAATAAGTTACATAAATAAAATATAGAACCTTTATATTCACTATTAATTAGTGAAAGGTATTGCTTTTTCTCATTATAGGTTATTTAGTTCAAGGTTGAGTGAGACTGTATCTAAAAGTGTAGTTTGGCTCCAATAGGCCAAGATAGTTTGGCAGAGTCTTGTTTTCTACCTTTCTGCCAAACAGTACATCAACCCCCTCCCAAAATACACCCAGCTTCACTTCTTCTTCCTTATATAAAAACTTACGTCGCATAACCACTGAACATATTTCGATATTTCTTATTTTTATTTTTATTGTATTCTTACTATTCCGTAATGCATTACGAATACTGATCTATTGGAGATTGGAGTATGGGACCCAGAAAATATATCTGGCTTCGCGCTAGTAGAAAAAAAAGAGCCGTTTTTTTTTAATTCATTTTTCTTTTTTTGCTGGAATCCCTTAAGGGAAATCAGTTATTGAGGATGTACTCGTGACGCGAATTTCGGAACATTTCTTCAATTTCATTGATCATATAATATAAAAATTGATTTCCGATATTTTATTATTATTATTATCGTCCACTTTTTCCAGCTTAGGCTTATTGGGAGAGGTTATTTACAGCTTACCACCCTTTTCTAGCCAGGGTGGGACTAAGGACGTTATTTAATGAATTCTGCCACTAAATAAATTCCTTTGCCCTGGCGGGAATCGTACTCGCCACTCTAGGTTTGCGATGTGAGATTAAGGTCAACGCCTGAACACACATTTGATCAATTATTTATGAAAATAAAGTCCATTAATATGCTTAATTATTTTTTTTTAAAATTTGATGATAATGTATTAGTTAGTAAGGACTTGGAAACATTTGAATTCCTTGCACGATTCTGGTATAATTGGTAATACATATAATAGAAGCGGTGGCTGATAGGCAGGTTCTTATTTTGCGAAGATGAAGGAGGACGAGGAATGCAAGACATTTCCAATAAAGGCGAATATTGAGTGAAAGAAGAGAATGGAGTTAGAAGATGGAGCCAACGCCGGCATACACTCAACGGGGGGGGGGACAAACTTAGTCAATCACCCCTCTCTCCGTGCTCTCTCTCTCTCTCACTCTCTCTCTCTCTCACTCTCTCTCTCTCACACACTCTCTCTCTCACTCTCTCGCTCTCTCTCACTCTCTCATCCTCTCTCTCACTCTCTCACTCTCTCGCTCTCTCTCACTCTCTCACTCTCTCATCCTCTCTCGCTCTCTTGCTCTCTCTCACCCTCTCTCTCACTCTCTCTCTCACTCTCTCACTCTCTCTCTCTCTCTCTCTCACTCTCTCTCTCTCTCTCTCTCACTCTCTCTCTCACTCACTCTCTCACTCTCTCTCTCACTCTCTCTCTCTCTCTCACTCTCTCTCACTCACTCTCACTCTCTCTCTCACTCTCTCTCACTCTCTCACTCTCTCTCTCACTCTCTCTCTCTCTCTCTCTCTCTCTCTCTCTCTCTCTCACTCTCTCTCTCTCACTCTCTCTCTCTCTCTCTCTCTCACTCTCTCTCTCACTCTCTCTCTCTCACTCTCTCTCTCACTCTCTCTCTCTCTCTCTCTCTCTCTCTCTCTCTCTCTCTCTCTCTCTCTCTCTCCCCCCCCCCCCGGTTGTGGCTGATTCATCAAACAATAACTACAGTAAATATGCGTGTAAATGAAAAATTACACAAGTACAGAAAAATATTTATTTTTACAAAACGATAGACATAAGAATAATAATAAAAATCCTGTACTACAAAAGTATTATACATAGTAATATACACATTGGTAATACAATGCAATAAAGGTTTTATGATATTTGGTGTTATATGACAGTAAGTCGGATACAAAAGAAATGTTGACAATTATTCAAATGAAATATTAAACTAGAAAAATAAAATAAAGCTGAAATGGTCAATCAATAGAAACTATACATTTTTATTAACTACCTTTTGTTTACCAAACTAAATTAACCTTAACGTTTGTGAACATTAAATTGTTCCTTTTCGTTTCAGATAAACTTGAATAGTTGGAAATAAAGTTCAGACTCAGGTCAGTTTCCATTAGGTGACTAATGAATTAACAACGTCCATATTAGCTAGAGTTATATTAATCGGAGAATTTAAATACACAAAATTACCTTTATAGCTATATCAGACCAATAATTGTACTTTTTTTGTCTAGAAAAATCGTAAGAATAATGCAACAATAATATTTTAAAGAAACTTTATAGCTAAGGTAATAAAAATCGCAATGGCTAGTAACAACATTGCCATCAAATTAATAAAAACAATATTAGCTATTTTTATGTTCTATTAACATCATGGACGGATCATTTTTAGTTAGTTTTCATAAAAAAAATACTAATTTAATAAAAATATACACAACACGATTATTGAAATTCTTTAAGTTTACAAGTCGGGTATGTTTAGCTAAATAATTCGAATGCAATAAAACAAAAATATCCAAAGATCAGATAACTTGTAAACACTTAATTACTTCATTTCTTAAGCTTTTAATTCTCGTTTCCTGTGGTTTTTTTTTTTTTAAATTTAAATTATTTACAAAATTTACATATAAGAACAAACGGTAAGGCACTCTAAATACATTATATACATATATAAAATTTATGTACATCAAATATGCATAGCTTCTTCGAATTCAATACATTCTTCTAAAAATAGATGGGTAGGGGAATCAAATTCATTCCTGAAACAAAGAAATATCATTTTAGAATATGAATTTTAAATAGAGTAAATGAGCATTTTCTACAAATGTCTTCGTTAATCAATTGTGCTTAGTAAATAACAAACATTTTCTTTCAAATTTCTGCTTGAGAAGCCCAAATTAATGAAGTTTTGCAAAATCATTAGAGGGCCATTTGGTATTAGAAAAATTAGATGTCGTTAGATTGCCAACTAGGACAATTCAAAATAATTGGCAGAAGAGAGCTTTAAAGAACAGCTTTTGAAGGTAAGTTACTCCAATCATTTAAGTTATGTAGAAAAGGATGTTTTTGGAGTCAAGAAATATTTCTGGAAATTTTGGCTTGTTCTTTAAATTTGGCCATTCATCCCCATGATTAAGGGGAAGGAGAGTTTTCGTGATGAATATCAACGACTCAAAGTAATTTAAATTTTAAAAAATGCTGTATAATCGTTCTGAATGACTAGATTTAATTTTATTTTGCGTTATTTGAGAAATTTCAAAATGTCCTGGATTTTATGAAACTGCTCTTAAAAGAATAATTTTGAGCTAGCACCATTCTCAAATATAGTTAGGGGTCAAACAAAAGTCATATATTTTCCTGACCCGCGCTTGCACACAGCTGATTTTTGTTGAAATAGGAATAATAATTAATATTCTTCTTGAAGGGATGTACAGTCAAAGCCAATGCACTTATTTTGTATCAAAGATGAGACTTTTAGAGTACACAAAGGAACTTTGTGTATTATGGTTCGCTTTCCAAGAAGCAAACTATGATTAACTACATTTCTGGATTTACTGGAAATAGATCTGTCATACCTTATTCAGCTTTCGACCTGAGGAATTTGAAACATTTATGAACTAGAAGCTAGGCAGATCAGTGGATTAATGTGGTCCATGTCTGGAGGTACAACAGTAGTGAAGGCTAACCGTTAGTTAATTGTAACATAATATCGAGAAGTCTTGGCTGACGTAACAATGAATACCTACAGAAAGACAAAGAAGAATATCAGTGCTCTTATGTACTGTATACTCTACACAAAAAGGAATATATTAGATTAGAAGAAAATGGAAATGTGCCTGGCGCAGAATCAACAGAACAACTTGAATATCCATCGTTCTAAAATCCAAGTTCTAAATGAGGTAAGTGCAGCAAAAATCTTATCAAAGCCATCGAAAAAAGGAAAGTGAAACTTCTTGGGCACATCATACAACACAACTTAATCACAAATATATTAGAAGGCAAGGTTCTAGGGCATATGAGAAGAAGAAGGCCTAGAAAATCCTTTTTTGAAGCATCAAACGTGTTATGGATTTCGGTAGCTGTAATAATTTGGATAGAGCAGCTTCCGGTAGAACATGTTGGTTGCAACTGCAAGGCTTAGCCAGCAAATCAGGATGATATTTCTTATACCCCTTAACTATTAGTTATTCCATTGCCAAGTTATATTTCTTTAAGTAATTTGATGACGATTGTCATTGAGGTAGCAAGTCACAAAAGGTGACTGTCCAATATTTTGAAATTAGTTAGTTCTGCTGACAGTCGCTAGTGAGCGCTGCTTGCCATTCTCGTGGCTCAGCTTACTGCCAAAGTTTCCAAACAAGTTGTGCAGTTGGACACCCTAACGGTCAGTTAGTCCGACAAAAGTTCTTCAATTCTTGAACGGAACTGTTCGTATATATCTCCTGTTCTGAGTGAGTCTTACAATGCTTAACTTACTACCATCTTAATTAACTTCACTGACAGTAAATAAAAAAGTGGATAATATAATAACCATAATGTCAGTGTAGATATATTCCATTGAGGAGCAGGACAGTGACCCAGAAGAGCCTCGCAGGCCGAAGGGCTTGTAGTTTCGAAGCTGCAGACACTGAAGATGGCCCCTGCATCGCTTCTGTCCTTTCTCCTGAAAAATAAAAGAATTATAATAAAGGAATATATTGCTTTCTCACTCTTTAGCGTTATAGCCTTTAACAACTTAATTTAACGCTATAAAAATGAAGAACCAAAATAACGAAGTTCATAGTCATTATAAAAAGTTAAAATGTTCACAAATGACACAAAAAGTATCCTGTCAAATAACAATACGAATATAAAAAAGTCCGTCACACAGGGGCTGCGTTAACTAAGCAGATTCCCCACGTTCGTTACGTATTTGCACCCCTAACCACCCCATTTATCTCAAAACATAACAGTTCAATGATAACAATGTTTGGGATTTGGGATTCAAACAAAGTGTTTCATAACATAATATCATAATGTTAATGAGATGAGTAGGTTTTACTGAAGACCAAAAACTAAAAAAATTTAATATCTCTGTTCTCCCCCTCTACACCTCCCCCCCCTGGACTGATTTCAGCAGTTAACGAAGTTCATCTTTTCCACGGCAGTGTTTGTTGGAAGTGAAGAATGTTTACTTGGAGAGAGAGAAAAAAACGTCTAATTCTTCACAATTTGTTTATTTCAGCGCTAATCGCTTTCAACGACTAATGCCTCCATCTTCAGAGCTACACATGAAAAACAATAACATTAATAAAAACTCTATATATTGCAACAGGGTCATGAAACATGTTAACATCAATAAATAAAATACAAAATAAATGTCTAACAATGAACATAATAAATGTACTTAAGTCATATCTTAAAATGAAATACAGAGAGTGAGAGATCTATTGTGGTATAGGAGTATATTACTGACCTACTTGCATGCGCTCATAGAAAAAGACACCAAGTTACCTCCAGCCCCTCCAATGCACTTAGTTTTTTTTTTACCTTTCTTGACCTCATGTAATAAGCACATATCATAGGCTCCCTCGCTATGGCCCTCTTGTTCTTGATGGCAGAAAAATTCGGAATCTGAGCGATAGCCATATTCTCTACACCGAGTTCTTAGCTTTCTTCCTGTTTGGCCGATGTAAGCTCCTTTGCATGTACCACACACGATTTGGTCATTGGAGGACCATCGTAGAGAATTCGAATTCATAAAACACGTCGCCAAAACTAAGGGATTTGAAACCTCCCTCATCCATGGCATTTATGAACGGAGGTCCAAAAAACTTGCCCTCAAGCAATCCTTCAGCCACTTCTCCGAAGACGCTAAGAAGCTCCGTTGGTGCGCTATTCCATATTTAGGGAAACTCTCAGAGAAAATAGGATGCGCACTAAGTAAGATTGAAGTGGGAGTAGTATATAAGAGCGGACCGAATCTGGGCGATATGCTATGCAGGGCTAAAGATCCTGTCGATATAAAGGACAGGTCCGGTGTGTACAAAATCGTGTGTGGTACATGCAAAGGAGCTTACATCGGCCAAACAGGAAGAAAGATAAGAACTCGGTGTAGAGAACATGGCTATCGCTCAGATTCCGGATTTTTCTGCCATCAAGAACAAGAGGGCCATAGCGAAGGAGCCCATGAAGTGTGCTTATTACATGAGGTCAAGAAAGGTAAAAAACTAAGTGCATTGGAGGGGCTGGAGATCGCATTGAATAAGAAACTTATTGGTAGTCGCTCTTTGAACAAGAAGACCGATTGCTATAAGTCTGCAATGGTGGGGGTACTGGACCTCGATGTTATCTCCCGCGTGCCAGCCAGTAACTTGCTGTCTTTGTCTATGAGCGCATGCAAGTAGGTCAGTAATATATTCCTATACCACAATAGATCTCTCACTCTCTGTATTTCATTTTAAGATATGACTTAGGTACATTTATTATGTTCATTGTTAGATATTTATTTTGTATTTTATTTATTGGTGTTAACATGTTTTATGACCCTGTTGCAATGTATAGAGTTTTTATTAATGTTATTGTTTTTCATGAGTAGCTCTGAAGATGGAGACATTAGTCTTTGAAAGCGCTTAGCGCTGAAATAAACAAATTGTGAAGAATTGGACGTTTTTTTCTCTCTCCAACTTCATCTTTCTTTTTACATAAAACCATTATATATCAAGTTTAGTAACGATAAGACGAAAATTCCGACCGTTAGAGTGGTAACAGAAATATATATATATATATATAATTTAGAACAACCCTCATTTTCGTCATCTACTAGGTAGGATCGATAGACATTTGAAGTAAATTTCGAAAATCACGCCATTATTACGACCCCAATAGCTGATTTCCTTTAACTGGTCATACTCATGACGCAATTTTCAAAAACCTCTCTCAAATGCCCACCAATCCTACTCAGGAGAAACGAAAATGAGGTCTGTTTAAAACTGTATACATGTAACTCTATATAAATCTCTCTCACTCTCTCTCTCTCTCTCTCTCTCTCTCTCTCTATATATATATAAATATATATATATATATATATATATATATATATATAGAGAGAGAGAGAGAGAGAGAGAGAGAGAGAGTTGCCTGTTAACGCCCTGGCGGTCGCAAAATAATATGATGGCTACCAAACTCGATATTTAAACGTTATATGAAAAAATCAAGTTCGGGGAATTTCTAAATTCCAAATATCTGCGTTATTATAAGTCGGATCGAAAAAGTATACAGAACAATTCTTATTACAAATTAAATGTTCTATAAATATTGTAATACAAGTTTTTTCATTATCTTGATTATGAACCAAGATTTGATTGATTATTAAACGACCTATGAACCTAGGTATAAAGTAACACGACACGACATAACTTATGTGAAAATTAGCAGAAGTTAGGCCATTCATTCAGAGAAGAGGCGCTAATTGTGTTATTTATAGGTGCTAACATTAACACGAATGACCTCTAATTAGTGAATTTAATTACGTTGTCTCTTGCGTTTGTATTGAGAGGTAATTTGATTTAGTAGTAAATGCTGGCCATCTGAAACAATATGGCTAATGGAATGGGAAAGATGTTAGAAATGGAATCGAATAAGCTGTAGTGGCCTTTCATTTAATTAAATAATACTAGTTATACGTTTCGAGCGTACATATTGTTTAAATTTACAATTCCAAAGGCTCTTTAATTAGCTTTTAGGGGTATTCAGATGTCAAAGCGGTTCTATTGCGGTATTCGCTTCCCATTGGTTATTTGGCAAGCATGTGCATAACGAAAGTGGTGTATTTAATTATCCAGAGTAACTTTTGTTATATATATACTTTTGTCTTACAATGAAGTTTAAACGAGATATATGCTAAAAATAGGCGATATGTTGGCGACATTGAAATATGTAATGGTAATTCAAAAGTTCAATGTGACTATTGAACGTTACTTGGTAATGTCATTATGAAAAAAAACAACAATACTATTGCTATAAAAATAACATCATTATAAAGTCAATGATGATTCCTGGGCATCGCCACCCGGCCCCCACCTTACCAGGCATCGCCACCCTGCACCCACCTTACCAGGCATCGCCACCCTGCACCCACCTTACCAGGCATCGCCACCCTGCACCCACCTTACCAGGCATCGCCACCCTGCACCCACCTTACCAGGCATCGCCACCCGGCCCCACCTTACCGGGCATTGCCACCCGGCCCCACCTTACCCGGCATCGCCACCCGGCCCCACCTTACCGGGCATCGCCACCCGGCCCCACCTTACCAGGCATCGCCACCCGGCCCCACCTTACCGGGCATCGCCACCCGGCCCCGCCTTACCGGTCATCGATACCCGGCCCCTCCTTAGCGTGCTTCGGTACCCGGCCCCACCTTACCGGGCATCGCTACCCGGCCCCACCTTACCGGGCATCGCTACCCGCCCCCGCCTTACCGGGCATCGCTACCCGGCCCCACCTTACCGGCCATCGCTACCCGCCCCCGCCGTACCGGGCATCGCTACCCGGCCCCACCTTACCGGTCATCGCCACCCGGCCACACCTTACCGGGCATCGCTACCCGGCCCCCACCTTACCGATGGAAAAATGCTAAAGAGAAATCTTGTTAAATTGTGATACTCTACAATTCTTGTTGTATGTATTTCATTATTGTATTATTAAGCATGTTATTCGTACTTTCTTGTTGTCAATTTTCAGAAGAACCCCCACATTTACTCACGGATTTTTCTTTCAAAATATGGAATAAATGGTGAAATGAGATGAGTAGTTTGTCGTACTTCCACTAAGGAAATTTATTTAGTTTACCCAGCACCCCCCGCGGGCAGGATTTTTTTAAAAAAAATTGCCTCATGAACCTGTTACAAAACTCCTAGGCAATTACTGACTCACTCAACCTGAACTGAAATAGAAATTGTGGGTGAGGGAAGGTGTTGAAGAAAAATTATGAACTCTCGTAAAATTATGAGCACTATTTATCCAATAAACTGGGAATGAGCTATTTTTTTCTCTCTTTTGGTTTCCTATAGTTTATGGTATACATTATTGGTTTTGAACTTTCATGAGAGAGAGAGAGAGAGAGAGAGAGAGAGAGAGAGAGAGAGAGAGAGAGAGAGAGAGAGAGAGAGAGAGAGGGGGGGGGTTGGCCCAATTTTAAAAAGCAGTATTTCCACTATTATCGCTTGTCGGAGAAACAATAAAAAAAGCTTTACGCGCCGCGGTGGAGAGCTAACAGGCTCCAGGAACTTTACGACTGGAGAAGCCATGGTTTTTCTTTACGATCTTCGCCCTGGAGATTCTTCTCCAGCCCCCCCCCCCTTATTGCCTCCCCCCCCCCTTCATCCAGTGACGTGATTTTTGTGAAAGATGGTTCCCTACTTCCAGTTCCGCCCTCCGGAATACCTCCTTCTTCCTCAACATTTTCCCCTTTTCACATTCATTCTACAAGTTATACCGTTCCGAGAAAAAGACTTTCAATTGTAATTGTATGTTTTGATAGTAAATGTCTTTCAGTGTGTGTTGTATTTTCGTTTTAGCGAGTCCACAATTGAGGCGGTCTACGTAAAAAGGGCTTATAAGCAAAACTCTTGTTTTGAGAAAACATCAAATGAATATTTCATTGTTGTCTCCTGTTGTCATACTAATTATAATTCCTGTAATATTAATAAATATTGATATTGCACCTATTAAAAAAATATTCTACAATTAAAAAAAATAATTCAGTAACTGGTGTTTTTGTAATAATTAAAAAACATAAGTTTTTATACGCCCTTTTAAGCCAGAATACATTCTTATATAAAAACGTTAGTCCACATCCTCTTCCTGTAAAAACCGATATAAGACTTTTAACTTTAAGTTGGTTTACTGCTGGGTAATGACACCTTTGAGTCGCAACGTTGTGAAAATCTCCAATCTGATTAGTAGGCCGCCAATAACTGAACACTTCAAACTGTCCAAGATAATTTTTTGAGCACAGCAGAGCACCATTTGGCACTGATTTGATAATGACATATTTCATTAGAGTAAATTTTATTTTGTTTCTTGAGACAGGTTTCTTCAGGAATAGATTATTTAAAAATGGTTCCCAGTCTTGAAGAAATTCTGCATCCATAACAACTTCAAAGGGTGAAGGGGTTTGCCTGCACTCTACCATTGCTGTTAATCCTTGAATATTTCATATAGCGTTTTAATGTTGAGCATGCAGTTGTCAAAGTATAACAGGTTAGTTTTAGACTTACAATAATGGCTTTCATCATGTGGAATTGACTTAAGATGATCACCATTAGCGAAATAGCATTTTCAGAAATACTACGAGGTCTATTATTATGAGAACCTTGCTTTTCTTCAAAAGATTCATTTTTCAGAAGTTTGCTCTGTACGACACGTAATCGTTTCTGTGATATTTGAAATAAATTAAGTATAAACCTTCTACAAACTGAGAGCTTATTTCCACCAACAAAAATTGCGTAGCTCTATAAATTTTCTCTTGGTCTTTTCAAGTTAACACTTTGTTTCTTAGGGCCTTCCAACTTTTCCAAACAACAAGCCAAATAAATGTCTTGAAGGCTTTTTGATTGACCACAATAAAAAGCATCATCTGCTTCAACCTGGTTTTCAAAAGGTACATTTTCATAGGATATACTACTACAGCAGCTATCAATGACAGAATGAACTTTGGCACTTACACTTTTACCCTTGGACGTTTTATAGCCTAGGCCCATTGAATTTTCACTTCCTCATGATGTTTGTTTATCTGTTTGTTTATTATTTTCCTTGTCCTTTTCTTCTTAATTAGAACCTTTTCACTTTCACTTGAGTCACTTATTTTCAGTCTTAATAAGCTGCACCAAAAACATAACCATAACTCACATAATAACCTAACCACTAACCCCAAGTCAAGGCCTGGACGTGAAAACCAGCAGACATTACCCCACAAAAACTGGTGTGCCAACGTCAATTTTCAAGATATTGCGATGAAACTTGCACCACTAAACTCTATATGAAATGGCGGATTGGGATAAAGCGTTCTGCGTAAAAAGAGCTGATGAGCCCATACGCCCTTTTTACGTTGACCGCCTCAATTATTAAATTAACCAAAATCTCATGAATGAGATAAAAGCATAAAATAATAAGTACCATCGCACTTTGTTTTCCCCTATTTTTACCGACGTATAATAAGGGAGGTATCTTTTAGTCCGATTGAAACGATTATATATATTGGTATCGATGAAACAAAAAATAAGATCACAATAGATCATTTCACTTAAGTAAAATAAGTAGATTTCCCACGTGCTAGTCTCTCTCTCTCTCTCTCTCTCTCTCTCTCTCTCTCTCTCTCTCTCTCTCTCTCTCTCTCTCTCTCTCTCTCTCTCTCAACTCCTCTCTCTCTCTCTCTCTCTCTCTCTCTCTCTCTCTCTCTCTCTCTCTCTCTCTCTCTCTCTCTCACTCTCTCTCTCTCTCTCTCTCTCTCTCTCTCTCTCTCTCTCTCTCTCTCTCTCTCTCTCTCTCTCTCTCTCTCTCTCTCTCTCTCTCTCTCTCTCTCTCTCTCTCTCTCTCTCTCTCTCTCTCTCTCTCTCTCTCTCTCTCTCTCTCTCTCTCTCTCTCTCTCTCTCTCTCTCTCTCTCTCTCTCTCTCTCTCTCTCTCTCTCCCTCTCTCTCTCTCTCTCTCTCTCTCTCTCTCTCTCTCTCTCTCTCTCTCTCTCTCTCTCTCTCTCCCTCTCTCTCTCTCTCTCTCTCTCTCTCTCTCTCACTCTCTCTCTATCTCTCTCTCTCTCTCTCTCTCTCTCTCTCTCTCTCTCTCTCTCTCTCTCTCTCTCTCTCTCTCTCTCTCTCTCTCTCTCTCTCTCTCTCTCTCCTCTCTCCCTCTCTCTCTCTCCTCTCTCTCTCTCTTTCTCCTCTCTCTCTCTCTCTCTCTCTCTCTCTCTCTCTCTCTCTCTCTCTCTCCTCTCTCTCTCTCTCTCTCTCTCTCTCTCTCTCCTCTCTCTCTCTCTCTCCTCTCTCTCTCTCTCTCTCTCTCTCCTCTCTCTCTCTCTTCTCTCTCTCTCTCTCTCTCTCTCTCTCTCTCTCTCTCTCTCCTCTCTCTCTCCTCCCCTCTCTCTCTCTCTCTCTCTCTCTCTCTCTCTCTCTCTCTCTCTCTCTCTCTCTCTCTCTCTCTCTCTCTCTCTCTCATCGGTCTATGTATTTTAATATATCTCACAGAATTTTGAATACAATATTTCGTATTTAAGTTTGAAATATGAAGTTCCAGGATGACAAAAAGTGTGTGCATAGTAATGGTTAAACATTTATGTAATCGCAATATCTCGTTCAATGGCAAGTAAATTTCCAATAAGCTTGGTTCTTTAAAATTTCCCGACTCATAATAATAAATATTTTAAATTTTCGAATTTCCCTTCTCACTGGTCGTATATCAGCCTTATCGATCTTAAACAGTATTTTTACTTTAAACGTTAAGATATCGTGTTTGGTAACGGTCAAGCATAGTTTGCAAGTGCTGGAGCGTTAAACAACAAACACACTCACACACACACTAATATATACGGGTATAGCTTTGAACGTACCATATTATAGTCAACACCTGATTTTGTTGGACATTATTAATTGGACGCGTTATGTGTATGACCTAAATTGCCCAAAAAATGAAAAAAACAGCTTGCCAGTCTAGATAAACACACTTAATTATATTGGTTGCCAGGGCAAGAAAACTAATGTCTGAGTGAACCTGTACACTTAAAGGCAATAGAAAGACTTGAATACGAACAAATAGACGTATTACATGAAGTCATTTTACGGCAAAAAATCACCTCATCTTAGATTTTTGGTGCATGGCAAACCGACTGGACTAACACAAATGATGACAACGAACTACCAATATTAGGAACACATGTTGCCATCAAGTTTCAGAAACTCTAGGAGAGAAGAAGTATTTCTCTCGAGACTTAGAATCGGCCACACCAAATTAACACACTCATACTTAATGACAAAGACTGACAGACCTTCTTGCTAATCTTGTAACATTCTCTTGACGATAAGACATACACTGACAGAATGCCGACAACATCAGCACTTCCCCTATCACTTACAACAACTATTGTCGGAAGGCAGCCCATGCAACATCAGCACTTCCCCTATCACTTACAACAACTATAGACGGAAGGCAGCACATACAACATCAGCACTTCCCCTATCACTTGCAACAACTATAGACGGAAGGCAGCACATACAACATCAGCACTTCCCCTATCACTTACAACAATTATTGACGGAAGGCAGCCCATACAACATCAGCACTTCCCCTATCACTTACAACAACTATAGACGGAAGGCAGCACATACAACATCAGCACTTCCCCTATCACTTACAACAACTATAGACGGAAGGCAGCCCATACAACATCAGCACTTCCCCTATCACTTACAACAACTATAGACGGAAGGCAGCCCATACAACATCAGCACTTCCCCTATCACTTACAACAACTATAGACGGAAGGCAGCCCATACAACATCAGCACTTCCCCTATCACTTACAACAACTATAGACGGAAGGCAGCCTTTACAACATCAGCACTTCCCCTATCACTTACAACAACTATAGACGGAAGGCAGCCCATACAACATCAGCACTTCCCCTATCACTTACAACAACTATAGACGGAAGGCAGCCCATGCAACATCAGCACTTCCCCTATCACTTACAACAACTATTGGCGGAAGGCAGCCCATACAACATCAGCACTTCCCCTATCACTTACAACAACTATAGACGGAAGGCAGCCCATACAACATCAGCACTTCTCCTATCACTTACAACTATTGACGGAAGGCAGCCCATACAACATCAGCACTTCCCCTATCACTTACAACAACTATAGACGGAAGGCAGCCCATACAACATCAGCACTTCCCCTATCACTTACAACAACTATAGACGGAAGGCAGCCCATACAACATCAGCACTTCCCCTATCACTTACAACAACTATAGACGGAAGGCAGCCCATACAACATCAGCACTTCCCCTATCACTTACAACAACTATAGACGGAAGGCAGCCCATACAACATCAGCACTTCCCCTATCACTTACAACAACTATAGACGGAAGGCAGCCCATACAACATCAGCACTTCCCCTATCACTTACAACAACTATAGACGGAAGGCAGCCCATACAACATCAGCACTTCCCCTATCACTTACAACAACTATAGACGGAAGGCAGCCCATACAACATCAGCACTTCCCCTATCACTTACAACAACTATAGACGGAAGGCAGCCCATACAACATCAGCACTTCCCCTATCACTTACAACAACTATAGACGGAAGGCAGCCCATACAACATCAGCACTTCCCCTATCACTTACAACAACTATAGACGGAAGGCACCCCATACAACACCCGCACGTCCCCTATCACTTACAACAACTATAGACGGAAGGCAGCACATACAACATCAGCACTTCCCCTATCACTTACAACAACTATAGACGGAAGGCAGCCCATACAACATCAGCACTTCCCCTATCACTTACAACAACTATAGACGGAAGGCAGCCCATACAACATCAGCACTTCCCCTATCACTTACAACAACTATAGACGGAAGGCAGCCCATACAACATCAGCACTTCCCCTATCACTTACAACAACTATAGACGGAAGGCAGCCCATACAACATCAGCACTTCCCCTATCACTTACACAAACTATAGACGGAAGGCAGCCCATACAACATCAGCACTTCCCCTATCACTTACAACAAACTATAGACGGAAGGCAGCCCATACAACATCAGCACTTCCCCTATCACTACAACATCAGCACTTCCCCTATCACTTACAACAACTATTGTCGGAAGGCAGCCCATGCAACATCAGCACTTCCCCTATCACTTACAACAACTATAGACGGAAGGCAGCCCTTACAACATCAGCACTTCCCCTATCACTTACAACAACTATAGACGGAAGGCAGCCCATACAACATCAGCACTTCCCCTATCACTTACAACAACTATAGACGGAAGGCAGCCCATACAACATCAGCACTTCCCCTATCACTTACAACAACTATAGACGGAAGGCAGCCCATACAACATCAGCACTTCCCCTATCACTTACAACAACTATAGACGGAAGGCAGCCCATACAACATCAGCACTTCCCCTATCACTTACAACAACTATAGACGGAAGGCAGCCCATGCAACATAAACACTTCCCCTATCACTTACAACAACTATAGACGGAAGGCAGCCTTTACAACATCAGCACTTCCCCTATCACTTACAACAACTATAGACGGAAGGCAGCCCTTACAACATCAGCACTTCCCCTATCACTTACAAAAACTATTGTCGGAAGGCAGCCCATGCAACATCAGCACTTCCCCTATCACTTACAACAACTATAGACGGAAGGCAGCACATACAACATCAGCACTTCCCCTATCACTTGCAACAACTATAGACGGAAGGCAGCACATACAACATCAGCACTTCCCCTATCACTTACAACAATTATTGACGGAAGGCAGCCCATACAACATCAGCACTTCCCCTATCACTTACAACAACTATAGACGGAAGGCAGCCCATACAACATCAGCACTTCTCCTATCACTTACAACTATTGACGGAAGGCAGCCCATACATCAGCACTTCCCCTATCACTTTCAACAACTATAGACGGAAGGCAGCACATACAACATCAGCACTTCCCCTATCACTTATAACAATTATTGACGGAAGGCACCCCATACAACATCAGCACTTCCCCTATCACTTACAACAACTATAGACGGAAGGCAGCCCATACAACATCAGCACTTCCCCTACCACTTACAACAACTATAGACGGAAGGCAGCCCATACAACATCAGCACTTCCCCTATCACTTACAACAACTATAGACGGAAGGCAGCACATACAACATCAGCACTTCCCCTATCACTTACAACAACTATAGACGGAAGGCAGCACATACAACATCAGCACTTCCCCTATCACTTACAACAACTATAGACGGAAGGCAGCACATACAACATCAGCACTTCCCCTATCACTTACAACAACTATAGACGGAAGGCAGCACATACAACATCAGCACTTCCCCTATCACTTACAACAACTATAGACGGAAGGCAGCACATACAACATCAGCACTTCCCCTATCACTTACAACAACTATAGACGGAAGGCAGCCCATACAACATCAGCACTTCCCCTATCACTTACAACAACTATAGACGGAAGGCAGCACATACAACATCAGCACTTCCCCTATCACTTGCAACAACTATAGACGGAAGGCAGCCCATACAACATCAGCACTTCCCCTATCACTTACAACAACTATAGACGGAAGGCAGCACATACAACATCAGCACTTCCCCTATCACTTACAACAACTATAGACGGAAGGCAGCCCATACAACATCAGAACTTCCCCTATCACTTACAACAACTATAGACGGAAGGCAGCACATACAACATCAGCACTTCCCCTATCACTTACAACAACTATAGACGGAAGGCAGCCCATACAACATCAGCACTTCCCCTATCACTTACAACAACTATAGACGGAAGGCAGCACATACAACATCAGCACTTCCCCTATCACTTACAACAACTATTGATGGAAGACAGCCCATACAACATCAGCACTTCCCCTATCACTTACAACAACTATAGACGGAAGGCAGCCCATACAACATCAGCACTTCCCCTATCACTTGCAACAACTATAGACGGAAGACAGCCCATGCAACATCAGCACTTCCCCTATCACTTACAACAATTATTGACGGAAGGCAGCCCATACAACATCAGCACTTCCCCTATCACTTACAACAACTATTGACATACATTAACAACATATCCTCATACCTACTCAAAATTCAAATATACCACAATATCTATCATGCAAATTAAGTCCGTGGTGTACAACTAGATTTCAAATTATATGCGTTATTTGTATAATATACATTTGTATATGAGTATATATATCTAAAGCTACCCACATGGAGGACATAACTACAAACATTAGGACCATTTTCAGCCATTCATTTCCCACTAATCATTCGCCAGCTATGCACCAATCATCATCCATTTTTTTTTTAATATTCTGATTATTATGACTTGAATTTAGTACTAACAATAGTATTTATATTACTTTGGTTATTTGAATTTGTATATTTTTTGACTTTTGTATCTCAAATAATTATTATTATTCATACAACAATCGCATTTCGCAACAGGGCGATTTAGCGATGAATCAGTTAACATACAGCATAATAATTGACATATGTAACATATTCATCATATAACATGTTTAACCTATAACATATAAATATTATATTTACGCAAGTATGCTCATCTCTGCAAATATTTTCAGTATTGCCCTACATTATAATTTTTTGAAAATTTTGTTTTGTTTCAAGTATTGTAATACGCGGTCTACATACTGGCTACGGTCATGTAGTAATTCAGTGGAAGTGTATGGTAGGTCTATGTGAGTCCTTAGATAGCAGTCAGTTAGTATATGTTTTATAGTAAGTCTACAGTTACAGTGTTGGCAGTAGGGTTCGTCTTCTCCAGTAAGTAGGTAAGTGTGAGTTTGTCGTGAATGGCCAATTCTCAACCTCATTAAAACTACTTCTTCTCTTCTAATTACCGAATAAATAAATTCTAATATCTCAAATAAATAAATGTCCATAAATAAATTGAAGGAATGATTTCCCTGATGATGGAAATCTGCTAAAAATACAAAGATACCACTTTTCTTCAATTTAAACAAAATCCATAGATTATTAAAAAAAATGAGTTGACAGATGAGAATATAATATTTTTCAATGACACAGAAAGGTGATACTATAAACATTTTTAGGACACTTTGAATTTAGCTCGTAATCTAAATAGGCAATCCACTTTAACCAAACTTAGTCATAAACATATTGACTTGTATTAAAAATGTTTATATATCCAGTTTGGTAGCGATTAAAACAAAACGTGTAAAACCAATTTTCCTCTCACAATTACAATCCCACATTTAAATCATTATTATCTGAAATTGTTGTGAATGTGCTTCGTTAAAAGGGAGAGAATGTACTCACAAAATTCCATGTCATTTAAATACCCTAATTATTTGAATTATAAACTAAAATGTCTAAAAGTGTTGTCCTAGGACATTTATAAACTTTATTTCAGCAGATTTCCCTATAGTCAAATCAGCAATTGAGGTCGTACTCATGACGCAATCTTCGAAAAATATCCTAAATGCCAATATATATATGTATATATATATATATATATATATATATATATATATATTTGTCTTTTATAGCTCTAGCGGTCACAATTTTTGTTTGATCGTAGCCATACTCGATATTTAAACGTTTTACGTAAATAGAAAGACCAAGTTCGTAAATGGTTGATATCGGAAAAGTGGGCGGTGGGAAGGGGGGGGGGTTTGAGCCGGAATTTGGAAAATTCGTAATATCTCCGTTATTATACCCCGGCAGAAAAAGTTAATAGAACCAATAATATCGCATATTTAATGTTATGTCATAGTTGCTACAATGTTTTTTCATTATCTCGATTATTAACCTAGAAATTTGTATTTTGATTTTAGATTTCAGCCTTCAGGAAACCACCACTTTACTCATGTCATATTAAAGATAAGCAGTAATATGCTGAGTCGCTTAATTTCGAACTTTAATAACAAATATTGGCCACATTAAAATTTTACGATTTGAGATAAATGCAAATACGTAACGCAGATGGGAAATCTGCTTAGTTAACGCAGCCCCTGCGTGATGTCTTTAGATTTCACTCAATTAACTGCCAGTTCCATGGCAGACACCATGGCAGTATCATTATATCAAGGATTAGTTGAAATACAACCGTATTTTTATGAAGTATAGTAATGAGGTGGTTCTCTTCGAATTTTGTAAGTTCAAAACCAATTGAACCTTATCCGTTTAAAAAAAAAATAAATGGTCATTATTCATTGATGAAGAGATTTGTGTATGAACGTTTTGTGAGTGTTGGTGTTGTAAGTGAGTGATAAGAACAAACCTTCTAAAACAAGGACGTTGACAGAAGCAGTGGTGTTGGCTATGGCAGGTTTGCAGGTGTACTTGCCACTTTGCTCAGGAGTCAGGCTGGTCACTGTCAGGGTACTGCTCAACTCATGACCGTTCTTCTCCGTGTCCACTGTCACTGTACTTCCTCCTGGCACGCTCTGCAACATGTAAACAATACAATGCAATAATATCATAACGATAGGTCCCTTCTAACATCACAACTAAAAGAGGAAATCAACACTATAATGTAATAATATTATAACGATGGGCCCTCTTAACCTCAAAACTAAAAGAGGAAACCAACACTACAATGTAATAATATTATAACGATGGGCCCTCTTAACCTCAAAACTAAAAGAGAAAATCAACACTAAAATGTAATAATATTATAACGAAAGGACCTCCTAGCATCACAACTAAAAGAGAAAATCAACACTAGAATGTAATAATATTATAACGATGGGCCCTCTTAACCTCAAAACTAAAAGAGGAAACCAACACTACAATGTAATAATATTATAACGATGGGCCCTCTTAACCTCAAAACTAAAAGAGGAAACCAACACTACAATGTAATAATATTATAACGATGGGCCCTCTTAACCTCAAAACTAAAAGAGAAAATCAACACTAGAATGTAATAATATTATAACGATGGGCCCTCTTAACCTCAAAACTAAAAGAGGAAACCAACACTACAATGTAATAATATTATAACGAAAGGACCTCCTAGCATCACAACTAAAAGAGAAAATCAACACTATAATGTAATAATATTATAACGATGGGCATAATTAACCTCAAAACTAAAAGAAGAAAATCAACACTATAATGTAATAATATTATAACGATGGGCCCTCTTAACCTAAAAACTAAAAGAGAAAATCAACACTAAAATGTAATAATATTATATCGAAAGGACCTCCTAGCATCACAACTAAAAGAGAAAATCAACACTATAATGTAATAATATTATAACGATGGGCATAATTAACCTCAAAACTAAAAGAAGAAAATCAACACTATAATGTAATAATATTATAACGATGGGCCCTCTTAACCTAAAAACTAAAAGAGGAAACCAACACTACAATGTAATAATATTATAACGAAAGGACCTCCTAGCATCACCAACTAAATGAGAAAATCAACACTAGAATGTAATAGCACTATTATCATCTTCACTTCAGCCTCCTCCAAAGTTTAAAAGACAGAATCAACAATGTAATAATAATCCTTCTCACTCCCACCCCTGTAAAAGAGAGAAGCAACACTACAATGTATTAATATCGTTATAACAGCCCGTCTCTCCTTCCATAAATGTAAAGGAGAGATATAGTCCACCTGACCCCAACAACTGTAAAAGAGAGATTCAGGAATACAATGTGATAATATTGTTATTATAGTCCATCTGACTCACATTCCTGTAACAGAGAGAATAAAATCTATGATGTAAAAATATTTTAATAATAAATAATATTCCTCCTTCTTTCCACACGGTAAAAGACAGAATCAACACAAAATGTAATAATATTGTTGCAAACACGGCCTACTTGAAAATTGACGCTGAGTTAATCAGATATTTATAAAGTACGAAGTAAATGGAAGCAATGAACCGATTGTAGTCACCAGGAATGTTCTAGGCGGCGCCGGTCCAAGCCTAGACCAATCTGAACCCTTTCTCTTTGTACAAAGCGGCCCAGCTTGTCCGATTGTTTAGTTCGTTCTCAGTTCTGGTTCAGTGAATAACAGTGCACTCAGTGCAGCTTAAGTGAACAGTGCATTTCAGTTTCAGTGCGGTGCAGTGTTTTATGTGAACATCAGCGTAATGCCGTATTTATTTGAAGAAAAGTGCAGTGTTTTATGATCTTGAGTGATTGGCGTGATCTTGAGTTATTGTACTGTGCAACAAAAAGTAAAGTTATTGTCAAATAAATTGTGAAGTGATAAAAATCTACAGCTTGTGTTTTTAATTTTGCAATCCAAAAGAACTCTAATATTCGACGTCTATTATTTTTGTAATAAACGTAACAATCTCAAAGAAAAGGCCTCGTTCCTTCACAGTTGTTAATTGTTCGCGAGAGATCGCATTCAGAGAATAGGCTCCATCATGAGTGCCCTGCTCTTCACAAGGAGGTTCCTGGAACCAAGGATTCAATGTGACTGTGTGAATCGATCATTTGAAGAAATATGTCGAAAGTGGCGTCAAGAGTACAACACCGATAGCTGATTTCCCTCGAGGGAAATTTGCTAAAAACTATCTCCTTTCGAATTAACACTTTCTACGATTACTATAGAGCTAATTTCAATGTTAGTTTGGGTTTTCTCCCTTTTACGTATTAAATGATTCTGCAAAGCGATTGCAGAGTTATACTGGCGTTAACAGTCTTTGTGAGTCTTTAGTTAATTTCAATGAAAAAATTTTTTTTGGAAATTCAATAGGAACGAAACTTTTTTTTTCTTGCTTGACGAAGGTTTAGGTCTGAAAGAAGATTGGATAATAAGAGAGGATGTACGTCAAATCGGAGGCTGGAGCGGCAACTATTGTAGCAGGGCGAGACCAACTTGGAGACATATTACATAACTTCCCCACCAAATCCCCCCTTCCCCCCAGCGTACGTGACCACGGTAAAAATTGACTCTGACTAGTCCCCCCCCCCTTTTGCCGAAAACTCCAACCATGACATTATTGAGGAGGCCCCAGCTTTTCATACTCCCCTCTCTTTCATTGTCCACCTTCGCTCTCTCTCTCTCTCTCTCTCTCTCTCTCTCTCTCTCTCTCTCTCTCTCTCTCTCTCTCTCTCTCTCTCTCTCTTCATAGTCTGTGCTCTATCTCCTTATTCAGGACCCAGATGGTCACTTGCTCTGCTCGATGGAGTTCTCTCTGTCAATTTCCTGCTATTAGAGTATCTCCTGCTATAAAGAGAAAAGTACTCAAACATTTTATTTATTTATTTATTTTTATATAGAATTATATTTGAGAATGTCGTTATTTCTTTAGGATTACACGTGTTCAAAAATATTTTTCGAATGCATGTTTCGTCACTATAATAGAATCCATGAACATTCATTTTTATTCTCTCTGTTAGTTTAAATAAAACAAAAGAAAAATGAGGGTGGTCTGTATATAGGTGGCTACCAATGAACAAGTTATGACTGGTTGGCTCAACTGGATTTTATATATTTATTTAGATCCAAACAATACATAAACTAAAAAACAACAACATTCAGTTTTATTATTAAAAAATGCTCTTCGTTTTATAATATGAGAGAATTATCCTGTTCTGTGAAACCAAAGATGACGAAAATGAAGTCTTATATATAAACATTGTATATATATACAATTGTAACCTCTGTTTGTACATTAATTTTTTTCTCGAATTTTCACTATACTTTTTCGTATCACACCGAAGCGATATGAACAATATATGGCTTTGGTGTCTGTTTGTTTGTTCGTTTGTTGCCTTTTCACGCCTAAACTACTGAACCAAATGTCACGAAACTTTGCACGTGTATTACAACTAAGCTAACTTAAGCTTTAGGCTTTACTAAGGGGTTATAATGGAGGCCGGAAATGGGAAATCGTGCTAATACGAGTGTTGTCATCATTATACTGTTAGTAATGTAGTATTCACGTAGTAAGATGAATTTGGTCAATTCTCATAAATAAATAATTTGAAAGAATGAACACAGTGGCATTATGCTTGGAATACTTAACCTAGTTATTTCTACCATTTATTAATACTGCTCTGTTAATATGTTATACTTTACTGAATGCCCAATGTGCAATTATGAGTAGAACGTATCCCTCTCTATATAAACAAAAGAATATTTTTAATTATGGTTATTATGTACATAAAATGGCTGTTGTCGTTGAGCTTTGGGCAGCTTTCGATACAGATAAAGTATATAATCCATGATTATAAATTATATAGTCAATGATGTTTTGCAAAAAGATACTAAGGTGACTGGAAATATAAGAATAGTCTGCATAGTGAATCCTTGCACAACAAATATTTTTATTGTTAATATCGTCGAAACGTTACCTCAATTTAATCTTAGTTGAAGAAGAAATGGGCGAAGGTCGCTAGACGAGATACACGTGAACTATCTTAGTTGAAGAAGAAATGGGCTAAGGTCGCTAGACGAGATACACGTGAACTATCTTAGTTGAAGAAGAAATGGGCTAAGGTCGCTAGACGAGATACACGTGAACTATCTTAGTTGAAGAAGAAATGGGCTAAGGTCGCTAGACGAGATACACGTGAACTATCTCCACTGATTCATTTTATTTTCCAAGATTGGCGTCCTGTATGGCGCCTCTTCAGGAGTAAAACTCTATTAAAAAAAGTCCGTCACCCAGGGGCTGCGTAAACTAAGCAGATTTCCCACGTGAAGTTTAACAATAGAGAAATCTCCATACTAGTAACAGTAGTACTAGGGCGTATTGAAAAGTAAGGTCTCCTATTTTTTTTTTCATAGAAAATTTAATTTATTTACAACTTTGGTTACATCGTTGGAAGGGTTGAATATTTACCTATTTTTCTACATATTCGCCTTGACGATCAATAACTTTTTGCATTCTGTTTACCAGCTTTTTAATGCCGGTGCCGTACCACTCTCCCGCCGCGTCACGAAGCCAACTGACGACTGCTTCTTGAACTTCCTCATCTGAATTTCTGTCCCCCAAGGCGTTTCTTGAGAGCGGGAAACAAGTGGTAGTCGCTGGGGGCAAGGTCCGGGCTGTAAGGAGGGTGGTCGATGATATCCCAGCCGAATCCATTGAGTAGGGTGGTCGTTTGATGTGACACATGTGGACGCGCATTGTCATGAAGCAAACACACTCCTTTGGTGAGCCTACCCCTTCTTTTGTTTTGAATGGCTCGCCGAAGTTTCTTGAGAGTCTCGCAGTAGCTTTCTGAGTTGATTGTTGTTCCTTTTGGCATGAAATCAACCAACAGAACCCCGTTCCGGTCCCAGAAAACGGTGGCCATAACCTTTCCCGCTGACTTCTCCGACTTGAAAAGCAGTCGTCAGTTGGCTTCGTGACGCGGCGGGAGAGTGGTACGGCACCGGCATTAAAAAGCTGGTAAACAGAATGCAAAAAGTTATTGATCGTCAAGGCGAATATGTAGAAAAATAGGTAAATATTCAACCCTTCCAACGATGTAACTAAAGTTGTAAATAAATTAAATTTTCTATGAAAAAAAAATAGGAGACCTTACTTTTCAATACGCCCTCGTAGTAACGAGTCTCTAAACCAATTTCACGAGAGCAGAACAGTTACGGAAACGGCCGAACAAGCTCTCGGCGGACATTTGAAGACATGTTTGGAAAATCGCGTCATGAGTATGACCTCAATTGCAGATTTCCCTTGAGGGAAATATGCTAAAAGATTGGACCTTACCTCGGCGGTCACCTCAATAGTGGAGATATACCACACCACTCAGTATAATATCGATACAATAAAATGATGAACAATGTAAAAATCGATAACCTAAAAAGTTCCGAGTTTAGAAAAATCTAAAAAGCATAGCTACATCCACATCTATTTGCTGTTTTTTTTAATATTTGATAAATATACCATGTAAATTTATTATTTCAGTTTTCCAGTTCTCAACATATTGTCTGTTTTTAATAATGTGGATATTTTCTTTCATCTGGTTTACGTATTTGTCATTATCTAAAATTTCTACCTCATCAAAATTAAATTAATGTTTAAAAATCAAAGGATGTTCGGGCAAATATGTTTTATTTTTTTAAATTATCGGCATTTCTTCCATGCTGTTTCAATATCTTTAAGGTCTGCGACGATTCCCCAATATAAAATTCCCAAGGGAAGAACAGTTTCTCTGGCTTCAGCTTATCTTTTATAGAAATGAAATTTTTACTGATTTTATCCCTTTATATCCATGCTGTTGGCCCAACGTCCTTACAGATTTTCTTAATGTGTATTGCTATTGATGGGTTGCATTTAAAAAGGGATAAACTTCTTTATTTGTTCGTTTATCTTGTATTTCTTTGGATTTTCCAATTAAATGCTCCATTGTTGGTATAAGTGCTTGTTTATCACTTTCTTCATTTCTCGACGGTCGGTTCATCGTTCTTGAATAAAAAAACTCCTGTGTCTGACCATCTATTGATCTTGGCCCATTTCTCCTTTCACTTTATTCTTAATATATCCCGAGCGACGCCGGGTTCCTTAGCTAGTGCATATATCTGACATTTACTTAGAAGTAGAGAATATATGATGAGATGGGATCACCAGTATGTCATTCGGCGCAAATCGGCTTTTATTTTTTATTACTACTCCATTAAATTAATTATTATAATGTAAATTAAATGTATTACTGACCAGAAGTGGTAGATCGTTGAGCATCCAGTCAACCAGGCGTGCAGGCCTCTGCCGAGGCAGTCCAGACTTGAGCCGAACATGGCAAGTAAGAGAGAGAGTACTTCCTATCCTCACGTACCGCTCTTTCGAGCCCAAGATGTTGGTATCTTCGCTACCATCTGCAACAAGTTTTTTGTTTTTTTTTGTAAACAAAGATAATTTTACAATCTAAAGTAAATGGCCAACAATTCTTCAATGGATACACAGTCACATTTTAAATGTTCTGCCGAGAGAAAGAAAAACCAAAAATCTTAATTTTCACTTGCAATAAAATAATACATCAGGTGTTAATTACCTATATATGGAAATTGAAATAAAAAACTTAACACGTTCAGTACGGACCTGAAAAAAGTGGACTACCCACAAGTACGGCACGGGGTCAATTGACCCCGTGGTGCAACTATCCACAAGTACGTCACGGGGTCAATCGACCCCGTACTTATGTCCGCTTTTAATACGTTACTACAACTCGAAAAATGCACTAAATTGCTATATTCAAACATTTTTTTACTCTTTGGGCATCAAATAATATATGGCAGTCGCAGGCCGTGTTTTCATCAATTTTTTGTTACGTGACTTAGAAATGAATATTTACCTTACATTTTTCAACTTGTCGGGAACTTTTTTTCTCTATTGTCTGATAATTTTGTGATGAACGAAGGATTTTAATTTTTGTTATACATTAAACTATGGGTGAATATGAATTAACTTTAAATTAAGACACATTACAATAAAAATTTATTAGTTTATAAAGATAAAATTAGAAAACGAGAAAAACAAACTAGGAACTAGGAGATTAGTTTAAAGAAATAATTGGAAAATAAACATAATAAAGAAATAATATGAATAAACAAATAATTATTATTTAATTAACAATTGTTCATTATCACAATGGTTAGGACATAGATTTATGGCAGATGTTGAAGCATTGTAGACAAAGTGACTTCATGTTGCACTCTTCACAATACGTTCTAACTTTTTTGTCTGCTTCTTTAGAGGACAATGTTTTTCTTAATTTTTCGTAACACCCGGAACACTTTTTTAATAAAGCTACATCCACTAATTGTCGGCCACGTGATTTACACATTATACAGATTAATGTTTCGAAACGACAGGAAAAAGTAAATTGAAATGGGAGGGGCGCGATCTGTTATTTACATAAGCCTAACAGAACAAGCGGAAAAGCACCCACCAAATACCACTCCCCAGTTTATTGAAAATAAACAATAGCTTAAAAATTACAGCATGCAAATCAACAGGTGTGCTAAAGTGTTTGATACAAAGACTATACTGTGAATCAATTTCTCAAGCAGCTGATCTAGGCAGCCTCCCCCAATATGTTAGTTTGGATGATAGACTTACGAACTTACAACATATGATTCGATATCATTTGCAGGCCTTCATCAGCTTATTACCACTCAGCATGTTAACATCCTTCAATCAAACGCTTCATCAGCTGATCTAGGCAGCCTCCCCCAATATGTTAGTTTGGATGATAGACTTACGAACTTACAACATATGATTCGATATCATTTGCAGGCCTTCATTCAGCTTATTACCACTCAGCATGTTAACATCCTTCAATCAAACGCTTCATCAGCTGATCTAGGCAGCCTCCCCCAATATGTTAGTTTGGATGATAGACTTACGAACTTACAACATATGATTCGATATCATTTGCAGGCCTTCATTCAGTTTATTACCACTCAGCATGTTAACATCCTTCAATCAAACGCTTCATCAGCTGATCTAGGCAGCCTCCCCCAATATGTTAGTTTGGATGATAGACTTACGAACTTACAACATATGATTCGATATCATTTGCAGGCCTTCATTCAGCTTATTACCACTCAGCATGTTAACATCCTTCAATCCAACGCTTCATCAGCTGATCTAGGCAGCCTCCCCCAAAATGTTAGTTTGGATGATAGACTTACGAACTTACAACATATGATTCGATATCATTTGCAGGCCTTCATTCAGTTTATTATCACTCAGCATGTTAACATCCTTCAATCAAACGCTTCATCAGCTGATCTAGGTAGCCTCCCCCAATATGTTAGTATGGATGATAGAGTTACGAACTTACTACATATGATTCAATATCATTTGCAGGCCTTCATTCAGTTTATTACCACTCAGGATGTTAACATCCTTCATTCAAACGCTTCATCAGCTGATCTAGGTAGCCTCCCCCAATATGTTAGTTTGGATGATAGAGTTACGAACTTTCAACATATGATTCGATATCATTTGCAGGCCTTCATTCAGTTTATTACCACTCAGGATGTTAACATCCTTCATTCAAACGCTTCATCAGCTGATCTAGGTAGCCTCCCCCAATATGTTAGTTTGGATGATAGAGTTACGAACTTTCAACATATGATTCGATATCATTTGCAGGCCTTCATTCAGTTTATTACCACTCAGGATGTTAACATCCTTCAATCAAACGCTTCATCAGCTGATCTAGGCAGCCTCCCCCAATATGTTAGTATGGATGATAGAGTTACGAACTTACAACATATGATTCGATATCATTTGCAGGCCTTCATTCAGTTTATTACCACTCAGGATGTTAACATCCTTCAATCAAACGCTTCATCAGCTGATCTAGGTAGCCTCCCCCAATATGTTAGTATGGATGATAGAGTTACGAACTTACAACATATGATTCGATATCATTTGCAGGCCTTCATTCAGTTTATTACCACTCAGGATGTTAACATCCTTCAATCAAACGCTTCATCAGCTGATCTAGGTAGCCTCCCCCAATATGTTAGTATGGATGATAGAGTTACGAACTTACAACATATGATTCGATATCATTTGCAGGCCTTCATTCAGTTTATTACCACTCAGGATGTTAACATCCTTCAATCAAACGCTTCATCAGCTGATCTAGGTAGCCTCCCCCAATATGTTAGTATGGATGATAGAGTTACGAACTTACTACATATTATTCAATATCATTTGCAGGCCTTCATTCAGTTTATTACCGCTCAGGATGTTAACATCCTTCAATCAAACGCTTCATCAGCTGATCTAGGCAGCCTCCCCCAATATGTTAGTATGGATGATAGAGTTACGAACTTACTACATATGATTCAATATCATTTGCAGGCCTTCATTCAGTTTATTACCGCTCAGGATGTTAACATCCTTCAATCAAA